>BLSH010217991.1:193103-241947 GCA_018402905.1 Glandirana rugosa
CCAGAATTTGTGGCCTCCTTTAAAAGAGTATTTGACGTCCCTGCACGCTCCACTACCGCTGCCAAAAGCCCTATGTCTATCAAGCAAGGTACGAGAGCAGTTGCCGATTACACCATTGAATTCCATACTCTGGCAGCAGAGGTTTCTTGGAACAATGAGGCTCTCATGGCTGCTTTTTCTCATGGTCTCTCGGATAACATCAAAGATGAGATAGTAGCCTGAGACATTCCTACTGAGCTGGAGAGGTTGATCACGTTTGCTACTCTCATACCTTCCTTTAAGTAGCACTTGCGGAAGCCTCCTGTATGTTTGGCTCCGAGCTTTGTAGTCCCACCGGTGCCTCCCTCACCTCCCATACCTCCTGGTTTCTAGCCTGTCAGTGAAGTAGAACCCATGCAGTTGGGCTTCACACGTCTCTCTGCGGATGAGAGAGCCTTTAGGAGGAGGGAGAGATTGTGCCTTTATTGTGGCCAGGCAAGTCCCTTTTTGAAGTCTTGTTCTATTCATCCGGGAAACTCTAGTTTACGTTTCCCTTTCTTGGTCTGAGTCATCCATTGAGATACAGGCTCTAATAGAGCAAAATAGAAGCAAAAATATAGAGTAGCGCTAATAGATCCAAATAATACAACTCAGAATCAGATAGGTATATCAAATATGCATACAATAATAAATTATGTGAGAAAACATCATAATATCACTCAAATAAGTGCTTAAATGGTGAAATTACATAAAACCCAGTAAAAAAACAAGAATTATTCAACATATATCAGTCCAAAAAAAGTGCTTGAATAGTGAGATAAAAAAGTAAAAAAAAAAAAAAAATTCAGCAAGAAATGTCAGGTTTGAGAGAAGGGGTCCGTAAACAGACAGATCTGATATGGAGAACCCAATCGTGGAAAGCAGAGAGGTATCAAACAGGTGCTTCTAAAATCCTTCACCAGCCTCACTGGCCTCTCACCTTAAAATAAAGATAAACTCGCTTGTCTCCCCACTCAGGGATGCATCATCTCAATACCACTCGGTCTCCAATTCGATCAAATAGCTCCATTGGTTCCAAGATTCGCAAACCGATATATATAAAAAAAGAGCAGAGATCTAATGCTCTCAGTTTAAAATAATTTATTGCCCCAATAAAACAAGTAAAACACTTACGAGATCCAGCACTATAAAGCCGTGCGAGCTGGTAACAACGTGTATTGCAATAGCAGCAATGAGACATGCGAGCACAGGCTCCTCCCCCTATACGCGTGTCGTCACCTCATTGGACTTCCTCAGTTCCTCATAGATAGTGCCTTTTTGTCTAAGCACTCAATCCCGCTGTTCCTGTGCCCGATGACCCGGTGCCTGCTGATCCTGTGCCTGATGACCCAGTGCCCACTGATCCTGTGCCTGATGACCCGGTGGCCCCCTGATCTTGTGCCTGATGACCCGGTGCCTGCTGATCCTGTGCCTGATGACCCGGTGCCCGCTCATCCTGTGCCTGATGACCCAGTGCCTGCTGATCCTGTGCCTGATGACCCAGTGCCTGCTGATCCTGTGCCTGATGACCCGGTGCCTGCAGATCCTGTGCCTGATGACCCGGCGCCCGCTGATCGTCTGCCTGATGACCCGGTGCCCACCGATCCTGTGCCTGATGACCCGGTGCCCGCTGATCCTGTACCCGCTGATCCTGTACCCGCTGATCCCGGGCCTGACGACCCAGTACCCGCTGATCCAGTGCCTGATGACCTGGTGCCCACTGATCCTGTGTCTGATGATCCAGTGCCCCCTGATCCTGTGCCTGATGACCCGCGCCCGCTGATCCTGTGCCTGCTGATCCAGTGACTGATGACCCAGTGCCCACTGATCCTGTGTCTGATGATCTGGTGCCCGCTGTCCAGTCTGCTGATCCTGTACCCACTGTCCAGTCTGCTGATCCTGTACCCGCTGTCCAGCCTGCTGATCCTGTACCCATTGTCCAGCCTGATGTCCCAGTGCCCGCTGTCCAGTCTGATGTCCCAGTGCCCGCTGTCCAGCCTGCTGATCCTGTGCCCGCTGTCCAGCCTGCTGATCCTGTGCCTGCTGTCCAGCTTACTGATCCATTGCCCTCTGCTCAACCTGCTGATCCTGTGCCCGCTGTCCAGTCTGCTGATCCTGTGCCCTCTGGTCAGCCGGATGTGCCTAAGTTTCTTTTCTCATTTGCCTCGATTGGGTCCCTCCTGCAATGCTTTGCTCCGATGGCACCAAAGCCTGGTGGTCCGGACATACACTTTGCAATTGGTAGCCACGTCCACCTTCATGACCTTGGTAGTGGTGAACTCCAGGGGAATGGCAGAGCACCATTTGTGCCTTGCCATGACCCGGATGCAGTTGCCGTGACACCAAGTGCATTAGGGTACCCGTGTCAGGTAGCCAGTGCCTTGGGGAAACCTAGATGGCTGTTGAAGGGTGGAACAAGTCCTGGAGATCAGGCAAGCTACATAATTGTAACCAGACATTCCGGTGTCAGTGGTTTGGTGTTGTCACATGACCCCAGGACTAAGTTTATGAATGACCCATGGTACCCCAGCATTGGGGTACCTAACCAATTACCAGACCCAGGTGGTGGAATACCTGCCCTCTTTCTGGACCCCGGCAGTGGGACACTCGGCCAGCTGCATGATCCAGGTGGGGGGACACGTTATCTTCCAATGGATCTTGGCGGTGGGGCATCTTGCTGGAGAGTCAGGACTTCTTTCGCTTTCGAGAGGCGTCTTCGGTGAACTTATGTGGCAGAGGACTTGTTCTTATGGACTGGTTCCACTACTTTTGTTTGGAGCGTCCTGAGGCCACTCCTTAGAGGGGGGGTACTGTCAGAAATAGTCCCTCCAGCTAGTGGCACTGTGGCTCAGGGGTCCATGGGTTGTAGTTCTGGTATCCACCAGCAGGTGTAAGTAAGGGCTCATCTGTTGATGACGCCTGGATCCATGGGCTGCAGTTCCAGTGGCCACCAGTGGGTGTCTCCCAGCAATCAGGGGCTCATGAGTCACCAACTGATGCTCATTACAAGAAGGGCATATAAACCTTGCCTGCCATATGCTGGGTGCCTTGGTGTTTGCTCTCCTTGTGCCTCTGAAACCTGAGTCCTGAATCCTGAAACCTGTAGCCTGAAACCTGTAGCCTGAAACCTGTATCCTGAAACCTGTATCCTGAAACCTGAATCCTGAAACCTGAAGCCTGAACCCTAAATTCTGTCCTATCCTGCTCCCGGTTCCTTCTGACTGATCTTCCGTGTATGACCCTGGTCTGGCTTAAAGTTTACGGTTTGGACATTTCCTTACACACGGTCAACTAGTTTGACTAGTTCTGTGCTTTTGGTTGGCTTCATCGCTTTGCTGTTTTGGTTGTGCGTTTATTTCACTGTTTACTTATCTTGTAATAAATCATCTTATTTCACTTACGCTTGTGTCTGGTATTTTCTGTGCAGTCCACACATTTCTGGTCACACCAGTTCATGACAGGTGTACTCACTTTTATTGCCAGCGGTTTAGACATTAATGGCTGTGTATTGAGTTATTTTGAGGGGAAAGCAAATTTACACTGTTATATAAGCTGTACACTCACTGATTTGTGAGGGGTGTACTCATGTTTGTGAGATACTGTATGTAATTTCCACTGCTGCAGAGAAGCTATCGGCAGTTCTACAGTGGCCCCGACCCGTGGGTTCACATCCACTACAACGTTTTCTTGGCTTTGCCAATTATTATCGGAAGTTTATTTGTAACTTTTCGTTTCTGGTCAAGCCCCTGACTGATATGACCAGAAAGAACGGTAACCCACAGAATTGGTCTCTAGAGTCCATTAAGGCTTTTGAAAGTCTCAAGGCTGCCTTTGTTTCTGCTCCTGTGTTGGCACATCCGGATCCTACATTACACTTCATCCTCGAGGTTGATGCATCTGAGACTGCAGTTGGTGCCCTTCTGTCCCAACGTCCCACTTCCGAGAGCGTTATGCATCCTTGTGGCTACTTTTCCAAGAAGTTGTCTCCTGCAGAATGCAATTACGAGATTGGGGACATTTTAACCCTTAAAGAATGGAGACATCTCCTCAAGGGTACCACTGTTCCGCTTCTCATTTTGACTGACCACAAGAATCTCACATTCTTGTCTGAGGCTAAACGCCTCTCCCCAAGGAGGGCGCGATGGGCTCTGTTCTTGTCACTTCAGTTACATAGTCTCATTCTTACCCGGTACTAAGAATGTGAGGGCTGATGCATTGTCGCAACAGTTTTCCTGTTCCTGTGATACCTCCTGATCATATTCTGGCTTCGATTCGTACCAGTCTCACTTCACCTTTGGGTGACAAGATCCTTGCTGCTCAGATCCATGCTCCTCCTGAGAAACCTTGTGACCGCTGCTTTATCCCAGAGAGTCTCCTTACTGCTTTGCTCCAGACTCATCATTCTCCCAAGGCTGCTGGTCACCTAGGGAAGAATCAACTAATTTGGGCTATTTCCCAACAGTTTTGGTGGCCTAGTCTCCGCGCTGATGTAGCCGCCTTTGTAGCACCCTGTTCAGTGTGTCCTCAGAACAAAACACCACAACATCTTCCAGTAGGTCTTCTACAACCCATACCCAGTGGAGCGCGGCCTTGGACACACCTGTCTATGGATTTTATTGTAGAGTTACCTAACTCTCAGGGCAACACAGTTATCCTTATGGTGGTTGACCGATTCTCACAGATGTCACATTGTATTCCACTTAAGAAGTTGCCCACGTCCAAGGGACTGGCATCCATTTTTGCGCTTACATGTGCTTCCCAAGGTGATCATTTCGGAGAGGGGTAGCCAGTTTGTGTCCAGGTTTTCATGAGCCTTTTGTGCACAGTTGGGAATTCAGCTTTCCTTCTCTTCTGTGTATCACCTTCAGTACAATGGGGCCACAGATCGAACCAATCAGTCCTTGTAACAGTTTTTACATTGCTATATTTCTGACCACCATAACAAGTTGTCTGACCTGTTACCTTGGGCAGAATGTGCTCACAATAGTGCCGTCAGTACTGCTTCCCGATTGTCTCCGTTTATAGCGAATTATGGTGGTTTCCAAACAGTCATGTTGCCTGATTCATTTGTTCCTCAGAGAATTCCTGCATTAGAGGAGCATCTCCATGGTCTTCGTTCCACTTGGGTACAGGTCCAGGAGTCTTTGCGACGTGCCAATAATATGTACAGACGCCATGCTGACCACAGACGCCTACCTGCATCTACTTACTGATGCTGGCACCACGATTTATTGGGCCTTTCCATATTCTCTGCAAGATAAACGCAGTGGCTTACGCTTTAGACCTGCCTTCTGATATGCAAATTTATAATGTATTCCATGTCTCCTTGTTAAAACCTTTGGTATGCAACCACTTCACCACCTCTGTACCATTGGAAAGGGTACGGTCCAGAGGAGCGTTCTTGGGTCTCATCCTCGGACGTACATTCTCCTGTCCTCCTCCGTGCTTTCCATAGACTTTTTCTCCTCAAACCTGGTGGCCCCCCGAGGGGGGGGTTGTTGAGGAGGGGGTACTGTCAGGGCTGGGCTCAGCTCTCCCTTCTCAGAGCAAGCTGCTCAGCTGAGGGTTAATTGCCAGTCTCAGCTTCCACTCTGTCTCACCTGATGATCATATCCTGCCTCATTAAGCCAGCTCTGCTGCTATATAAACTGCCTGGATCAGATCGCGGATGCCTTCGCCTTAGTCAACATCTCTGGAGAAATCTCTGCTGTGTTTTTCTGTGAAAGACTTTACCTGTTTGATTCCTGGTTTCAAGACCCTGCTCGGCTGGCTCCTGACACTGCATGCCATTTGTTTGACCTCGCTGATCTCTGGACTCCTGTTTCACTGGTTTGCTCTGACTATTCACTCTGGTTACCGAACCCTGGCTATGTTTTGACCACGTTTACTTTGTTTATATCATTTTACCTTTTTATTAAAAAGTGTGATTTTACTGCACTTCTGTCTTGGTCTGATTCATGGTTTCCTCCAATCTCCTTGTGTGGCCCTGTGTCCTCTTACACCCCATGAGATTGAATAGTTTTTTTCCTATGCTGGGATCACCATTGAGGTATTTGTAAATCGCGATCATTTGAGGTCCTCCACTCCTCTTATTAATTTAATTGTCCCTCTTTGGACTCTCTCCAGCTCCAGCACAACCCTTCTGAGGACTGGTGACCAGAACTGGACGGGATACTCCCAGATACCAGAGTTTTATAAAGCCTTCCCAACCTGATGGAGATTTACTTTACTCCTTCCTGGAACTCACATAAATCAGAAAGGAAACCCATGGGAGTGATGAAAAACTGCAGGTCCTAAATAAATGAAAAGTATATGTTATCTTTTTGAAACAAGTGAAGACATTATCTAATTCAAGGACCTCTGTGAGAGTTAATATATACTATATTACCAAAAGTATTGGAACACCTGCCTTTACATGCACATGAACTTTAATGGCATCTCAGTCTTAGTCTGTAGGGTTCAATATAGAGTTGGCCCACCCTTTGCAGCTATAACAGCTTCAACACTTCTGGGAAGCCTGTCCACAAGGTTTAGGAGAATGTCTATGGGAATGTTTGACCCTTCTTCCAAAAGCGCATTTGTGTGGTCAGGCACTGTTGTGAACGAGAAGGCCTGAATCGTAATCTCCACTTTAATTCATCCCAAAGATGTTCTATCAGTTTGAGGTCAGAACTCTGTGCAGGCCAGTCAAGTTCCTCCACCCCAAACCCACTCATCCATGTCTTTAAGGACTTTGTTTGTGCACTGGTGCGCATTCATGTTGGAACAGGAAGGGGCCATCCCCAAACTGTTCCCACAAAGTTGTCCAAAATATCTTGGTATGCTGACACCTTAAGAGTTCCCTTCACTGGAACTAAGGGGCCAAGCCCAACCCTTGAAAAAAACCCCACACCATAATCCCCCCTCCACCAAATGATTTGGACCAGTTCACAAAGCAAGTTCCAGAAAGACATGGATGAGCGAGTTTGGGGCATAACCAACTGAAGAGCCTTATATCTTGCCACCTCAGGGAGCGTTTTTATACAATACAGTATCTGTTTTATTAGAATAAATTGACTGGCTGCTACACTTTCTTTCTTTTTTCTTCTTCTTGTTCACATCTAGAGTGCTCTCCGTTTTTTTGTCTTCACCCTGCAATGATGCCTCTGATAAACAAATCTGAGACAAGTACTGGTGATACAGCAAAGAAAAGAAAAACCATCATGATGGAAAATAAAGTAGAAATAATAAAGAGATCAGAGAAAGGTGAAACTCCATCATCCTTTGGCAGAGGATTTGGCTCCAAACGGTCAACAGTCTCAACAATTTTAAAACATAAAAGTAGAATAATCGAGCATGTGAAAGGCCATACCCCAATGCATGCTACGATTATTATCAAGCAACGCAGTAGTTTAATTATCGAGATGGAAAGGCTGCTGACAATTTGGATAGAAGAAACAAGATTTCCTTCAAAGTAGGAAAGAGGTGTATGGCGCTCACCTGATCATTAAACTCCTACTGCTTCTAAGACTGGGTGAATACAAATATGTGCTTAATCCTTTAAAACAAATATAAACCTCCACAGGCAAAGTAGTGATACAATGGTTACTTTGTAACCCACACAGGTGTTGTTGCTTCAATAAAAATAAATAATCAAAAAAAATATAAAATATAAAAAATCAAAAATCAGTGCAAGTGTTTTTAGGTTATTCAGCCCACCTCAATCGCAAATGGTCGCAGCCACCTGGGATCAACACATGAAACAAAGATTTCCTTCAGAGAAGGAAAGAGGTGTATGGCGCTCACCTGACCCTTAGACTCATACTACTTCTAAGAATGGGTTAATGAAAATATGTGCTTAATCCTTTAGAACAAATTTAAACATCCACAAACAGAGTAGTGATACAATGGTTACTTAGTAACCCGCACAGATAATGTTACTTCTATATCCCAAAGTTCTGATCTCAAAAGCAGAATCAAAGGAAACAAAGTATCCTTTTAAAGTTCCCTGTTGTTTGTCTTCATCTGCTTACCACTCACAGATGAGGGAAGTTCCTTTCTTACTCTTCAGACTGATTTTACAGCTCTCACCGTCAATCCGCTCACCTCATGCAAAGTAATAAAAGCTCACATAGCGTAACATCGTTTAGCTAATGCCAGAGAATGCTAAAAAATGAATGTATTTACACTCACATTTGCTGGTGCCACTTGATCGACACAGATTGTCTCAGCATGTGCGGATTACCAAATATGTGTCTCCACAGCGTGCGCTCCACACCTACAGGTAATCAGAGCCATCTAGCTCTCAGGCTGGAAGTGACTTCAGACACGGGGTTTCTTCTATGCATTTCGTGTTCTAGTGTGAACACATCATCAGGAAGACTTCTGCAAACGACCTGAGACTGGGACGGAGATTTGTCTTCCAACAAGACAATGATCCAAAACATAAAGCAAAATCTACAATGGAATGGTTCACAAATAAACATATCCAGGTGTTAGAATGGCCAAGTCAAAGTCCAGACCTGAATCCAATCGAGAATCTGTGGAAAGAACTGAAAACTGCTGTTCACAAACGCTCTCCATCCAACCTCACTGAGCTTGAGTTGTTTTGCAAGGAGGAATGGGCAAAAATTTCAGTCTCTCGATGTGCAAAACTGATAGAGACATACCCCAAGCGACTTACAGCTGTAATCGCAGCAAAAGGTGGCGCTACAAAAGTATTAACTCAAGGGGGCTGAATAATTTTGCACGCCCAATTTTTCAGTTTTTTATTTGTTAAAAAAGTTTGAAATATCCAATAAATTTTGTTCCACTTCATGATTGTGTCCCACTTGTTGTTGATTCTTCACAAAAAATTACAGTTTGATATCTTTATGTTTGAAGCCTGAAATGTGGCAAAAGGTCGCAAAGTTCAAAGGGGGCCGAATACTTTCGCAAGGCACTGTATTTGTTCTAAAGGATTAAGCACATATTTTCATTAACCCATTCTTAGAAGTAGTAAGAGTCTAAGGGTCAGGTGAGCGCCATACACCTCTTTCCTTCTCTGAAGGAAATTTTTGTTTCATAATTTGGATAGAAGGCTAACTATTAACTGATTTTCCCAAGATATTGGATGATATTATTGACGATAGAGATTATGTGTGTAGCAATGCCCCCACCCTCCAGAGGCCGGATGGTGACCTCCAGAGGGGCACTGACATTCCTCCTCAAGGTGCAGGTTACTAGGCATGGTGGGTGTAATGCAAGTTGGAAACATGGGTGCCAGTCACTTTTTGAATGCAAAAAAAGAGGTTTATTGTCTATTAACAAGAATAGGGGGAGAGAGGGTTAGGGCCAGGACACCCTTAGGTCAGATGCAAAAGCAATTGGCAGATTCCGCAGGCAAAAATAGTAATAGGCAGACAGCTATACAGGTAGAGGGCCTTTAAGCTGGATGCAGCAAACTGTATTTTGTAGAACTGCTGTCTCCTATAGCAACTGAACTTTCAACAGTCAATATAGATCCATACACATAAGTCACAGTATCCCGCTGTAGATCTTCACACTGATCTCCCAGTCTCTCACTAGACTTCCAAGATCCCAACCACCGATGGATCCCCTGAGCCCTTCCACAGCTAAACGCGCTGTATACTCCTCAAGCTTCACCCATGCTACCTGCTGGGTCCCTGACTTGACTCTGCTGAAGCTTTCCCACTTCTTCACCATACCTGGCTAGTGAAAAAGGCTGCTCTGGTACCTCTTCACACTTACATACACTGGCCTCTGATAACAGGAGTGGTTGTCCCTTGGTGGCAACTGTTTCCCCTTTACATCTGGCCTTGATGCTCACTTGCCCCTGGCAACAGGAGGAGTCATCCCTTATGGCAACTGCTTCTCCTTCACCTCTGGCAACAATTGGGTTCCCCGTCTGGCTGAACCTCTGCAACTTGGTTAGGCTCCCTCTCTGAAGCCCCAACCCCGTGCTGCTTTTCACAGTCCTGGGTAGGCCTCAGACAGCCTAGCAGCCAGGTGCTCCCAGGTAGGCCTCAGGCTTCTGGCCTAGCAACGGGGAGCAATAAAACACATGTCCACCCAGACAGCCATCCAGGTGGCACAGAACCCTGATCCCCTGACTCCTCCTAAATAAATAGGCTATCCTAGCAGGCCATGGTTCCAAAGAAACTTCTACCAATTGGCTGGGACAACCTATCCACTCCTAACCCGAATGTTCTATGCTCTTGTCATTCCAATGCCACAGACAGCAATGCCACCTAGTGACAGAAAAGAGAGGTGCACCAAATTCAGGGTTAGGGCAAAAGTCAGAGGATCACCCTAACAATTAGCCAGGCTAGTTAACACCTAGCAGAACTAAATTTGTGAGCAGCCCTGTTTAGGACCAGGGTGCTACATGTGCCAGAACAAATTTTTAATGTAGACGAAACTGGTTTGTTTTGAAAAAAAATGCCAGATAGCACCTACATTTCAAAAGAGGAAAAAAGTGCACCAAGACATAAGGCATCAGCAGACAGGCTGACTATATTGCTTGGGAGTAGTGCATCTGGGGATTTAGAGCTCAAGCCTTTGCTAGAGCATCGCTTAAATCCAACAGCACTACATAATGTCACTAAGGCATCTCGTTTACCGTACAGTTACCGAAGGCCTGAGATGCTACAGGGCTTTTTATGATGAGATCAAGAAAAGCTCAGTGCAAACCTCCCTTGTTGCCTACTTCAAGAAACTGACTCCAGCAGCAAAACCAGATTCTAACTCTATAATATCAGTCCCATCCTCTCCAACAAGTCCATCATCCTCTACCAAGATTATTTAAGTTTGCACTGTACTGTACAGTATTTAAAAATGTTTAATCATTTACATGCATCTACATCTATATGCACGGGTAAACAGAGATATTATGTTAAAGCAAACATCTGTCTAAGTTGCATTTATTGATTAGTTTTGGCTAGTACAGTACTGTATGGTGTGAGGTTTTTACTGCTGTCTGGTATCCTCATTAGAAGGATTTAATCTCACTTCCCATCCTGAGACAACAGGAAGTGAGAGGAAATCTACCCCTAGGAAGGGAAATTCACTCCTGTAATTTTTTTGGCTGGATATACACCTAAAAAATGTACTGTTTCAACTTACATAGAAATTTGACTTAAGAACAAACCTACAGTACCTTGATCGTAACCTGGGGACCGTCTATCCAGTATATTTTGTATATACTATACTGTATATACTATATTATTCTACTATTTTAGATTTAGCTTCAAATCCACCTGACTGGCTCTTGGGTAAATATATATGGAGATTTCATTTCTTAGGATAGTGACCAGTCTATAATATTAAATGAATGCACTAAATGAGGCCACTCTAAAATGTGCAGTTTTACTGTATTGGGGGGGGTCCAGGGGACCCGAAAACCAGTCAGTATCGCAGTGCAGCACATCTCCTTCGCATAGAGTTGATCAGGTTGTTGATTGTTGCCTCGTAGATCTTTAAGTTCAGCTCATGATAAATAGGGGCAAACACAAAAGTGTTGCGTTTATAATTTTGCTCAATGTATATATATATATATATATATATATATATATATATATATATATACATATATACTGTATACATATATATATATATATATATATAACGCAAAATTGTTATCAGATACTTACCGTAATTTTCCTTTCTTGGCTCTGCCCCATGGCAGCACGACCTTGGGTCAACCCCGACCCCTTGACCCCGTATAGGACATCCCTGAATAGAGTATAAAAAGGACAGCAGTACCTGGAGAGGATGTTCTGTAACTAGCTTGCGACGGCCCAGGGTGGGTATGTGCTGCCATGGGGCAGAGCCAGCAAAGGAAAATTACGGTAAGTATCTGATAACAATTTTCCGTTTTCCTGGCTCAGCCCCATGTCAGCACGACCTTGGGACCTAACTAGCATACATCATGGGAGGGTAAGATAAAATTCAAAATAGACACCAGGTGCTGCTTAGAAAAATTTATTGACATCCAGAAAAAACAGAGGATAACACCGAAGTTCCCAAGGCACTGGAATGGGAAGCGACATCTAGCTTGTAATGCTTGATGAACGTATTTGGAGAACTCCAACTTGCCGCTTTACAAATTTCGTCTGCCGGCACCTTACACCAGGCTGCCCAGGAGGATGAGACTGCCCTGGTTGAATGAGCATTGATTTCCTGTGGACGGGAGAGGCCTTTGAGGGAGTATGTCGTCTGAATTGCTTTTACCACCCATGAACAAATGACTCTGGAGGACGCCGGCATGCCTTTCCTGGAGCCAGACGGGTATACGAAGAGAGCCTCCAACTTCCTGAATGGACTCGTCCTCAGCAAATACGTTTGTAGAACGGATTTGAGATCCAAGCTCTGCAGCTCCGAGTCCTCCGAATCGTCCGCTGTAGGCGGAAGAACCGGAAGCACCGACTGCCAGTTAAAATTAAATTGCATAGATACTTTTGCCAAGAATTTTGGAGAGGGCCTCAACACAACTCCATCCGGAAAGAATGTGCAGTATGGTTCTTTGCAGGAAAAAGCTGCCACCTCTGACACACGCCTTGCTGAAACCACGGTAGTGAGGAACACAACCTTCAGGGTGAGATGAAAAAGCAAACTATCTGCATCTGTAAAGAATGAGGTCTTCAACAATCTCTTCAACACTAATAGCAAATCCCATCTAGGAAACATCGGGCGAATCGGAGGCCAAATCTTGATCGCTGCCTTTAGAAACCTTATCACAAGCGGATTCCTTGCCCAAGGAACGTCGGTCAGGGCAGTAAGTGTGGAAACCTGGACCTTTAGGGTGCTATAGCTCAGACCTGCATCCAGACCTGACTGAAGTAACTTCAAGACGTCAGCTACTGACGGTATTCGAAACAAGAACCCCTGTTGGGTAGCAAATACTTAAAACTTCCTCCAGACTCTGTGATAAGTTCTGTTCGTAGAAGGCTTTCGTACTGTAAGCAGGGTCGCTACTACCGACTCGGGGAGGTTTAGGCCATCTAGCTTTCCCCGTTCAACAGCCAAGCAGTCAAGGCCAGACGGGCTGGTTCGGGATGAAACTGGCAGTTCTGCTGAAGCAGTTCCCAGGCTTGAGGCAATCTGACCGGAGGACATTTCGCCAGGTGACAGAGGAGCGGAAGCCATGGCCTCCTCGGTCAAAACGGGGCGACCACTATAGCCGTGATCCCGTCCTCCATTATCTTCAGCAGGCATCTGAGAATCGGGCATCCCCCATTGCCTGAAGATTTGCTCCAGGTATTTCGGATTCAGCATCCACTCCGAGTTGTGGGAGAACTTGCGACTCAGGAAATCGGCCATGGAATTCTGAACACCGGGGAGATAGACTGCTGACAGATCCGCCAGATGAACCTCGGCAAAACTGAATATTTCCGCTGTCACCTGAAGAAGGGACAGGCTCCTTGTCCCCCCCTGCTTCGCTACATAAGACACTGCTGTCTTGTTGTCCTTTAGAAGCTGAACCCTCTTGCCTCGAATTATGGGAAGGAAAACCAGAAGGGCCTCCCTGGCCGCCCCAAGCTCCAGCAGATTGGAGGAACAGAAAGTTTGAGGGTCCCATCTTCCTTGGGCTTTCAATCCGCCGCAATGAGCACCCCAACCCTGCAGACAGGTGTCTGATGTGACCGTAATCCAGTCTCCAGGGTTGATGGCCCTGCTTCGAGTTAGGTTCTCCTTTCTTGTCCACAAATGAAGATCGTTTCAAATAGAACTAGGAATTAGAATCTTCTGATGCAAAGAGCCACGGTGCCACTGGCTGAGGAGAGCAAATTGAAACCTTCTTGTATGCCACTGGCCCCACAGGACTGCTGGTATACATGCCGTAAGACCCCCCAGGAAGCTCATCCCCTCGTGAACTGTGATGATTGCTGCAGCTCCCATTCTCTTCGCCTCTCTTGTGACACGAATGACCTTGTCCTGCGGAAGAAAGATTTTGCATTGTAGCGCATCGAAAGACATGCCCAGGTAAACCAATGTTTGTGACGGAATAAGGTGGCTCTTTTCTGTGTTCACCATCCATCCAAACTGACTCAAGGTGGCAAGGACATGATTCCGGTTTTGCAACAAAAGATCTCTGGACTGAGCGGCGATTAGAACATCGTCCAAATAATGGAATACTCTTATTCCCTGCTGCCGGAGATACACGATCACCGTCACTAGGACCTTTGTAAACGACCTTGGGGCGGAACTGAGGCCGAACGGGAGGCACCTGAATTGAAAATGGTTTCCCGCATATACAAAACGTAGAAAGCGCTGATGAGCTTCTGATATTGGAATATGGAAATATGCGTTTTCCAGGTCCACAGAAACCATCCAGTCGTACCGGCGTACCACAGCCATGATTGTCTTGAGGGATTCCATCTGAAATGACTGTGGCTTCAGGAAGGAATTCAGCCTCTTCAAGTCCAGCACTGGACGCCACTTGAAAGTGAAAAAAAATTCTGCGCTTGTGTCGTAAACTCACAAAAAGTGCAAATAAATCAAACCCATATATAACTCAAAATGTGACAAATAAATGTGAAAAACAATTCTGAAATAACGATATAAATGTGTAGGTCAACATAAATTTAACCTTACACAAAACAATTCAGTGAAACAAAAAAAGTCCATAAAATATATGTGATAAATTCAAAAGTCCAAAACATATAATAAATCCTAGGTGTGATCACAGCCATAATATTCATATATCGATTCCTCCACCACACCAATCCAAATGTGCACGGTTCCTCCACCAGACAAAGATTCCCCTTACCAGAGCTCCATGACCCTCTATTACGGGGGGTCACAGGACGCTTGCGTGGACTCTAGGCCTCCACTCAGCCTCCGATAATGGATGTTCACAATTTCAAATGCTTGTCATGGGGTCCGTACAACCATATGGAAAAAAGGCTGCAATAGTGTGATACCAATAACCACTTGTCGACCGCCAACCGCAGGTTGACGGCGACAAGGTGGTTCGTTATCGCAAATCGCCGTCATATGACGGCGGCTGTGATAACGCGCACTGTGAGTGCACGCGCTCCGCTGGAGGCGCGCCCGCGCGCTCACTGTGTCCGGGGAGGGCCAGGGAGCGGGTGCGGTGGCTTCGATTGCCGCCGGCTACCAGCGATTGCCCCCCCGGAGTGAAGGAACGGAGGTCCGTGTATGTAAACACGGACCTCCGTTCTGTGAATTTATCACATATATTTTATGGACTTTTTTTTGTTTCACTCAATTTTTTTGTGTAAGGTTACATTTATGTTGACCTACACATTTATATTGTTATTTCAGAATTGTTTTTCACATTTATTTGTCACATTTTGAGTTATATATGGGTTTGATTTATTTGCACTTTTTGTGAGTTTACGACACAAGCTCAGAATTTTTTTTCACTTTCATCTGTTTTTAGTGGTCAATCCCCCACTTGATATTTTGCAGCTGTGTCCGGATATAGATCTTAATAATTTCTCTTACAGGGTAGCGCAGTTATATACGCTTTAAGAACTGGACGCCACTTGCCTGATGATTTTTGGACAAGGAAGAGAGGTGAGTACACCCCTTGGCCTCGTTCCATTTCCGGTACTGGAACAACAGCCCGCAACACAACCAACTCTGCGATGTAGGACTCGAGACAGAGACGTTTTTCTAGTAACCTCTGTATTTTCGTAGTCATCCAAATCCTTCCTGGAGGCTGACCTTGAAACTGAAGAAAAATACCTTCCTTGACTACCTTTAACACCCAGGCATCTGTTATTCTTTCCGCCCAGATACTGCCGTAGGGGACCAATCTTTCTCCTACTGCGGCCCCTGGGCGGGCTGACCTTCAAAAGGATTTTGCTGTAGACTTGGAAGCCTGGGGTGCCTTAGGTTTGGAATGGTCGGAGAAGGTGCTTCGTGGACGCTACGAGAACCTTGAGAAATCACTGCCCGGGCGATACGACCTGGCCTCTTTGAACTGGTCCCTGGGTCTTCTGTTAGCCCGAAAGGACTGCTGTGGATACCTCCGGTTCTGGGGAAGGAGACCAGATTTTCCCCCTGTCACCCGGCGATTAGCTTCCTCTAATGTCTTGCCAAAGAGCGTGCCTCCTTGCAGGCTTGAAACCACACTGTCTTCCTCTGAGGGGGAACCCAAGGCTGACTCCACCGCTGGCCTGCAGGCAGCCCCCGCCATGGTGAACTCCTTCTTTAGTTCAGAGTCAGCCTTACGTTCCATGGAATCTTTAAAGGACACTGTTTCTTCAAGTGGCAAGGTGATATGTCTTGCGAGTCGCTGCAAAGATGCATCCACCTTGGGAGGGGAATCCCAGGACTCCACTTCTGATGGCTTAAACAGGTACAGCTTATTAATTCTGTTGTGTACAGGCGGTTTTCTGTCTGGTTTGGACCATTCTTCCTCCATCAATTCCTTAATCTCAGCAACAAATGGAAACTTTGGCAGTTCCCTCTTCAAATTTGGGTAGTATCTCTTTGGCTCCTGTGTACTTGCTGAGTCGTCCTTCCACTCGATAGCCTGTTTTACAGCTAGAATGAAGGAAGGAATCAGGGCAAAATCAAACGAGTATGAATCCAGAGTCTCCTGGCCTCCTTCCGATCCTACTTCCAAATCTGACCCAATCGCATCTGGTGCTGGAGAGTCGCCTCCTCTTGGTTTGCAAACTGAACCCAAGGCAGCCGGGGGAACAGGCAATAGGGCTTTAACCCCTTCTTCAACTGCTCGTTTAATATAAGATTTAATGTCCTCACTCCCCAACTGGCTCGGCTGAGATGCTTCTCTAAAGCAAAGCTCACAGAGGCGTTTAGTAGGCAGAGCCTGGGCCCCACAAGCCCAACAGACTGCCGAATGCTTCACAGCAGGGCCCGGTGACTCATGGCTGCAATGCGGCTTGCTAGTAGCTCGCCCCACAGACTCCGGGGAAAGACTACAGTGGACGTGGTGGCGCTACGCCTTGGCCTTAGCGTGCCGTTCTTGCTGAGATGGAGAGCGATGGCTATCCGAGGTAGATATAGTCCTCTTACGGCTTCTAAGCGACGCACCTCTCCCCCTGAAATGAAGGGGAGCAATAGTCAGTGGTCCATAATAGGCCGTTATTTTAATGACAAAGACTCCCCTCGCTCTCCCTTACCTTTCCACAGTCTTCAGTGCCTCCTGCATAGGAACCGTCAAGCTCATCCTGGGCTGGAGGGAAACACAAAGGAAAGCAAAGAAACTTCCACATACAGTCTATACCTGATCATCCTCCTTCCCCCCTACACATCCCTCACTCACCAGAACAGCAGCACACACAATACAGGGAGACTGCCAGAGGATGCTGCAGGGAAAGGAGCCATATTAGTGAGCACAGTACATACAAGGGACACAGATCCAAGCACCAGCCCCCCTATCCTCTCCCCCACTTACCGGGAACACGTCCACCCGATCAGCTGGCAGCCACAGGGAAAGAGATCCTCTTCCCTGGATTTAAAAATGCCGCCCCCCGTCGGCCAATCAGGCGCAGCCAGACGGCGCACCAATCACAGCTGTGACGTCATACAGATGCGCCAGCCAGGTGGAAAGCAGAACCCGGAAGTGGCAGAGAGTGGAAGCAGCAGCGCCCGGATCCCTATCTAAGCCTCACAGTAGCCACAGGCATACCAGACACAGAAGCCCAGGATGGCTACCTTCCGCGCGACTGATGGCAGTTTATGCCAGCGCTACCTCCAGCACCAGGAGCATCACCACCCGAGGGCTTTACCCCCTGAAAAGGGACCTTCCACTGCAGGGACAAAACGGCAGGATATCAGGACGTCCGGAGCAAGGACAGGATAAGAACATCCTCTCCAGGTACTGCTGTCCTTTTTATACTCTATTCAGGGATGTCCTATATGGGGTCAAGGGGGCGGGGTTGACCCAAGGTCGTGCTGACATGGGGCTGAGCCAGGAAATATATATATATATATATATATATATATACACAATATCTCACAAAAGTGAGTACACCCCTCACATTTTTGTAAATATTTTATTATATCTTTTCATGTGACAACACTGAAGAAATTACACTTTGCTACAATGTAAAGTAGCAAGTGTACAGGTCGTATAACAGTGTAAATTTGCTGTCCCCTCAAAATAACTCAGCACACAGTCATTAATGTCTAAAGTGAGTACACCCCTAAGTGAAAATGTCAAAATTGGGCCCGATTAGCCATTTTCCCTCCCCAGTATCATGTGACTCATTAGTGTTACAAGGTCTCATATGTGAATGGGCAGCAGGTGTGTTAAATTTGGTGTTATTGCACTCAATCTCTCATACTGGCCACTGGAAGTTCAACATGGCACCTCATGGCAAACATCTGAAAAAAAGAATTGTTGCTCTACGTAAAGATAGCCTAGGATATAAGAAGATTGCCAAGACCCTGAAACTGAGCTGCAGCACGGTGGCCAAGACCATGCAGCATTTTAACAGGACAGGTTCCACTCAGAACAGGCTTTGCCATGGTCGACCAAAGAAGTTGAGTGCACGTGCTGCCGGCAATGGGGAGCTACAGTTCATTGAGGGAATCATGATTGCCAACATGTACTGTGACATATGGAAGCAGAGCATGATCCCCTCCCTTTGGAGACTGGGCCGCAGGGCAGTATTCCAACATGATAACAACCCCAAACACACCTCAAAGATGACCACTGCCTTGCTAAAGAAGCTGAGGGTAAAGGTGATGGATTGGCCAAGCACGTCACCTAAACCCTATTGAGCATCTGTGGGGCATCCTCAAATGGAAGGTGGAGGAGCGCAAGGTCTTTAACATCCACCAGCTCGGTGATGTTGTCATGCAGGAGTGGAAGAGGACTCCAGTGGCAACCTGTGAAGCTCTGGTGAACTTCATGCCCAAGAGGGTTAAGGCAGTGCTGGAAAATAATGGTGGCCTCACAAAATATTGACACTTTGGGCCCAATTTGGACATTGTCACTTAGCTGTACACTCACTACTTTACATTGTAGCAAAGTGTAATTTCTGCAGTGTTGTCACATGAAAAGATAGAATAAAATATTTACAAAAATGTGAGGGGTGTACTCACTTTTGTGAGATACTGTGTATATATATATATATATATATATATATATATATGCACACATTTTGCCTTTCATTTCTATTTTTATATGGAATGGGTTGTTTTATAAGGATATAAGGAAGGGTTTCAGACATACTTTAACAACGTTGGGGCAGCACTGAGAGGAATCAATTGAAAGCCATACTTGTGATTCAAACACAATCTTCTATTATCGGGTTAAATAATAACGTATGTATTTGTCATCCTGCTACATTAAACAGTTCAGAGAGTTATGAATATATAATTTAATCTGATGATTAAATTATCACTTCATGTCCTTGCATCCAATGCAGAACACCACGGATCTCCAAAACGGGTCCAAAGCTTTAATCACATTGTTACAGCAGAAATAAAGTTTCGGAGTCTCACAGGACCCCTTCATCAGGCATGTGAAGCCTGGTCACATGCCTGATGAGGGGGTCCTGTCAAACTCTGAAATGTTGCGTCTGCTGTAACAATGCAATCCCTGATTAAAGCTTTGGACCCATTTTGGAGATTTGTGGTGTGCTAGTGAAATTACTTCACTCTGATAGTCTTTTGTTCCAGCCAATAGTCGCTGAAGCACCCATCTACATAGGCAGCCAGGAACTTCTGCAATGGGAACATATTTTACATCTGTCTTGCTGATGTTGGAAGACCTTAGACCACCAGAGGGTAGGGAAAAGGGGGCTGCAGGGATCAGTTCAGTAGCACAAAAGAGCCTGTGGGAAGGGTGGACGGCGGATGTGATCTGCTTGCTCAGCGGGGGATCTCTCCGCTGATCCCTGCTGAGCAGGCGGATGACAGTTCCGTGTCCAGTGTGCTCATGCAGAGTGGACACGGATACAGACCACTCTCCTCTATGAGGCGCCGGAAGTAAATGGCCCGCTTGTCCGTTTACACCAAACTGCCATCCAATCCGCCGGACGGATGGCAAACGTATCCTCACCTGTCTGTTTTTGGCGGATCAGATTTGATGTAGGCGGGTGTAAACGGACACATGTCTGTTTACACCCTCTGGTTTATAGAGAAGAACTGAGGTGCAATCGGAATGTCCATGTGAAAGGGGCCTAAAACTGCTTTACCTAGCTCCTTAGACATAAACTAGTTTACTTTTGTAGTGTAAGCACAGCCCCACCTTAAAGGAGAACTTTTACTTTTTCCGGACTTCAGCTTTAGTAAGTATAGTATAGTTCTATGTAAAAGAAAGGCAAGTGTGTCATGGGAAATATATAAATTTATAAAATGTATTTAATAAATATATGTGAATGATATAACAGACTCCATCTCCGATCTCCTGGGGAAGCAACTTATGAAATTCGTCAAGATTACTACCCCTATGTATCATCAAATGTGTAATATGATTGTTTTTGAGTACCTTTAACATCCTCTTTCCTTGTTCAATATTGAAACATATATTTCTATCATTGTTAATTTAATCAGTGAAACACGTATTTAAATTTTTGATGAATGAATTAGTGGGATGTGGTGCACACATGTTTGAAACAACATTTTAGGCCTGAAGATTGCATAAAACCCCCAAACCGTTATTAAAGGACACACCCAATATGTCAAACCTTATATTTGCATGCACCTGTGAAATGGCGGCAAACTTCAATACCCTATATTTTCTATAGGCAACGATTTAAAAGACCCCTATGGGTCATTACTCTGGTGTACGCAGCATATGTAACATGTGTATCACAATCAACGTTTTCATGCATAAGCCCCCCGACACATATGTTTATGTTCGTACATGTGTATATGTGGGGATGGGGGGGCCTCAAAAATGTTTGGGTGATTTTATATGCCTGGATGTAATTTAACATTTTTTTACTTAACTTTTTTTTTTATTACATGTGATGATTTTTTGGTGACGTTTTTTTTTTAATGAGACATCTGGGGTCTAAAAGACCCTGCATGTCTCCCTTGTGCTGCACTGCATGTAATGCATTACAAGATTGCATTACATTCTTTCCTGGCCATACTGGCCGGGGAAACTGACAGGGACCCGGAAGTGACGTCAAACACGTCACTTTCAGGTCAGCAACAAGAAGGGGAGGAGAGTGGACATGTGTCCGCTCATCTCCCTCCCCCCTACCTGGCGGAACCTGGCCTGAATTTGGTCAATCGGAGCCCGGGATATATGGGGAGGGCATGTGCAGAGGGGGGGGGGCGCACGTTATCAGGGAGGTGAAAGCCAGCGGTGGAGGACTGTTTTCATCTGTCAGGCAGCAGTCTGCTTATCAGATATACACACATTCCCTGTAGCTGTGTGTAAAACCCCTGCTGTCAGGTCCATACCAAATTCAGACCTGGCAGAGAAATGGTTAAAGACTTTGTATTCCCTCACATCGCACTTGAAGGAACTCAACTGCAAGTCGCATGTGTAAGGGGGCATGTAATTTACTAATGGTTGGTGCCAAATAACACAAGCTTGGATAGAACAGGGACCCACCTAATGGTAGTTGTTACCCTTTGCCATATTGCGCCCAAATCCTTGCCAGAGCCTTCCCGCGACATCCTTGGCCATTAGCCTTTATTATTTACATTTAAGTTTCCGCACTTTACTGATGTTCTTTAAAGATGGTAATGACATATCACATCACACAAACATACTTACTATTTGGGGTCACATGGCATTGTGCAACAATCACATATAGTGGAGGTACCGTAGCATTTGTTATGTGAAAACAGCACGTTGCACAACATTGTTAAGCCATCTTCCCTTGATAACTGTCTCTCTCTTCCCAGGACCAGTACTCACTCAGAGGGCTGTAACCTGCCATTAGGCTCTATGCATCCAGCTCACGACTCCCTGCATGCCATTCCAGAGACAGGACTGCTGCAAGGGAGAACACTTGGCCTGGCCTAAAAGGCCTTTTGCATCCCACTCTTAGTCTTCACCAACCATAAGAAGTCAGGACGACTACAGCCAGCTCTCCTGTCACCCTGTCCTTCTGCACTGTCTAGGAAAAATATATGATGGGGAGCTGTGAGAGTGCCATCATCCCAGTACAAGGGTCTGTGCTAAATGAAGCCTCAAGCTGAATAGGTGTAAATCAAAGGCTGACAGATCTAAAAAGCTGCCAGAATATCTTGCCTCTAATCCAGACCAAACTATGTTTAACTGGGATGAACTGATGAACAAGCGGCAGCCCAAGCTGCATGTTCAGCCCACTTAAACCTAGTTAAAGCTTGTTTGGTATTGATGGGAGGCAAGGTATTTTGGCAGCTTTTTAGATATATCAGCCTTTGATTTACACCTATTCAGCTTGAGGCTTGATTCAGCACAGACCCTGCCTTTCATCTTCCCTTGAGATCCTTTTATCTGTTTGGTTTTTGGCCCTAACATTACCACCCCCAGTGATCACGCAGACTTAGGGCGTTGGCTTTTTTGCTGGATCTACATTTGGGTAAATGCAGATGGCATCTCACTACTTGCCTTTATATTTCTTGAGCTTATGTGTTATATGGAGCAGCTTTCTTTTGTTGACATGAACTTCTATGTATATACTTTGTGAGCATCTCTGAAGAAGAGTACAAACTTGAAGTACAGAAACGCGTCGGAGGTCCCACCTACCAGTTGCTCCATAGAGGTTCTCCTTTAATTCATGTTCTGCTGTTTCATATTACGTATTTGAGCCCTATTCTTGATTTTCAGTGATTTTACTCTGTGTACAATAAAATTTACACTTTTATATATATATGGTGGTTGCCTACATGGTTTTTGTCAGTTTTGCCTGTTAGAGTCCCATTTTCTTGGAGGGTTATCTTTTGTTCCTTGTTTTCTGCCCTGTCTTGGGCCTCTGTGTTAGCTAGCTACAGCTGCATGCTGGTGGGATGTTTAGCTCCCATGCCTGACTCACTAGAGCTCCTCCTATCCTGCCTTGAATATGGGCAATAACTACACTTGCGACATCACTACAGGAAGGTTTTGTCTAAGTCGGTACCTAACACCCAGTTAGTGCTGGCTTTTTTCGCTGGATCTACATTTGGGTAAATGCAGATGGCATCTCACTTCTTGCCTTTATATTTCTTGGGCTTGTGCGATATATGGAGCAGCTTTCTTTTGTTCACATGAACTTCTATGTATATACTTTGTGAGCATCCCTGAAGAAGAGTACAAACTTGAAGTACCGAAACGCGTCAGTGTCTCACCTCACAGTTGCTCCATAGAGGTTCTCCTTTTATCTGTGTGCTGCTGTTTCGTATTACATATTTGATCCCTATTCTTGATTTATAATGATTTTACTCTGTGTACAATAAAATGTATACTTTTATATTGCCTACATGGTTTTTGTCTGTTTTGCCTGTTAAAGTCCCATTTTTTGGAGGGTTCTCTCTTGTTCCTTGTTTTCTGCCCTGTTTTGGTCCTCAGTGTTAGCTAGCTATATCTGCATGCTGGTGGGGTGTTTAGCTCCCATGCCCGACTCACTAGAGCTCCTCCTATCCTGCCTTGAATATGGGCAATAACTATATTTGCGACATCACTACAAGAAGGTTTTGTCTAAGAGGGACCTAACACCCAGGTACACTATTCCCTGTGTTATCACACACTATTTTGGAACAGAGCCACCTAGTGGCAGACTAGCTAACTGCACCTGCTTACAAATGTATCTGTCAATTAATTATGAATGATCTTGGAAGAGTCTCAGACTGATGTTAAACCAATGACATTGACACATGCCTATAGCCCATTGACACAGGTCCTAAAAGAAAGACATAGAGCAAGGGTTTTTGTCTACTAAAGGAATAATTCGGCATCTTGTGGTGTCTGTTATTTGATAGAACTTTCGCTTGAAAATATTTAAAATTGTCAACAGTTTAGCTTTAATTAAGAGAGATGGCATGGCTTCTTCAGAGTGCCATGCTGCCTAAAGTTGCATTTCAAATGTTGATAAAAACACATACATTTTCAAACCCCTTCTATGTGCCCATTGTTATCACTAACCTTATCGTTACAGGCTACCTAAAAGTCATCAAAGAATCCCACAGGACCTTTCTTAGAACTTGAGGTTGGTGAGGATCATGTTTCATAATTTGTTGAAAAGCTGATGAACCCCACTCGGTCCCTGTAGCTTCTAAAAAAAAATAAAAATGTTTGTAGACAAGAATTGCTGTGAATTTTTATAGATGGAAATAGGGCTAAAGTTATTTTGGAGGCTTGAGAACAAAAGTAATTAATGAACCAATACATTACAAGAGCAATGTCTAGTAAGGAGTTAAAGTGACGCTAAATCCAGCAATATAAAAACAATTCATTCGGCCCCACCCCCACAGTGCACACCGCTTCTAAATCTTTTTTTTATACCAAAATGTTGCTCTATATACTGTGACAGCTGGCGGGTAAAGACGCCGGGTTGCGTGCAGGAAGGCAGGTACATTTGCCCTAGATTTTAGCTGTATGCAGACTTATACCACTAATGGGGAGTCTTGCAGGTGTAGAGGTAATGAGCCCAGTTGAGGTGAGCTGGCTCATTAAGGCCTCTACTAGAACTCCCAGCAGGGATAGGTGAGTGCTCCACCCTGGAACCAGGTTCTGTGTCAGGTCAACAGACTGGGGAGTGTAACAGCTTGTCTGGTAAGAAGCCTGTGTGGCTGACTGTCTTCAGTGAGAGATAGGAGCTAGGTACAGTGGTAGGCTGTACCCAGCTGACAGACAGGGAAACCTATTGTGTGGTCAGTGGCCAAGTGGCCTAGGATTTATTTTGTTGTTTGTTTTTGTTTGGCTGTTTTTTCACGTTGTAACTAGTGAGAATAAACTACTTTTTTGTTTTCATCTGAAACTGCTGTCTCGCTGTGCCTAAATTGTGTAGTGAACCCTTCCAGGGGGTCAAACACACCTGCTGTCGAGCTAACACCCTTACAGTGGTGGAGGATGTGGGCAGTTTTTTTTTGTGAAAGGCCAGCATGGAAGAGATACCGAGACAGCTTGCTGTAGCGAATGCTAACCAACAGCAAACGAATGTTAATCTACAACAAGCAAACGCTAATCAGCAGTGAGCTCTCCAGCAAAGTATGGAAGCACAGCAACGAGCACAGCAACAATCTGAGGCCCATTTAATTGAGCTGTTGCAGAAGCAAGAGCAGAGACTTCAACAGCAAATGGATGCCATAACACAACAGCATCGACAGACCAGTGAGGCGAGTGGTTCCAGTAATACATCATCATTTTGTGTGAGCCGGTTACTGCCAAAAATGACTGGAGAGGGTGATCCTGAAGTGTTTCTGACCACATTTGAAAGGACTGCAGAAAGAGAAAAGTGGCCTAAGGAACAGTGGGCTGGATTGGTGGCTCCTCTATTAGCTGGGGAATCGCAGAAAGCGTATTATGACTTAGAGCCGGACCAAGCAAAAGACTATGTTGTGCTATAAACAGAGATATTGGCACGGCTGGGTGTCACCCTGGCTGTCCGGGCTCAGCGTGTGCATAACTGGACTTTCCAACTTGAAAAGCCCCCCAGGTCATATATGTATGATCTCATTCACCTTGCCAGGAAGTGGTTGCAACCAGAGACTCTGACAGCACCAAAGATTGTGGAACGTGTGGTAATGGATCGGTTCCTGAGATCTCTACCTACTGCTATCCAAAAGTGGGTAAACCATGGAAACCCGGACATGGCCAACAAGCTTGTGGATCTGGTAGAGAGGTACTTGGCTACAGAGAACCTGACAGCCTCTCCCATGGACTCACAGACTTTCCACCCTAAGACCAGACCAGCAGTGGGTAAGATGACTTCAAGGGGTAAGGGTGGAGAGAGTGAGAGGGCGGGAAGTTTGCATAATGTATGGCGACCGCAGTCAAAGTCGCAGGAAGCAGCGAAAAAGTGTATTTGTTATTGTTGCAGGCAAGAGGGACATATAGCAGCCAATTGCCCAGTTGTGGATGAGCCTATGGAATGTGACTATCTAAGAGACAAACGTCAGTCGCTGTTTGCGACAGTCGCATGCACTGCCACTCAGGGAACTGAAAAACATTTATGCAAAATGTGTATTAATGATAAAAGTGTTGTTGTGTTGCTAGGTTCAGGTAGTCTGGTGACATTGATCAAAGCTGAATTAGTTACTACAGAGGTCTCTAGGAATAACAAGGTGGCTGTTATTTGTGTACATGGGGACACCAGAGAGTATCCTGTGGCTAAAGTGGTTTTTGAGACCACCAAAGGTAACATAACTCATCAGGTGGGGTTGGTGCCTCACTTATCACGTGATGCCATTGTGGGGAGGGATTTTCCAAAATTCTGGGAACTCTGGGATGGCCCTGAACCCCCCACAGAGGCCCCTTGAGGCCAGAGAGGAATCCCAGGTATCCTCTGAGAATGGTGAGACTTCTCCAGATTTTCCCTTGTCGGTGTTGGCAGGAGAGACTCGGGAAACTGGGGAGGAACCAACATCTTCATACGAAAACATGCCGCCTGTAGAGTTCTCTGATTTAGAGGTTCACAGGGAAAATTTTGCCACAGAACAGGTAAAAGACTCCACCCTGATAAAGGCGCAGGAAAATGTGGTAAAGATAGATGCTGAACTAATGAATCCAGATCAGTCCTGCAGTTACGCATACTTTATGGTGGAAAGGGATCTGTTGTATCGGGTTGCCCAAAAGGCAGATGAAACCATTGAGCAACTTGTGGTAACCCTATAGGAAGTTGGTATTGGAATTAGGCCATGAGCACATTTTGGGAGGTCATTTGGGGGCGGAGAAAACCAGAGAGAGAGTATTGTAAAGGTTCTATTGGCCTGGGGCCATGAAGGAAATAGAAAATTATTGTTCCTCCTGCCCTGTGTGTCAGAAGTCGGCACCTTTGTCGCATTTCCGTAACCCACTGGTACCTCTCCCCATCATTGAGGTTCCCTTTGAGAGGATCGCAATGGATTTGGTAGGTCCGATACTGAAGTTCACTAGGGGGCATCAGTACATTTTGGTCATAATGGACTATGCCACCACCTATCCTGAAGCGATCCCTCTTAGAAATACCTCCGCCAAGACGATAGCCAAGGAACAATTTCTGGTCTTCAGCCATGTGGGTATTTGTAAGGAATTGCTTACAGACCAGGTTACCCCATTTATGTCCAGGGTAATGAAAGAGCTGTGCAAGTTGTTCAAAGTGACACAATTACGTACATCTGTGTATCACCCTCAAACAGATGGGTTGGTTGAAAGGTTCAACAAAACTCTAAAACAAATGTTAAAAAAGGTGGTGGATCGAGATGGAAAGGATTGGGACTGTTTAATACCCTACCTGATGTTTGCTATTCGGGAAGTATCATAATCCTCTACCGGGTTCTCGCCCTTCGAGTTACTCTATGGGAGACACCCAAGAGGGCTGTTGGATATCGCCAAGGAAACTTGGGAAAGTGAGAGTTCTCCCCACCGGAGTGTGATTGAGCATGTTGCTCTAATGCATAGATAGAATTGCACAAGTAATGCCAATTGTCAAGGAACACTTGGCCCAAGCGCATTTAGCACAGCAAAGGGTGTATAACCACAAGGCCAAGACCCGTACTCTTTCACCGGTGGATAGGGTGTTGGTTCTAATCCCTATGGTCGAAAGTAAATTCCTGGCCAAATGGCAGGGCCCCTATGAGTTAATTGAATAAGTGAGTGAAGTGAACTACAGGGTCAGACAAGCAGGACGGCGAAAGCCAGAACAGATATACCACATTAATCTGTTGAAAGCCTGGAGGGATAGGTAATCCCTAGTCGCAGAAACCTTGGTGTCGCAGACTCAGTCTGATTGCTTAATTCCTGAGGTGGGAATAGCAATCACCTTATCAAAACCCCAAGAACAGGAGGTGAAAGAGTTTGTGCTCTGCAACAGAGAGGTGTTCTCTGAGCTGCTGGGACAAACATCTGGGGTAGTGCACGACATTATCAGCCCACCAGGTGAAAGGGTAAAACTAAAATGCTATCGAATACCGGCGGCTCTACGGGAGGCATTACGAAGGGAAGTTCAAGGAATGCTTGAATTAGGTGTGATAGAAGAATCCCAGAGTGATTGGTCCAGCCTGATTGTTTTAGTGCCCAAACCCGATTAGAGCTGGCGATTTTGTAACGATTTCCTGCAGTTGAATAAAGTTACAAAATTTGACACCTACCCCATGCCACGCATAGATGAACTGATCGATCGGCTGGGAACAGCCCGATACATGACGACCCTTGATCTCACGAAGGGGTATTGGCAAATTCCCCTAGCTGAGTCAGCGAAGGAGAAAACGGCATTTGTAACACCAGAGGGGGCATTCCAATATAAAAGAATGCCGTTTGGCTTACAGAATGCACCAGCCACGTTCCAGCGGAAAATGGACAAAATTCTGAGGCCCCATCAGAAGTATGCTGCAGCCTACTTGGACGATGTGATTATCCACAGTACGGATTGGGCCTCACATCTGCCAAAAGTGCAAGCTGTACTAGACTCCATAAGGGAAGCTGGGTTCACGGCTAATCCAAAAAAGTGTACCATTGGACAGGAAGAGGCCAAATATTTGGGGTATACTATTGGGAGGGGAGTGATAAAACCCCAAATCAACAAAGTGGAAGCCATAAATAGCTGGTGCACCCCGACAGCAAGAAGCAGGTTCGAGTGTTCCTCTGAATTGCTGGATACTATCTGCGATTCATTCCTCACTTTGCTTCGCAGGCCATGCCCCTAACCAACCTGACAAAATGGAGAGCGTCTACCATGGTGAAATGGACCCCGGAGGCTGAAGCAGCCTACCAGGCTTTAAAAAAGCCTTATATAGCCAACCAGTGCTGTACTCCCCTGACTTCACTAAGGACTTTGTGGTACAGACTGATGCATCAGATGTAGGCTTAGGAGCAGTGTTGTCCCAGGTCTGGAACAGAGAAGAGCACCCAATCATTTATCTTAGCAGGAAACTGAAACCCCACAAAGAAAACTATGCCACAATTGAGAAAGAGTGTCTAGCGGTGAAATGGACACTAGACTCCCTGCGATATTATTTGCTGGGTAGACACTTTGATCTGATTACAGATCATGCACCCTTAACCACTTGCCGACCGCTGATCGGCATTTGACGGCGACAAGGTGGCTCTATTGTGCGGATCGTCGTCATATGACGGCGGCCGCGAGATCAAGCCCAGTGAGCGCGCGCGCGCCGCTGGAGGTGCGCCCGTGCGCTCACTGTGTCCGGGGAGGGCCAGGGAGCGGGTGCGGCGGATTCGATCTCCGCCGGCCACCCGCGATGCCCCCCCCGGATTGAAAGAACGGAGGTCCGTGTAAGTGATACACGGACCTCCGTTCTGTGAGAAGGGGAAGGGCTGTGATCACAGCCTTCCTTTACATAGAAGCTGTGATCACTTCCCTTCCCCAGCTAGGGCAGTCCCCCCACAGTAAGAACACGCCCAGGGAACACAGTTAACCCTTAGAGCGCCCCTGCAGGTTAACCCCTTCACTGCCAATGGCATTTACACAGTAATCAGTGCATTTTTATAGCACTGATCGCTGTATAAATGCCAATGGTCCCAAAAAAGTGTCAAAATGTTCCGACATGTCCGCTGAAATATCACAGTACCGCTAAAAATTGCAGATCGCCGCCATTACTAGTAAAAAAAAAAACCCCAGAAATGAATTCTCATCATCCGTAAACGCGACCACTTTTGCGCAAACCAATTAATAAACGCAGATTGCGATTTTTTTTATCACAAATATGAGGAAGAATATAAATCGGCCAAAACCGATGAAAAAAAAATGTTTTTTTATATTTTTTTTTTGGATTTGTATTTTAGCAAAAAGTAAGAAATTTGTGTTTTTTTGCAAAATTGTCGCTCTTCTTTTGTTTATAGCGGCGATCAGAAATGACGCAGCAGTGATCAAATACCACCAAAAGAAAGCTCTATTTGTAGGAAAAAAGGGATGCAAATTTCATTTGGGTACAACGTCGCACGACTGCGCAATTGTCAGTTAAAGCGATGCAGTGCCGAATCGCAAAGGGCTCTGGTCAGGAAGGGGGCAAATCCTTCCGGTCCTTAAGTGGTTAAAGTGAATGGCTTAAAACAAGGAGACCAATAGAAGGGTAAATCAGTAGTTCCTGCCCCTCCAAGAATACAGCTTCACCGTAAAGCATCAGCCTGGTGTTCAATGGGGAATGTGGATGCCTTGTCTCGGGTACCTGTGTGCCTGACTGCCTGTGTTACAAACCCCAGTTTGAAACAAGAGGGGGGGTATGTGACAGCTGGCGGGTAAAGACGCCGGGTTGCGTGCAGGATGGCAGGTACATTTGTCCTAGATTTAAGCTGTATGCAGACTTATACCACTAAGGGGAGTCATGCAGGTGTAGAGGTATTGAGTGCAGCTGAGGTGAGCTGGCTCATTAAGGCCTCTACAAGAACTCCCAGCAGGGATAGGTGAGTGCTCCACCCTGGAACCAGGTTCTGTGTCAGATCAACAGACTGGGGAGTGTAACAGCTTGTCTGGTAAGAAGCCTGTGTGGCTGACTGTCTTCAGTGAGAGATAGGAGCTAGGTACAGCGGTAGGCTGTACCCAGCTGACAGATAGGGAAACCTATTGTGTAGTCAGTGGCCAAGTGGCCTAGGATTTATTTTGTTGTTTGTTTTTGTTTGGCTGTTTTTTCACGTTGTAACTAGTGAGAATAAACTACCTTTTTGTTTTCATCTGAAACTGCTGTCTCGCTGTGCCTAAATTGTGTAGTGAACCCTTCCAGGGGGTCAAACACACCTGCTGCCGAGCTAACACCCTTACAATACCTTTTTTTCATCTGCATATTGCAGTCAGGTGATAAACTGCATGGAGCCAGGACTCCCCAGTTTGCATGTGGGAGGAGATTTCACTCTCTGTTGATGTAACTTCCTTTCCATCAGTGACCCTTCACCCACAATCAGGCCAGAACTGATTGGTGCTTTGCCAATGAGATGCTCAGTTCACAACTAAATAAAAAACCTACAAACTTTAAAAAAAAACCAAAGTTCACACAACACAGCATGATATACTATTGTTTAAAAATGAGATGTATACAACACAAAATGTATTACTAATCTGTAATAAAATCGTGTGGGGGTGGAGTTACATTTGAGTGACATTCTGGTTCACTCGGCTCCAATCCAGAAACACTGTGAGTGTATACAGTGTAAATTTTCATATTGTATATATACAGCAAGGCATTCTGATAAAAAATATAAATATTTAGTATACTATTAATTGTGAAAATTAAAAAAGAAAAATATTAACAATGAATATAAAAGATTGTAATGTTATAATGCTACATTTTTGAGGCTTTATGGTATGTGCCCATAGATCGTCCTCCTATGATTGTGCAATGATTGTGTATTGAGTTGCCAGGTGTGATGAAGATGAGGGTGAGGATGACAGGGGGTGGGGTGTTAGCAAGGTTGCAGTGGATGGCCAGGTGGGATGAAGATGAGGATGACAGGGGGTGGAGTGTTAGCAAGGTTGCAGTGGATGGACAGGTGAGAGGAAAAGGAGGATGAGGATGACAGGGGTTGGGGTATTAGCATGTTTGCAGTGGATGTCCAGATGTGATGAACGAGGATGACGGGGTGGGGTGTTAGCAAGGTTACAGTAGATGGCCAGGTGAAAGAGCCCTTTTACACAATGCAGAGCATTAACCCCTTAAATTCCACAGTGAGTAGAACAAGCAAGCTATTCTGCATATACAGACTGATTTTACTGTTGTGGGTTTAATAACACTTTTAAAAAAAATGTTACATTTTGGGACTAATATGTATTAGAACTTCCTATAAAAAGAAGAAGCAATCTAGCTCAGGGAAATTGTCAGGCTTACTTTTTTTCTTAATTAGGGTTATACCTGCTTCTTGCTTGAGTGAAAGCATGACTTGAGCTGCATATTATCCAGCAACCAGAAGGAGATCACCAGAAGTATATACATGTCATAAAATAATATTCTATAGCAATGGTTCTCAACCTGGGGTATAGGTACCACCAGAGGTACCTGACAGCACATTTAGGGGTACTTGATATTTATTTTAATGGCAGAAAAAATTCTGTCTGTGGGGAATTAGGGACTTAATTTTGTGCATTTGATACATAGAGTGAAAAATTGTGGCAGGGGGAGCCAGGTAATAAAGTAATTATATGCTTTCTATAGCTCCAGCTGCCTGCACATCTATCAGTGCCTGGAGGATTTATATGCCTTTCATGATTTCAACTCTCTGTAGGATTGATGTCGTCTTTTGCAATCTGGTACAATGAGGAAGTGGCAAAGTCCAGAGTCCTTAATCCTTTGCCCAAAGTAGGGTTGCCACCTTTTCTTCAAGCCTAACCAGAACATTTTATATTTTAGTATACACTATAGTATTGTAAAAGACCTGGAACACCTTTGGATGCCCCAAGGGCAGTAGTAATGTGGCATGTGTAGCGGTGAACAGTGAGTCTGGCCAAATTGCATTAACAGTGGGAGGGGCTTAAAGGGGCCCGGTTAAATAAAACAAAAGCATTCCTGTAACCATAAAATATGCTTTGATTGCGGTGGGCAAGTATGAGTCTCACAGACTCAGCACAATAATTTTTGCATTTCTTCATGCGCAAAAGCTAGTCATCCTGGCACACAGGACTGGGCTGGCTGCTGTAAGATGAGCTGCGCATGTACAGGTAGGTGTATTTTATTGCAGAAGAGAAATTGCATGTCTCTTCTGCAGTAGAAAGCCCGCCTGCCCGCAGCATGGAATGACAGAACTTTAGTTCCACTTTAAGATGCACAAATTTTGGGACAAAAATATAAAATGCAACATACTTTTTGCAACCCAAAAGCCAATTTACATTTGTAAGAGAAGGGGGAGGCAGGTCAGCACAACATGACATTTAGGCTCGGTTCACACTTGTGCAATGCGGGAATCCTGCGAATCCACTGCGGGTTCCCGCATCGCACCTGACTCGTGAGGCAGTTCACACTGCCATATGCGAACTGCTGGGAGTGTCAATAGAAAGTTGATGACACCCCCAAATCAGTTCACATATCACAGTGCAAACTGCCAGTTCGGACATGAATCAGATTGCATGAGTGTGAACACCCCCATGCGATCCGATTCTGGTGCGGACCAAAAAAGGGTCCTGTGCGAGTTTGGTTTGAATATGATGCAAATTCAACCATACAATCTGTATGGCTGAAATCACATCGCTGACATCGTATGTGATTTGCACAGCGTACTGGTGTGAACTGAGCCTTAAGCTGAAAGTCTGCTTAATATCCAACAAGCTTTATTGTAAGTAGTGCAAACTCACAAAGCCAGACTGTAGGAACAGACCCTCTCCTACTCCTTCAATGTGCTTCTCCCCAACAGGGGCTTATGGTGGCCATGATACACTACACAATCTCATTGCACAATCTCCTTTAGACTTATCAAAACAATGTAATGTGAGGACACTCCTAAACAATGCATTGCATTTGCATAAAATAAACAGACCCTTACACTACATAGTTCTTGGCAGATCTAAAGCGGATTGTACAAGCAGATTGTGTAGTGTACGGTCACCTTAAAGCGGAGTTCCACCCAGTTAAAAATCAGCGGCTACAAAAAGTGGATGCTCACCTGTCCCAATCTCCAGCGATGTGGTTGCCCGAGGGCTCGTTCTTCTCTCCCTCCCCTCGGCGGTGCTGACATCACAGCTTCAAAGCCGGGCACGCACTGTGTATGCGTGAGTCATGCTGCGCCTTGTGAATGGCCAGCATATCTTCTGGGACCTGTGATGTGTCCCAGAAGATCGCCGAGAGGGAGAGGGGGAAGGTGAACTTCCTTCCAGAGCCGCGGCTCTAGGAGAGGAAGTGGATCTGGGTCCCCGATCCCCTCCTCCCCCTCCAAAAAAAATTACATGCCAATTGTGTGCATGTCGGGGGGTCACCTTCCCTTAAAGCGGAAGTTCCACTTTTGGGTGGAACTCTGCTTTAAGTCCTGACCTGTGAGCTTGAAACACTTGAATTAAAGTTTGTTGGCCATTGCAGTCTGTTTGCACCTACAGTAAACCCAGTGACCGATGTCAGAGTAGAATATGTCATACATATGCCATCAGTAACTAAAATAACCACCATTGCTGTCACTAAAGTCAGCCCCATTGTTGGTGCCAGATCCCATCCTCTCCCTGCAGTCTTACATTCCCAAGCTGACTACAATGATGGGGGGTTGGAGGCTGTAGTATTATTGAGTCTGCATGCAGAAGGGGCAAGTGTATCACTGCAATATGCCACAAAGTTCTGTTCCTATGCAGACCCCATAGCACTGCACACCCCCAGCTATTCCATGCAGCCAACGCTCCTCCCCTTCACAAGGCAATGAGCATCTGCATTACAACACCTGATGAACTTCCCTGCAGACTCCTGGCATTCTCTGCTACACATGGGGGAGGGGGCATGGCTGACCTGAGACTGAGGGGGCGGAGTCCCTCTTTCTTCAATGAGTACAGCCACCATGAACAGGAGTGCTCAGTGGACCCCCAGCAGCGGTGACTGGAAACACAGAGCAGCTCCTCAGGCTCCGGCCATCGCTTGCCATTTATGAGCTGCCAATGGGATCGGGGAGAGGCAGGGTCGGCTCTACCACTAGGCGGCCGTCTAAGGCACACTGCCTCCGAGGGCGCCCGGCCGCTGTTGATCTGTCACTGCTCTGCATCGATCACTCTTGTCATTGGAGAACCACAGCTGGCAACACACCAGGGCGGTAAAATGCGCCTGCTGTGAACAGTGAAGACATCCCTGCCTCCTCCGCACTCTGTGCAGAAACAATTTGCCCTCTCCCACCCGTTCTGTTAGCCTGCTTTCTCTGGGACCACTCTATACCCAGCCTGCAGTGCTGGCGCCACCCTAGCAGCAGCAGTGAGAAGAGGAGGGGAGAGAGCAGCTGCATTAATGATGGAACCTGCTGGGGTGGGTGAAATGGAAGCCCTTCATGTAGTTCTGGGCTTGCCCCGATTTCCCCTCCCTCCATATACTACGCCAGTCTGTCCATATAATACTCCAGCCTGTCCCTATACTACCTCAGCCTGTCCATATACTACCTCAGCCTGTATATAGCCTATATACTACCATAGTCTGTCCATATACCTGCGGACCATTATTTGTCTTTAGGCCAGCTAAAGAAATAGGTAGAGAGGTGCTGCAAAAATCTCCACCTTCGCCACCTCCATTGTATACATGGACAGGGCAAAGGGGGTGGAGTCAGGGGCAGAGCAAGGGGCAGCAAAATGAGGTTTTGCCTAGGGTGTCGAATATCCTTGCACCAGCCCCGGGGAGAAGAAGCAGAAGGTTTCTGATAGGTTGAGATCCGGACAGATGATTGAAAAACCGGACTGCCAGGATGAAAACCGGACAGGTGGCAACCCTAGTTCAAAGTCTTGAGCCCACAGTCTTGAGTTCTAAGGCCTAAGTCCTGAGAGAGTCTAGACTCCTGTGTCCTGAGACCTTGGTTTTGAGTCTAGAGGAGTCCTGAGTCTTGAGTTTAGAGTCTATAGTCCAGAGGTGTCCAGAATCCAGAGACCAGAGGAGTCCAGAGGAATCTGGAGTCCAGCGGAGTCCTGAGCCATGAGCCCTGGCTGTTTTTCTGGCTGGCAGGGGGAGAGCCAGGAATGTAGCCAACACAGCCAGAGTTCTTGCTAAAGTTGGTAACATTACATTTTGAATCAGTGATACATATTGTACTAATTGCATAGGCGTGTGCACAGGGTGTGCCAAGTGTGCCTGGGCACACCCTAATAACCCTGTGCTGCACAGATTTCCCCTGCCACTTGGCTGCAGAGAAAGGGACTGGGGAATCTCTGTCCTCAGTCCCTTTCTCTGTCCGAAAAGTGAGACATCAGGGGTCTGTTTAGACCCCTGATATTTCACCAATGCCCCCAATAGGGCTCCTAAAAAAATTGTAAAAAAAATACAACAATAAAAAGTATTGTAATGTCATTTTAAAAAAAAACTATAATTGTAATATATATATATATATATATATATATATATATATATATATATATATATATATACACACACACACACAAATATGTGTTTGAGTTTTGGGGTGCACACCCTAATTCAATAGGCTGCGCACACCTATGACTAATTGGATAACTGTTGTGTTCCACTGGCACTATTTTAGCATATGTTTCAAATATTGAGTATATGCAGTTCGCCAAGCATTTCACTATTAATGCTGCCCCTACATGCTCCCCTACTCCTCCCTCCTCCAAGCTAGTAAATTACACCTGCACTGCCACTTATGACCTGATTTTCAGTGTGTGTGCTTCAAGAAAGAAAGTTCAGGGAAGCTGCGCTAAGGTACTTGGAACTGCCGGCAGTAAATTCTAAATAATGTAAGTGTTTGTACCCACATACTGTATACATCAAATTATGTACCGGGAAATGTATAGCAATTTGTTTTGCATGCATTATCTAAGTAAACTGTGAGCATGTAATATTACTTTAACCACTTCAACCCCGGAAGGATTTCCCACTGTAGTACCAGAGCACTTTTTTCAATTTGGCACTGCGCTGCTTTAACAGGTAATTGCGCGGCCATGCAATGCTTTACCCAAACGAAATGTGTGTCCTTTTTTCCCCACAAATAGAGCTTTCTTTTGGTGGTATTTGTTCACCTCTGCACATTTTATTTTTTGAGATATAAACGAAAATTTTGAAAAAAATTATATTTTCTACTTTTTGTTATTGGAAAAATACAATAAACTAAATTTTAGTCATACATTTTTGCCAAGATGCAGTCAGCCACATGTCTCGGGTAAAAAAAAAGTCAATTAGCGTATATTTATTGGTTTGCGCAAAAGTTATAGCGTCTACAACTAGGGTACATTTTCTGGAATTTACACAGCTTTTATTTTATGACTGCCTATCTTATTTCCTGAGGTGCTACAATGGAAGGGCAATACATCCAGTGATTTTGGAGGGACCCCCACATTTTTGTAAATATTTTATTCTATCTTTTCATGTGACAACACTGAAGAAATGACACTTTGCTACAATGTAAAGTAATGAGTGTACAGCTTGTATAATAGTGTAAATTTACACAGCCATTAATGTCTAAACCGCTGGCAACAAAAGTGAGTACACCCCTAAGTGAAAATGTCCAAATTGAGCCCAAAGTGTCAATATTTTGTGTGGCCACCGTTATTTTCTAGCACTGCCTTAACCCTCATGGGCATGGAGCTCACCAGAGCTTCACAGGTTGCCACTGGAGTCCTCTTCCACTCCTCCATGATGACATCACGGAGCTGGTGGATGTTAGAGACCTTGCACTCTTCCACCTTCCGTTTGAAGTTGCCACACAGATGCTCAATAGGGTTTAGGTCTGGAGACCAAAGAGAGATCACTGACACCAGCACAGAGAGAGAGATCACTGACATCAGCACCAAGAGAGAGAGGTCACTGACACCATCACCGAGAGAGAGATCCCAGACACCAGCACAGAGAGAGAGATCACTGACACCAGCACCAAGAGAGAGATCACTGACACCAGCACAGAGAGAGAGAGATCACTTATATCAGCACAGAGAGAGAGATCACTGACACCAGCACAGAGAGAGAGAGATCACTTATATCAGCACAGAGAGAGAGATCACTGACACCAGCACAGAGAGAGAGATCACTGACACCAGCACTGAGATAGAGAGAACTGACACCAGCACAGAGAGAGCACTGACCACAGCACAGAGAGAGAGATCACTGACACCAGCTCAGAGAGAGAGAGGTCACTGATACCAGCACCGAGAGAGAGACCACTGACACCAGCACAGAGAGAGAGAGATCACTTACACCAGCACACAGAGAGAGAGAGATCACTGATACCAGCACAGAGAAAGAGAGAAGTCACTGACACCAACACAGAGAGAGAGAGATCACTGACACCAGCACAGAGAGAGAGATCACTGACACCAGCACAGAGAGAGAGAGATCCCTTACACCAGCACAGAGAGAGAGAGAGATCACTGATACCAGCACAGAGAAAGAGAGAAGTCACTGACACCAACACAGAGAGAGAGAGATCACTGACACCAGCACAGAGAGAGAGATCACTGACACCAGCACCGAGAGAAAGAGAAGTCACTGACACCAGCACCGAGAGAGAGAGAGGTCACTTACACCAGCACTGAGATAGAGAGAACTGACACCAGCACAGAGAGAGAGAGATCACTTACACCAGCACTGAGATAGAGAGAACTGACACCAGCACAGAGAGAGCACTGACCACAGCACTGAGAGAGAGAGAGAGCACTGGCACCAGCACCAAGTCAGAGTGCATTGAGAAATAGTGCCCCAACACCAGCAATGAGATAGAGAGAGGACACTGAGATAGAGAGAAGACACTGCGATATAGGACACTGAGATAGAGAGAACTGTCACCAGCACAGAGAGAGCACTGACCACAGCACTGAGAGAGAGAGCACTGACACCAGCACCAAGACAGAGTGCATTGAGAAATGGTGCCCCAACACCAGCATTGAGATAGAGAGAGGACACTGAGATAGAGAGAAGACACTAAGATAGAAAGAGGACACTGAGATATAGAGAGGGCACTGAGATAGAGAGAGGACACTGAGATAGAGAGGGGCCACTGAGATACAGAGGGGGCACTGAGATAGAGAGGGGGCGCTGAGATAGAGAGGGGACACTGATACAGAGGACACTGAGATAGAGAGAGGACACTGAGACAGAGGACACTGAGATAGAGAGGGGACACTGAGAGAGAGGACACTGAGATATAGAGAGGACACTAAGATAGAGAGGGGACACTGAGATAGAGAGGGGGCACTGAGATAGAGAGGGGACACAGAGACAGAGGACACTGAGATAGAGAGAAGACACTGAGACAGAGGACACTGAGATAGAGAGGGGACACTGAGAGAGAGGACACTGAGATATAGAGAGGACACTAAGATAGAGAGGGGACACTGAGATAGAGAGGGGGCACTGAGATAGAGAGGGGACGCAGAGACAGAGGACACTGAGATAGAGAGAGGACACTGAGACAGAGGACACTGAGATAGAGAGGGGACACTGAGAGAGAGGACACTGAGATATAGAGAGAGGGCACTGAGATAGAGAGGGGACGCTGAGATAGAGGACACTGAGATAGATAGAGGACACTGAGATAGAGGACACTGAGATAGATAGAGGACACTGAGATAGAGGACACTGAGATAAATAGAGGACACTGAGATAGAGAGGGGGCACAGAGAGAGGACACTGAGAGAGAGGACACTGAGATATAGAGAGAGGGCACTGAGATAGAGAGGGGACACTGCAATAGAGGACACTGACACCAGCACTTTAAGGCTCTTAATATATGCAATTTAGCCAGTTCGTTATTTTTGCATAAATTATTTTTCCCATTAAGACCCCTTTCACACTGGGCGGTTTTCAAGCACTTTAGCGCTAGAAATAGCCTTTGCTAAGCGCCTGAAAACCGCCTCCCATGCATTCCAATGTGCCTTTTCACACTGGAGCGGTGTGCTTGCGGGACGAGAAAAAAAGCCCTGCAAGAAGCATCCTTGGGGCGGGTTGGGAGCACTGTACACAGAGCTCCCAAGATGCCCTTGCCCATTGGAATGAATGGGCAGCGCTTTCAAAGTGCCTTAAAAGCGATTTGAAAGCGCCGCAAAACTGCTGTGCCCCTGACGACATCACCCGTATGACGAAACGCGTTGGGAGGAGCTTGGAACCACACGAAGGAGTCAAATACTGGATGTGGCGACCATCTTGGTGGTTAGGAACGCTGGTTGTTCCTATACTATTTGGGCTTGTTTTTACCATTCAAAAGTGAGTACCAGTTCTTTTACCTAATAAAGTTAATTATTACGTACTGCACCATGAGAGTTTCCTTCTGCTTCACATATATGCCGTTCTGAGGGAAAGAATAGAGGGAGTGTCTACCGGTTGGATCCTCATGAATTACTCCTATCTTGGATCATCTGCAAGCTGCCTATAGGCGTGTGAGACGGGGGGTCATGTACGTTTGGTAAGGGGCAGTGTGTGAGGGTGCTGGTGGAGGCTTGCCTATTCTGTCGCTCTTCAGAGGGGGTTTTTCTTCAATTTTTCCGTGTGTGGTGCATTTTAAGGTGTAACTACATACTTCACTATGAGATAATATTTCTCCCTACATATGGTGTACGGATGGATCATTTCTAATTGTTTACTGAGATTTCCAGCTGAAAGGGATTGATCAAATTAGCTGATTTTCGACCATAAGAAAGGCCTGGTGGACCTTTGTGATGGGGGTCACTTATAGTCGGTAAGAAGCTGCACATTAGGATACTGATTGTTTTGATCCGCAACCATTGATCTCATATTACAGCGCTGCACCTTCTTTCTTCAGTTCCTCCTCATTTGTCCCTCATTTTGGTGTGATCTATATAGTTGTATATAAAATGCACTATTCATCCTTCAAAAAGTGTTTCCCAGTGCAAAATCTTCCACCCAATTACTGCATTTGTAAACTTCAAAAGCCAATATGAAGGAAGTAGTGGTAAAAAAAAAGCAAAGACAAAAAAGAAAAGAGGCGCTCTAAGTGCAGACCAAAACGTTTATTAAAACCAATGTACAAGTGACTCACATGATAAAAACAGCCAGGAGCAGGGTGAAAGATCATCTGTAGGCAAGGGGGGAGAGTCCGGTGGAAACCTCCATATCAGGAGATGCAGTAATCAGCAAGGTGGAAAGTCCAGAGTCCTGTCTGTGTAGTGGCCGGCTACACACAGGGGCATCCAGGGCTAGGCGTGGAACGCAAAACCGGAAGTCCTGAGAGGATGACGTCACCGTATTGGACGCGTTTCCTGAGCTGGCGCACTGCGATAACACGGCAGTTGCACTCCTTCATCAAGCTGACAAGCTACAGACCAGGGGGCATTTAAAAGCATCCAGTGGAGGGCGGGGCTGATTACCAAACCACACAGGGCTGTAGGGTGGGCGGGGCTGATTACTAAACCACACAGGGCTGTATGCAGAGAATGTAACTGGGCAGAGAAAAAAAAAAACAACAGCAGAGGGATAAGTGGAATGGGAGCATAAGTGTGCATGGACAGGTCAATGTTTATCGGAGGGTGATAGGCTATGGGACATGGTATGAAAAGTGGATAATAATAAAAAATAAATGATAATTAACCACTTGACCACTGGGCACTTAAACAACCAGACCAATTTTCAGCTTTCAGCACTCTCACATTTTGAATGACAATTACTCAGTCATGCAACACTGTACCCATATGAAATGTGCATCCTTTTTTTCACACAAATAGAGCTTTCTTTTAGCGATGTTTATTCACCGCTGTTTTTTTTTTTTTTTTTTGCGCTATAATTAAAAAAAGACCGAAAATTTTGTAAAAAAATTGATTTTTCTCAGTTTCTGTTATAAAATTTTGCAAATTAGTAACTTTTCTTCATAAATTTTGGCCAAAATTTATACTGCTACATATCTTTGGTAAAAAAAAAAACAAATAAGTGTATATTATTTGGTCCTTGTGAAGGTTATAGATTCTACAAGCTGTGGTGCCAATCACTGAATTACACCTGATGTATTGACGGCCTATCTCATTTCTTGAGACCCTAACAAGCCAGGAAAGTACAAATACCCCCCAAATGACCCCTTTTTGGAAAGTAGACATTCCAAGGTATTTAGTAAGAGGTATGGTGAATTTTTTGAAGTTGTAACTTTTCCCACAATTCTTTGCAATATGAAGATTTTTTTTTAATTTTTTTTTTCACAATATTGCCATATGTTAACAGGTTATTTCTCACACCCAGCATATGCATACCACAAATTAAACCACAAAACACATTCTACTACTCCTCCTGAGTATGGCAATACCACCCGTGTGAGACTTTTACACAGCCTGGCCACATACAGAAGCCCAATATGCAGGGAGCACCATCAGGCGCTCTAGGAGCATAAATTACACATATAATTTCTTGACTACCTCTTGCAATTTTGAAGGTCCTGGAGCACCAGGACAATGGAAACGCCCAAAAAATGACCCAATTTTGGAAAGTAAACACGCCAACATATATTCTAGGAGGCATAATGAGTCTTTTGAACATGTCATTTTTTCCACAAGTTTTTGGAAAATGTGGAAATGAAATGAAAACGCTTTTTTTTTACACAGAGTTGTCCATTAATACAATATTTCTAACACACAGAATGTACATAGCAAAAATGACACCCCACAAAATATTCTGCTACTCCTCCCGAGTATGGCGATACCACATGTGTATCTTTTACACAGCCTGACCACATACAGAGGCCCAACATGCACGGGGCATCGTCGGGTGTTCTACGGGCATACAATTCAAATCTAATTTGACTACCTTTTACACTATTGAGAGGCACTGTGGTGGCATGGATAAGCACTGTAGTGGCACGGATAGGCAGTGTAGTGGCACGGATGAGCAATGTATTGGCATGGATGGGCAGTGTAGTGGCACGGATGGGCAGTGTAGTGGCATGGATGGGCACTGTAGTGGCACAGATGAGCAGTGTAGTAGCACAGATGGGCAGTGTAGTAGCACAGATGGGCACTGTAGTGTCATGGATGGGCACTGTAGTGGCACGGATGTGTCACGGATGAGAACTGATGTGGTATGGATGAGCATGAATGAGGCACAAATGAGCCATGGATGGGGATGGATGAGCACGGATGGGGATGACTGAGCATGGATGGGGATGGATGAGCATGGATGGGGATGACTGAGCACGGATGGGGATGGATGAGCATAGATGGGGATGGATGAGCACAGATTGGGAAGGATGAGCACGGATGGGATGACTGAGCATGAATGAGGATGGATGAGCACGGATGGGGATGGATGAGCACGGATGGGGATGGATGAGCACGGATGGGGATGGATGAGCACAGATGGGGATGGATGAGCAAGGATGGGATGACTGAGCATGAATGAGAATGGATGAGCACGGATGGGGAAGACTGAGCACGGATGGGGATGGATGAGCATGGATGGGGATGGATGAGCATGGATGGGGATGGATGAACACGGATGGGATGACTGAGCACGGCTGGGTGGGTGAGCACGGCTGGGTGAGGATGGCTGGATGGGTGAGCATGGATGGATGGATGGATGGGTGGCTGAGCATGGATGGATGAGCATGGATGGGGTGAGAATGGCTGGGTGGGTGAGCATGGCCGTGTGAGGATGGTTGGATGGGTGACCATGGATGGATGGTTGCTGAGCATGGATGGGGTGAGGATGGCTGAGTGGGTGAGCATGGATGGGGTGAGGATGGCTGCATGGGGTGAGGATGGCTGGGGTGAGGATGGCTGGGTGGGTGTGGATGGATGGTGGGGGGTGCAGCCTGTCCCCCACTGTCACTTAGCAGCGCTGTGGGCATTACACATCGCCCACAGCGCTGCACACGTCCTCTCTCCCCCATTTCTTCTCTCACACTGCACCGATCGGTGCGGAGAGGAGAGAGAAAAGCCGGCGGAAGCACCGGCTTGCTTACATGTGATCACTCCATCATTTGACGGAGCGATCATCATGTGGAGAAAGGCCGGCAGTCACGGATGTTCCCGTGTGCGCGCCCTAGGGGGCGCGTGGGAAGCGCGATTCTGGGAGAACATCAATAGACATCTTCCCAGAGTTAAGCAACCTCCCTAAGGGTCCTTTCACACACATGGACCCGTTCATCAGTTCATCAGTTCATCCGTTTTTCATCCGTTTTTTCATCTGTGGTCATCAGTTTTTCATCAGTTTTTTTCTACATCCACTACCAATGCAAAAACGGATGAAAAACTGACCGTTCGTCAGTTTACATCCGTTTTTCGCCCGATCCGTTTTTACGACGGATAAAAAATAAGACTTTCATCCGTTCAAAAAAACGGATGCTGACGGAAGCAGATGAAAACGGATGCAAATGAATGATCATCAGTTGTCATCCGTTTTTCCATAGAGTTGCATTGATGTCCGTTTTTCATCCGTCAACGGATGGATGAAATACGGACAAACGGTCCGTATGTGTGAAAGGGGCCTAAGACGTCTTTTGTCTATGGGCCGGTTGTTAAATGGTTAATAATAAATAAATAACTAAAATATAAACAAAAGCTTAATGTGGAAGCACAGGGAAGGAAAGGGATGAATGGTATATAATGAAAGAGCCCTCGCGCTACTACTTAAACAAAAAATGTCTAAAGGGTCAGCTGCTGCAATACTAAATATTAGAACACAATAATACTGGGGCAAGATGGAGTGAATTCAGGTACTGCGCATACTGACAAATGGGTGAATAAAATACCAATCAAATACAAATGATAATAAAGCAATAATATAATAAATTGTGCCAATGTAGTGGAGGGTACGGCTGGCACTGAACTACTCAGCCTGATTAAGGAGAAATCCCACGCCATTGATACACCCCATACAACATGGAGAGCAATCGATAATGCTAAGGCACCAAGGAGACGCTCTATGAGGAGAGGAGGATCATTTTACCCGACAGGGATATCTATGGAGGATTAACACACTGCGTACTTGAAAGTTGCCTAAGGTAAGAGTTTTGAGAGCCCAGGGGTCCCCAACATATCCACATTTCCCATTCGGTGGGAGGACGAAGAGGAACGATCCCTATCTTATTGGACATCACCCACAAATTGGAATTATTCACCTATGCACACTAGCACATAGCACTTTGGCACGAGGATATATTTTTTAAAAGACGTACTCATTGCGTCGGAACTATCACTTTCTCACAGAAAGCCAGATATTATAAATTATATATACTATTTTGCTATATTGTACACACTGAGTAACTACATTGGCACACTTTATTATATTATTGCTTTATTATCATTTGTATTTGAAAGGGATGAATGGTAATAGGGGGCTGGGGGAAGAGGGAAAAAAAAGGGGGGGACTGGAGTTGGGGAATATATATGTGGAAATTATGGCACAGGGGAGGGGGGGTTTGTTTGAAAAGGGGGGGGGGGGGAGATATATATAAATATATATGTGTGAAGGTCCATCCAAGGGCATGGGGAGGGGATGGAGGGTAGAGGATATTATTACAAAACCACTTTTCACATCTATTATTGGAAAACTATTCAGTTAACAAGTAATTGGGGGGGGTTATTTGGGGGGGGGATTTTTAAATGATATATATGTGTATTATAGGGGGGAGGGGGCAGAGGGAAAATGTTTATAATAATTAAGGAAGGGGGGGCGAGGGGGAGGTGGAGGTGGGCACATTTATGGAAATAATATATTAGAAAAATATTAGAAAATTATATATACAGAGAGAAAGGTGGGGTTTGGGGGGGAGGGGTTAAAAACTAGGGGGTTGTTGGGGAGGGGGAGAATATATACAGTAGACGGATCTATGTGCATGTGGGTGTGCAGATTGGTATAGCTCCCGCCCAACAGATGCGGCATATGATATTTAGCAGTATACAGTAAATGATGAATCATAAGGATAAAATTAGATTGGGACAATTGTATAGGATAATAAAATAATATGAAATGGATAATATAAGACATAAAATATGGGGATAAACATAAGAAATAAGTAAGCTAAAAAACATAAACATGTATGTATGCAAAAGAGGAAAATATATATACATACACAGGACCACCCAATACCCCTGAAAAAAAACAGAGTGTAGAGTGAGGTGATGGTGATGAATGAAGGGTAAACAGGTTATAAAATGGTAGAGAGTTCCAACCCCCACATTAAGTCCTCCCGGGGAGAGGACATCTAAGGAATAAATCCTGTATGTCTCTCTGGCACACAGTCGTTTAAAACGCTCTGCAGGTGGTAAGGAGACAGGGGTCTGTTCTATGTCCCAAACCTGGAGGCCTGATGTAGATTTGTTGTGGGCCTCCAAAAAATGGCGTGGGACACTACGTGGGTCAATGTCACTCTCTATTGATCTCCTGCTCTTCAAACCTAGCTCTGAGGGGATGTATAGTGCGCCCTACAAATAATAGCCCGCATAGGCAGGTCAGGGCGTAAACGACAAAGTCTGAGGAGCAGTTGAAAAACTCACATAGTTTATAGCTTTTTCCTTTGTGAAAAAAGGTTTTTTGCCCATGTAGTACAAATTTGCAAGTTTTGCATAAAGCTTTGCCGCATCTATACATTCCTACCAAAGGGATCATGGTTTGTAGAGCGGGGGGAGTGGACAAGGCCTTTAGCTTACTGGGGCAATTTTTTGTTTAAGATTGGGGGCCCTACGGTATGTAACTCGAGGGCGGTCAGGTAGTGCAGAAGTGAGATGTGGATCTTGTTGGAGGATGTTCCAATGTTTGGCTAGTATATGCTCCATTTTGCGAAATTGACAGTGGAAGGTGGTAGTAAAACGGAGGGATTGCTGTTCAGCTTTGTTGGCCATCCTTGGAGGTTTTTCTTCCAAGTAGAATTGAAAGGCTTGTTCAACCAGAGAGGCAGGATACTCTTTTTCAAAGAATTTTTTCTTTAAAATGTCCGCTTGAGCAACATAGTCTGAGTCCTTAGTGCAGTTCTGTCTAAGGCGACAGAATTGTCCTTTGGGAATGTTCTGTGTCCACTTCGGATGATGGCAACTTTTATGATGTAAGTAGAAATTTCCAGCTGTTGGTCTGGTGTAATTTTTAGCGCAGATTGTTTCACCCTAAAATCCAAGTTCTAAGTCCAGAAAGGCCAAGTGTTCCGGGTTGCTTACATATGTAAAAGACAGACCATAGGGGTTGTCGTTACAGTACTCCACAAAATGTCCGATCTCCTCAGAGGGCCCATCCCAAATGATCACGATATCATCGATGTAACCATCGTAGAAAACAATGTTGGGTGAGAAAGGGTTATTAGACCATATGCGGTGGGTCTCCCAATAGCCCATGGCCAAGTTGGCGTAGGAAGGGGCAAAATTTGCCCCCATGGTTGTGCCTTGTTGCTGTAAATAGAAGTTTTCATTGAATTGTAAATAATTATGGGTGAGACAGAACCGGGTGGTCTGTAGTATGAAGGAGGCTTGCCGTGAATTAATGAGAGGCTCTTTGGCTCTAATGCCAAATTCATGCGGGATGGACGTGTAGAGTGAATTAACGTCCAATGACAGCCAGATGTAACCTGATGACCATCTGTATGAGGACAGCAACTCCAAGAGGTGGGTGCCGTCTCTGATGTATGACTCCAACTGGTGGACTATAGGCTGTAGGAACTGGTTGATGTACATACTGAAACCAGTGGTGACACTGTACATCGCAGCTACTATAGGCCTGCCGGGGGGGTTGAGATGTTCTTATGCACCTTAGGCAGGTGATAGAAGTAGGGGATCTGGTAGAAGTTTTTCTGCAGAAAGGAGGCTTCCGCTTTTTTGATAATGCCATCTTGGAGAGCAGATGTGATCAAGGCATTGGCCTCTAGAGAAAAGTAAGTGGTGGGGTCAGAATGGAGCTTCTTGTATGTTACAGAGTCAGCCAGAAGTCTGCTCGCCTCAGCGATATATTCTGTTCTGTCTTGAAGAACAATGCCCCTCCCTTATCAGCAGACTTAATGATAATGTCTTTAGCTTGCATCAGTAGATCGAGGGCTTTGAGTTCAGATGAATGAAGATTCTTTCTCTTGGGATTGATGGAAGAGGAGGATTGACACAGGCAAAGGAAGTCTGCATATACCACTCTGTAGAAACTTTCTATGTATGGGCCTTTGGCATGAGTAGGATAAAAAAGGGACTGGGGCTTCAGAGATAAGTGAATGATGAGGGCGAGATTACATATACAGTATATCTATTCAAATCTTTGAATAATACACACAATTACATTCTCTGCATACAGCCCTGTGTGGTTTAGTAATCAACCCCGCCCACCCTACAGCCCTGTGTGGTTTGGTAATCAGCCCCACCCACCCTACAGCCCTGTGTGGTTTGATAATCAGCCCCTCCCTCCACTGGATGCTTTTAAAGGCCCCCTGGTCTGTAGCTTGTGAGCTTGATGAAGGAGTGCGACTGCCATATCATCGCAATGCGCCAGCTCAGGAAACGCGTCCGATACGGTGACGTCATCCTCTCAGGACTTCCGGTTTTGCATTCCACGCCTAGCCCTGGATGCCCCTGTGTGTAGCCGGATGCTACACAGACAGGACTCTGAACTTTCCACCTTGCTGATTACTGCATCTCCTGATATGGATGTTTCCACTGGATTCTCCCCCCTTGCCTACAGACAATCTTCCACCCTGCTCCTGGCTGTTTTTATCATGTGAGTCACTTATACATTGGTTTTAATAAACTTTTTGGTTTGCACTTAGAGGGCCTTTTTTCTTTTTTGTCTTTTCAGTAATTTTGGGACTCTGCCTCCAGTCCCCCAAGAGGCTTGATCTAGTGCTACCAAACCTTGCCACCCCAGCTAGCCACATTTCGCATTGGACTAGTATACTCATATCATCATATGACCTTTGTGGACTGACATACGTAAGGTGTTGCGCCTTATACTTGTCGTAAAAATAAAGCACTTGTGGGTTTAACTAATAATTTTTGTGTATAATTCTCCTTAAAGGGGGCATGGCAGGGGGTGCGTCCTATGCCTACATACATGTCCCTCGCTCCCATCTCAAAAAGTTGGGAGGTATGCAATAGTATATCTAGCTGTGACTCAATACAGCAAAATACTGTATATCATCATGGAATTATGCTACTAGAGTATATGGATTTGTAAACTAAATCTTTTGGGAAATAAACAGTATAACCAAATATGATAGTTGACCTGTGTTAGAGAGCTCAGTTGAGCCAACCCTCTGGCTGCAGGGGGAAGCAATACATTTAAAGTGTTACTAAACCCAGTAATATGAAAATAGTTCATCCACCGT
>BLSH010217991.1:241957-256245 GCA_018402905.1 Glandirana rugosa
CATCCACCCCCCCCCCCCCCCCCCGCAGTGCCCACAGCTTATAAATAAAAAAAAAAACACTGTCACAAGGTCACATCATAATCATAAACATTAGCATAAACATAACCCCCCCCCCCTTTTACCGCTCTATCTTCATTTTTCCTCTCTTACCCCTTCTATACTCCCTTTTGTTTCTCTCTAACCCTGAGCCATTCCCTCCAGGTATTGGTGTTTTGTCTTAAACTCCTTCCAGGCTTCCTACCTGCCCCTATGTATTTCTTCCTCTTCCTTGTAACTCCAACGGAGCTGTTCCATTTTGTATCTAAAGTTAATTCTTTCTAGCCACTCCTTTATTGATGGAGTTTCTATATCTTGCCAATGTAAAGGGATTAGGCTTTTTGCTGCATTTAGCAGATGAGGTATCAGGGAGTTTTTATACCTTTTAAATGGCATCTCTGTTTCATGAAACAAACAGACCCAAGGGTCTTCTAGGATCTCCTCTCCTGCGATCTCTTTTACCCCAGTCCGTACCTCTTCCCAGTACTGTGTAATTTTTGGGCAGCCCCACCATAAATGTGCCATATTTCCTATTCTGTCGCATCCCTGCCAACATTTGGCTGATTTTTCTGAGTGTATTCTATGGGCTATTTCTGGGGTTACATACCATCTCGCCATGCATTTGTAATTCATTTCAGTTGTCTTACTATTAATAGCAGAACAGGAAACTGCTTTATATATTTTTTTCAGTGGTACCTCGTCTACTTTGATCCCAACTCTTTTTCCCATTTGTAGATGAAGGGCGGTCTCTCTTCTCCTATTTCCTCCAATAAGATTTTATATACACTGGAAACTCCGGTTTTTTTTTTTATCTATGGATAAACGTTCCAGGGGCAGAAGGTTATCTCCTGTTCTTATTGGTTGAGTTAAGGAGGACACGAAGTGTCTTAGTTGGAGATACCGCCACTCATCGATTTTCACCCACTCTTTTTCTTTTTAAATTTCGTTTAGTGTTAATAGTGTTCCTCTTTCCATTATATCTCTTATTTGTGCATTTTCTTTATTTATCCAATTTCCTGAGAAAGCTTCCTTTCAAGGTAAAAAAAAAAAAATGTGTGTCTCTAAGTGCAATCAGTGGTGAATTGTAGCTCCTTTTTGCTTTTGTGTGCATTGTGTCCCAGATTCTAAGTGCGTCCTTCGTCAACTCGTGTGTTTGTGAATCTAGTTCTCTAAATTGTGGCGGTATCCATATTATTTTTCCTAATATCATGCTGCTAAGTGTTGCTTCTATTTTTACCCATCTTTTTTCATTTTCTTCTCTTGTCCATTCAATCACCCGTGAGATCAAAGCCACATCATAATATGGTTTCACATCTGGGACCCCCAAACCCCCTTGGTGTTTGTTCTTTTTTAGTACTGCAAATTTAATTCTTGTTTTCCCGCTTCGCCATATACATTTTGTTATTATGTTTTTTATCACTCTGAAATAAGCATGGGGCAGTGGTATTAGTAGCATTTGGAATTTATATCAAATATTTGGCAGGAAAATCATTTTTATAGCGTTTATTCTTCCCATTCATGAGATGGGTTTGTTTATTATTTTTCGCGTTATCCCTTTTTATTTCATTTAATAGTGGAATATAATTTGCCTGATATAGTTTCTCCGGATTTTTTGTTAGTTTTATGCCCAATATATCAGCTCTAGGGATGAGCTGAACTCCCCCCCGGTTCGGTTTGCATCAGAACATGCAAACAGACAAAAAGTTCAGGGCGAACATCCGAACACCATTAAAGTCTATGGGACGCGAACATGAAAAATCAAAAGTGCTAATTTTAAAGGCTTATATGCAATGTTATTGCCCTAAAAAGAGTATGGGGACCCGGGTCCTGCCCTAGAGGACTTGTATCAATGAAAAAAACATTTTTAAATCTATCGTTTTTTTCAGGAGCAGTGATTTTAATAATGCTTAAAGTGAAAAAAAAATGAAAAATTCTTTTAAATATTGTGCCTGGGGGGTGTCCTTAGTCTGTGTGTAAAAGGGCGCATCTCTATGAGGCGTAGAACATAGCCAGAGCAAAATGACATTTCCATAGGAAAAATTGTCATTTAAAATCGCGGCTGTAATGTATTGCCGGTTTCTGGCAATATACAAAAAATCGCTGGAAAAAAGTGCATGCGGTCCCCCCCCCACCAGTCCAAACCAGGCTCTTCAGGTCTGGTTTGGATATTAAGGGGAACCCCGCGCCAAATTAAAAAAAAATGATGTGGGGGTCCCCCTAAGTTCCAAACCAGACCCTTATCCGAGCATGCAGCCCTGGCCTGTTAGGATGGGGGGGGACGAGCGAGCGACCCCCCCCCCCGCTTAACCGTACCAGGCTACATGCCCTCAACATTTGGAGTATGGGTGCTTTGTCCCCATGTTGATGGGGACAAGAGCATCTCCCCCACAAGCCTGGCCGGTGCTTGTGGGGGTCTGTGGGTGGGGGGGCTTATCGGAATCTGGAAGCCCCCTTTAATAAGGGTGCCCCCAGGTCCCGACCCCCCCCCATGGATGGGAACAGGTTTGGGTTACATTATACCCCTACCCATTCACCAAAAAGGGAGTGTAGTGTAAAAAAAAAACATTAGGCAGTTTCTGACAAGTCCTTTATTTTGTATTATAGCTCTTTTTTCTTTCTTCTTTCTTCCTCCATCTTCTCCTGGCCCGGTCCTTCTGGTCTTCTTCTTCTTTTAGTCTTCTTGCTTCCTCTCTTCATCTTCAACCTTCATCTTCTTTCTTCTTTCCCAGCTCTCCGCTACTGCAGTCCAGCCCCTGCAGTGTCACCCTGAATGGGCGGTCTTTACGGTGACAGTTCTTTTATAAGAAGGGGAGGGGCCATCCATGACGTAAATGGGTGACACGCCCCTCTGACATCACATGACGTCAGAAGGGGGCGGGTTCACTCAGTTACGTCACTGGGTGGCCCCGCCCCTTCTTATAAAAGTACTGTCATTGTGAAGACCGCACATTCGGCAAGGCGCACAGGGGTCGGACTGCACCAGCGGAGAGAGCGGCGGTGGGGAAAGAAGAACAAGATGAAGATTGAAGACGAAGAGAGGAAGCCACGAGACTAAAAGAAGAAGCAGAAGGCCAGAAGAAGGAGCGGGTCAGGAGAAGATGGAGGAAGAAAGCAGAAAGGGCTATTATACAAAACCAAACCTATTCACATGGGGGGGTCGGGATCTGGGGGCCCCCTTATTAAAGGGGGCTTCCAGATTTAGATAAGCCCCCTACTCACAGACCCCCACAACCACCGGCCAGGGTTGTAGGGATGAGGCCCTTCTCCCCATCAACATGGGGACAAGGTGATTTGGGGGGACTTCAAAGCATCCTCCCCATGTTGAGGGCATGTGGCCCGGTATGGTTCGGAGGGGGGGAGCTCGCTCATCCCCATCCCCTCCTGCCATGTCAGGGCTGCGTGCTTGGGTAAGGAAGAGCCTGGTTTGGATTTTGGGGGGAACTGCACGTCATTTTTTTTTTTTGGCACGGGGTTCCCCTTAAATTCCATACCAGACCTGAAGGACCTTGGTTGAATTTTGGGGGGAACCGCACATCATTTTTTTTTAAATTTTGGCACGGGGTTCCCCTTAAATTCCATACCAGAACTGAAGGGCCTGGTTTTGATTTTGGGTGGAACCAGATGTCATTTTTCGTTTATTTTGGAGCGGACCCTGCTGTTGTAAATTAGTTAAAAAATTGTGATAAAATCCCCCAGTCAAACAGGTGGCGAAAAATTGGGCCTTGTGTGTTGGCGTTGCCAGAACACTGTAACCCCTTGCAGTTACTCTTGTTGGACGGAGGAACTGGGCCCGATGTTGTAAATTAGTTTACAAATTCTGACGAAAGCCCCCAGTCAAACAGGTGGCCAAAAATTTGGCCTTGTGTGCTGGCGGTGCCAGAACACTGTAACCCCTTGCAGTTACTCTTGTTGGACGGAGGAACTGGGCCCGATGTTGTAAATTAGTTTACAAATTCTGACGAAAGCCCCCAGTCAAACAGGTGGCCAAAAATTGGGTCTTGACTGTTGGCGGTGCCAGAGCACTGTAACCCCTTGTAGTTACTCTTGTTGGACGGAGGAACTGGCCCTGATGTTATAAATTAGTTTACAAATTCTGACAAAAGCCCCCAGTCACACAGGTGGCCAAAAATTGGGCCTTGTGTGCTGGCAGTGACAGAACACTGTAACCCCTTGCAGTTACTCTTGTTGGACGAAGGAACTGGGCCTGATGTTGTAAATTAGTTTACAAATTCTGACGAAAGCCCCCAGTCAAACAGGTGGCTAAAAATTGGGCCTTAGCTGTTGGCAGTGCCAGAACACTGTAACCCCTTGCAGTTACTCTTGTTGGACGGAGGAACTGGGCCTAACGTTGTAAATTAGTTTACAAATTCTGACGAAAACCCCCAGTGAAACAGGTGTCCAAAAATTGGGACTTGCTTGTTGGCGGTGCCAGAACACTGTAACTTCTTGCAGTTACTCTTGTTGGGCGGAGGAACTGGACCCGATGTTGTAAATTAGTTTGCAAATTCTGATGAAAGCCCTCAGTGAAACAGGTGGCCAAAAATTGGGCCTTGCTTGTTGGCGGTGCCAGAACACTGTAACCCCTTGCAGTTACTCTTGTTGGGTGGAGGAACTGGGCCCGGTGTTGTAAATTTTTTTACAAATTCTGACGAAAGCCCCCAGTGAAACAGGTGGCCAAAAATTGGGCCTTGCTTGTTGGCGGTGCCAGAACACTGTAACCCCTTGCAGTTACTTTTGTTGGATGGAGGAACTGGGCCTGATGTTGTAAATTAGTTTAAAGATTAAACCCCGGAGCCCTTTTTTACACTTGTTGTTTACAAGTTAAAATCATTTTTTTTGCTAGAAAATTACTTAGACCCCCCAAACATTATATATTTTTTTCAAACACCCTAGAGAATAAAATGGCGATCGTTGCAATACTATTTGTCACACGGTATTTGCGCAGCGGTCTTTCAAGCGCATTTTGTTTGGAAAAAAATAGCTTTTTTGAGTTAAAAAATAAGACAACAGTAAAGTTAGCTCAATTTTTTTATATATTGTGAAAGAGGATGTTACGCCGAGTAAATAGATACCATACATGTTAGGGTTGAAAATTGCGCACACTTTTGAAATGACGACAAACTCCAGTACTTAAAAATCTCCATAGGCAACAAATTAAACATTTTTTTACGGTTACCAGGTTAAAGGTGCAGAGGAGGTCTTTTGCTAGAATTACTGCTCACACTCTGGCGATTGCGGCGATACCTCACATGTGTGGTTTGAACACCGTTTTCATATGCGGGCATGACTTACATATGCGTTTTCTTTGCTGCGCGATCTTCCGGTTACGGTGGCGCTTTACGTTTTTTTTTTTATCTAAACACTGTTCCTTTAAAAAAATAAAAAAATCTGATCTTATTTACAAGGAATGTAAACATCCCTTGTGATAGTAATATATGGTGACAGGTACACTTTATGGAAGGATGGGGGATCTAAAAGACCCCCCATCCCTCCTTTGCATTTCACAGTATTTTGATTGCAAAAAACGGCGATTCTGAATACTGTAATTTTTTTTAACACTGGCGCTGTTTCCTGCTGAGTAAACCAGAAGTGACATTCTGACGTTGCTTCCGGAAATGTACGAAGGAGTCCCGATTGAAGGCGATCCCTGGTGGGACGGGAGACCGGAGAAGAGCTGCGGACGGTGGCGGGAGGGGGGATGGCCCTTTTCGCTCCCTGGGATAAAGACCGAGCGGCTTCCAAGCCGGATTGGCCATTAACGCAGGATAGCCGGTGCCTGCTTTAAAAAACGATACCGGGGTATAGCCTGTAGCTGCAGGCTATACCCCTATACTTCCACTTAAAGATGCCGTCGTTTATAAACAACGATCCGTTACTGTGTGGAGTCCCTGTGGAAGGTGGAATCGGCTTCAATTGGGACTCTTTCGTATATTCCCAAAAGCAGCGCTACAACATCACTTCCGGTTCACTCGGCGGCTAATGGCGCCGGTTTTAAAAAAATGACAGTATTTAGAATCACCGTTTTTGGTGGTCTGAATATTGTGAAGTGTAAAGGAGGGATGGGGGGTCTTTTAGACCCCCCCCCCATCCTTCCATAAAGAGTGCCTGTCACCATATATTACTATCACAAGGAATGTTTACATTCCTTGTGACAGCAATAAAAGTGATCAGATTTTTTTTTTTTTAAAGGAACAGTGTTAAGATGAAAAATATAATAAAATAAAAAAAAAGTAATAATAAAAAAAAAATTTAAAGCACTACCGTCCCCTCGAGCTCGTGCAGCAAAGAAAGCGCATACATAAGTCACGCCCGCATATGAAAACGGTGTTCAAACCACACATGTGAGGTATTGCTGCAATTTCCAGAGTGTGAGCAGTAATTCTAGCAAAAGATCTCCTCTGCACCTCTAACCTGGTAACCTTTAAAAAAATTGAAAGCGTTGCCTATGGAGATTTTTAAGTACCGGAGTTTGTCACCATTCCGCAAGTGTGTGCAATTTTCAACCGTGTCATGTATGGTATCTATTTACTCGGCGTAACATCCTCTTTCACAATATACAAAAAATTGGTCTAACTTTACTGTTGTCTTATTTTTTAACTCAAAAGAGTGTTTTTTTTTCCCAAAAAAAAACGCTTGAAAGACCGCTGCGCAAATACTGTGTGACAAAAAGTATTGCAATGATTGCCATTTTATTCTCTAGGGTGTTTGAAAAAAATATATAATGTTTGGGGGTTCTAAGTAATTTTCTATTTAAAAAAACCTGATTTTAACTTGTAAACGACAAATGAAAAATAGGGCTCTGGGGGTTAATGGGTTAAAAACTGTATATATTTTAATACACCATGTCAAGTGTACTATATACCGTATGGACAAATATATAGTGGACACTCAATACGCGGTGTGTATATACTGTATATATATATATATATATATATATATACTCCACAATATATATATCAGGCTGTATATATTTTAATACACCAAGTCAAGTGTACTATATACACTGATATATAGTACACTGTGCGTATATATATATATATATATATATATATATATATATATATATATATATATAAGACTGTATAGATATATATCTCTATATATATAGATATATATCTATATATATATACAGTATATAGATATAGATCTATATCTATATGTATAGATATAGATATAGATATAGATCTATATATCTATATATATAGAGCTATATTTATATCTATATCTATATATATCTTTTTTTTATTTATTTTTTCCCTACACTAACCGGTCTGCACTAACTGACAGATTTCTAACTATCTAGCTAGCTATCTATTTTTTTTCTTTTTTTAACATTTAAAAATCTATCTAAACTGCTTGTCTTCAGGAACCTACACTATCTCTCTAACACTATGATAGAGCCGCTGTACAAGCGGCTTTATATAGTGTGGGGCGTGGATTGAGACTGCTGAGCAGTGTTTGGCTAAAGGCAGGATGTCTTTAGTCAATCAAAGTTCTCAGAGCAGGCCGCCCGCTGATTGGCCAAAACATGCAGGTCATGTGCATGCTTTGGCCAATCAGCGGGCGGCATTCCGCTGACATTTTAAAACATTATGGGGTGCACGAAGTTGCCGCGAACGCCCCATAATGTTCGGTAAAACCCGAACGAGCGAACAGGCGTTGTTCAGATCGAACATAGGTTCCATCCGAATGCGAACCCCATTCCTATTCAGCTCCGTTGACCTCCAAGAAAAAGGGAAGGCTAGTTTTAGATCTTGCTCCTCTCTTTGACTTACGTTGATGTGTAGGATTTCTGTTTTCGACCAGTTGATTTTAAAATTTGAGAGTTCACCATAGATTTTCAGTATTCTATATACGTTTGGGAGTGTTATTATTGGGCTGAAGATATAGAGCAATACATCGTCCGCATATGTGGCAATCTTGTGCTCTTCCTCTCCTATCTTACTTCCTTTTATATTCACATTTTTACGATTTGTTGACAACAGTGGCTCAAGGGACAAGACAAACAGTAGGGGCGACAGGGGACAGCCCTGTTGTGTCCCATTAAACATTTCAAATGCTGTTGATGTGGTTCCATTAATCTTTATATTTGCACTCAGATGGTTATAGAGAGATTTAACCCATCCCAGCATTTTTGGGCTGATCCCTATCGCCTCCAGTGTGCCCATCATGAATCCCCAGTCCACTCTATCAAATGCCTTTTCCGCATCAATAGACATGAGCAGACTGGGGGTTCCATTTATTTGCTTGCTTTTTTTTAACAGTAGTAATGTTCTCAGGCCATTGTCCCTTCCTTCCCTTCCTGGGACAAAACCCACTTGGTCAGGATGAATCCAATCCTTCATTAAGGTCTTAATCCTATTTGCAAGGATTTTTGCGAATATTTTTATGTCTGTATTCATTAACACGATTGGCCTATAACTTGAGCAGAGTGTCATATCCTTTCCTTCTTTAGGTATTAATGTAATGGAGGCTAATAGTGACTCTTTTCTTGTCTCCCAGTTTGTTCCCAGACCATTCATATATATGCTCATTTTCTCTATCAGGTGTTCCTTGAATGGCTTATAATATCCATATGTAAACCCATCCGGGCCAGGGCTTTTGCTTGTTAAGGCCTCCTTTATTGCTATGTTAATTTCTGCTGCTGAGATCGGTCTCCCTAATGCTTCCATTTTGTCTGCTGATAGTTTGGGAAGGTCTGCCGTATTAAAGTAGTCCCTTATCTTTATTTTATAATCTATTTTTTTTCTTCACTTCTAAATTTCGTTATAGAGAAGAGAGAACTATAATATTTTTTAAAGGTTTCCGCTATTTTTGATGTTGTGAATATCATTTCACCTTTTTTGTCCTTTATTTTCTCTATGAAATTTTTAGATTTTTTTTTTCCTTAACATACTTGCTAGTTGTTTTCCTGTTTTATTGGCGCCTTCTATTGTTTATTCTGTTATAGACCCGTCTAACGTCTTGTTCTATTATATCTTTTAATTTATCCCTTTTTTGTACTAAAGCCCGCTGTACCTCCTCATCTATTTTCTGATTGTGATTTTGTTCCAGTTGGAATATTTCTTTTATTAATTCTTCTCTTAACCTATTTCTCTCTTTTTTCTTTTGTGCACCTATCGCAATTAGTATACCCATAATGAAAGCCTTATGGGGCTTCCCATATGGTGGCCTCTGAGATTTTGTTGGAATTATTGGTTGAGAAGAATTGTGTCAATTCGGTTTTTATCCTCTCTTTTACTTCTTTCTCTTGTACTAGGCTATTATTAAGCCTCTAACTGTTTGTCCTTGCACAGCCCCCTATTATTCTCAATGTCATTGAGGTTGGAGCGTGATCTGAGAAGGTTGTTATCTCAATCTTTGAGGTTTTAACCATCTCTAAATATCTATGTTCTATCAGGATGTAGTCAATTCTAGAGTACGTCCCATGCACGGGAGAAAAAAAAAGTATAATCTCGTGTCTTTGGGTGTTGCACCCTCCAGATATCCACCAGTTGGTTTTGATGCAGGACTTTCTTTATCCTGTTTATCTGTCGGGTCTTCTCCCGTGCCAGTGACTAAGTCTCCCACTAATATTACTGGTCCCTCTCTAAACTCCATTAATTTACGAATGGTTTCTTCCAGGTAACGTGTGGGGTTTTTATTCGGGCAATATACATTTGCCAATGTGTACCTGGAGTTGAATAGCTTCCCTTTAACAAACAGAAACCTCCCCTCAGGGTTCACCAGCCTTTCCTCGATGGCAGATTGTGTAGCCCGTGAGAAACCTATTGCCACCCCCTTGGCTTTACTTGTCCTAGAGTCCCCATAATACCACACCGGGTGTTCTTTAGAATATCATTTTATTTTTGCTTCATGAGTTATATGTGTCTCTCTCTCTCTATTCATGCCTCATAGTGTTTCAATTCCCTAAGTAGTTTGTGCCTTTTCCCAGGTGTATGCAGCCCTCTAACGTTATACGTTAAGAAAGTTACATTCACCATGATATTTCTCTAGGTGTAGGTTTCTATTCCTGATTTGGCCTTTAAGGTGCCTGGGGTGCAGGGATTCATTTGGGGTTTTTAGCCCTTTGTGGCTATCAGAGGTTTAACCCCTTAAATTCCACAGTGAGTATAACAAGCATGCTATTCTGCATATACAGACAGATTTTACTGTTGTAGGTTTAGTAACACTTTAAGCAAAACTAATGCTGTTAAATGTAACAGCTTCCTCCTAAGGCTAGTTATTAGGGATCTGGCAGCCATTGGCATTCTAACAACCAGTGACTCATCCCCCACCCAGGCCATTGAGCTGTCAGTCAGGGATTTACTCTTGAACTATACCAGGTGACATGCCCTCAACATGGATAGGGCACCTAACCAGGCGGGACACCCTAGGCAAAGCACTTTGTCCTCATGTTGATGAGTACAATGGCCATTTAACACCTGGCCTAGTGGCTGTGGGGGTGTGCGGGCAGGAAGCTTTTCAGAATCTGGAAGCCACATTTAAAAGCAAGGGGTCCCTAAATGCAGCCAACCCTCATGTGAATGAGTTAAGGGGTAGATATTAGCCTTACTCATTCACACAAAAAAGTAAACAGTAAAAAGATACATTGACACTTTTTGACAAGCCCTTTTAAAAAAAAAAGATAAAAATGTAAATCCTTCATCAATAACATTGTCCAACAATCCAGATCCTCATTAATCATTAATCATGAATGATGTCCACCAACTTGCCAAAAGGAAAACTTGTGAACATATCCAATCTCATCCATCACTCATCACAAATTACAGATTCCTTGCTCCTGCCTCTGAATGTAAACAAAGAGGCAAGGGATCCTGGGTCACATCATTGAACAAATATGGGCATGACCTTATTTGGCCAGTGATGTCATGGGGATCATTGAGTTATTTCTTTGAGCGGTTGTCATTTCTCATGATTGATGAGGATCTGCATTGCTGGACGTGATTGACAATGGATTTACATTTTCTTTAACCACTTGCTAACTGGGCACTCAAATCCCCCTCCTGCCCGGACCAATTTTCAGTTTTCAGCGATGTCACTCTTTGAATGACAATTGCGCGGTCGTGCGACGTTGTACCCAAACAAAATTGACGTCCTTTTTTTCCCACAAATAGAGCTTTCTTTTAGTGGTATTTGATCACCTCTGCATTTTTTATTTTTTTGCGCTATAAACAAAAAAAGAGTGACAATTTTGAAAAAAGAACATTTTTTTTTTACTTTTTGCTATAATACATATCCAAAAATAAAAACACATTTATTCCTCAGTTTAGGCCGATATATATTCTTCTACATATTTTTGGTAAAAAAAATTGCAATAAGTGTATTTTGATTGGGTTGCGCAAAAGTTATAGTGCCTAAAACCGATCAAAATTGGTTTATGGCGTTTTTATTATTTATTTATTTTTTTACTGGTAATGGCGGCGATCTGCAATTTTTATCGGGACTGCGATATTGTGGCTGACAATTTTGACACTTTTTAGGGACCAATGGCATTTATACAGCGATCAGATCTAAAAATAGACACTGATTACTGTATAAAAATGCATGTCTTAGCAGACTCTAGATGAGGCAAATATGGACTTTCAACGGTACGTAATAGACTGGAAACAGTATTTTAAAAGACATATACAATTTTTATTGAAAAAACAGTATCTAAAAACATCTCTCTACCAAAGAGATCATGGCACATATACATAACAGTATACAGTTACATCAGAGCTGAAGTATAACGCTGGAAAAGTCTGGTTGCTGGCCCCAAAACACACAGGATCTCAACTTATCCAGCATATGCTTTTACATATTTCGCAGGGGTCGGCTTCTTCAGAAAGATTTCAGCTTAACAAAATTTCTACAAAAACAAACATAGCATACATAAGTACATATCAATAGTTAGAACACAGGGCTAGGGTACACTCAGTCCTAAGCCCACATGCCTGACCAGAAACAATGGTCTGTTAAATATATTACAAAAACTGTGACGGTTAGGGGGTCACGATCCTATTCCCACCAAGGAGAACACCCTAGAAATAGGAAGAGTCAACTCACTGTTATCTTAGGTCCAAGGCTGAGACACTCTAGTCCACATATTTGTCAGATCCTGAAAGGATCAGCATAGAGGCCAAAGGCCCATATTTAAGGTACTGCAAGAAGGGTAAATGGGAACTACTTCAATAACTGATAGGGACATTAATCAAAGGGATACAAATGTTCCTCCCCTCATATGATGTTTATAACAACATAGGCAGCCAAGCAGACTTCTATAAGTAGTATTACCCACCTCAGGACAAGGATAGGATTGTATAACATACAGCGGTGCCAGGAGTGATGAAGTGGCCGAGGAAATAGAACTATAATCTGGTAATTAAAAAACACACAAAATGATAAATCCTGAAAGAAAAACTGGGTAATGCCTCCCACGTCAAAATACAGTGTGTAAAACATACCTGCATCGGGGACTATAGGAGGTGGTCAGCCAGTATATCTCGGATCAAAAATATGCTGCCGTATGGTCCGAGACTGGGATCTGGTCACACCGGAAAGGTATGTGTCCGCTGTGGGCCAGGAGGTTGGGTCAGAAAGGGCCACTGCCAACCACGGTCTGCAGGTAGGTTATAACATGTAAATAAAAGTGTTGCACCTCAAAACAGAAACTAACGGAATACAACCCCCCCCCCCATATGTCTCCCGCCACTCACCAAGACATACTCCTGTAAGCATCTGCTGTACAGGCCACCTGCAAGGACGCTGCAGGCGAATCCAGAGTCTGCTAAGATATGCATTGTAGTAATCAACACGTTGGTACTTTGTGTAATTGGATACCAGTGGCTTTCCAAAAAAAAAGAAAAAGATTACTGTATAAATGTCATTGGCAAGGAAGGGGTTAACACTAAGGGGGTGATCAAGGGGTTAAATGTGTTCCCTGTATGTGTTCTAACTGTGTGGGGGCGGGGCTGACAGGGATCAGTAGATCTCTCATGCCCCCCCTCACAGAGCAGGGAACCGCTGTGTTTACATCAGCGGTTCCCCGTTCTAGCTCTCTGTGAAAAGATTGCGGGTCTCCGGCGGACATCGAGTCCGCCTGACCCGCAGGCACGCTCATGCCACGATTGTGGTAAAGAGGCCCTTGTCCTCATTAAAATGGGGATAACGTGTTTGCTGGAGGGAGGGGGTCCCCATAGGCAAGGTGGCCTTGTGTGATTCGGGACGAGGGGTGTGAACACTTGCCCCTTTTCCTGCATGCTTGGATAAGGGTCCGGTATGAATTTTGGGGGGACCCCATGCTCTTTTTCGCGTGGGATCCCCTTTGATATATATACAAGAACCTCATTGAGGATAAGGGCCTGTTATGTATTTTTATGGGGAACCACCAAGCTGTTTTTTTAACATGTATCCCAACCTGTATCTAGGATAATGGTCTGGGTTAGCTGAAAAAAATATTCTGCAATTTGATTACACACAGAAGAAAGCAGCCAGGACCCATCATTTACTGGCAATTCAAAGGGCATTTGTTCCTTTGTAAATGTCAGTTTTGCTGTAGCAGGTTGTATACATTGTACAGAACCGCCACTTCACATGAAGCTAGCACCCCCAGGCATGTAGGGGCATGCTAAATAAGGTGACCAGAATTTTAAAATGAAATCCGGGGACATTTTTTGTATTAGCAAATGGTAAACTGTTTTATAAGCATATTTTCCTCCAATGATCTATGCCGTATATGTGGTTTTTATGTAATGATTGTATGATATATACGTTATTTCTCACATTTGCTCCATGAGATAAAAAAAATGATACTTCTTAAAATTTTTTGGGCTATGATTACCAAATGTTATAAAGATAGAGAAAAAACGTTTCAATGCATATATCTGTATACTGTTTCCCTCTCTCTCTGTATACTGTTCCCCCCCTCCCTCTGTATACTGTCCCCCCTTCTTCATAGTAAAAAAAATAGAGTACCTCGTTTACACTCTTTATTGCATATATAGTATGTTAGTAATGTATTTTTGGTGTATATGCCGTATCTAGTAACCTCCTTTTATACGAATATTTTGTCAAATGGTAAACGATTATGTTTTTTACAGGGGCCTAAAGTAAAATTTTAAGACCAGTGGAATAAATCGTACGGGGATGTACGGACCCCCACGATCGAAGTACACTTCACCGCCAAGACATGTTACATATGTTGGACGATGTCGTTTTGACTGTAAATGTTTCCTTGTTTACGGGAAACTTAACGGTCATTTACTACCCAG
>BLSH010217991.1:263665-278867 GCA_018402905.1 Glandirana rugosa
TAATGGAGTTGTGTACCGTTTCTAATTGAATGTACAATCACATAACTCCACGGTAAATAAAAGTTACCGTAGGATTAATCTCAACTCGCTTGTGGACCTTCAAGCCCAAGACGACCAGGCAGGCTTGAAGCCCTGTTTCAGGCCCAGGCCCAGGCCTGCCTTGGGCTTGCTAGCGTGCCTGTTGCTTGGGGTAACTTTAGTTACCCCTGGGCTTGAAAATCCGTGTTTTTACCGACATCCTTTCAGGACCTTTCGGGGTCTCCCGACGTTTTCCTTCATTTTACCCCCATTCCCATCCCGTTCACGGGATGTTTTTTTACCCCTGTCCCTTTCCGTGCGATCGTTCGGGTTCCGTCCGGACCCGGACCCGGACTTTGTCCCGAAGTTCGGACGGACCAGCAGAACCCGAACTTCCAGGTGTTCGCTCAACTCTAATTAGGATGCCATTGAAAATAAATGGCACCTCAATACACTAACATGTAAGTTAATCTTTGCCATGTGTTGAGGTAATGTGCACAGTATAATTGGCCCTGTATTTTCTGTGCATCATTCCCTGTTTATGAAATGCCAACAGGTCCCATCAGACAAAACTGCATATAAGCAAATCTGCAAAAGCTAATTTATTAAGTGTATAAATAAAGTCATAAGAAGAATGGTAAATATGCTATCTATAACGGGGTTCACATACTGAGAACAAAAACTAGGAACAGCTCAATACATTAAAGAGAAGGGAAATCTTTTAAAATAGGTTACATTCTGAAATTATGTTATCAAGTCTGAACAGGTTAGCATATAGCTTTTTATATTTCCAACGTTCTATGTTATAGCTAAAACATGCAGGTTAAAGGTCATCACTACTAGCATGAAACCTATATCTATTTTTACCCCACATCACAAGGGATTCTCAGCCTTTAACAAACTGTCTTTGTCTATTTTATACAAAAGTTCTTTTTTGTTATTTAATGGCTTTGACAAGGCAAAATCTCTAAGAAAATTGATTTCAGAAAAAGTAAAGCCTAAGGTTATAGCTCATTCTTCCACTTGACCAAAAGCTGAGAAAGGAGAAGTGGTTTCTACATTTTAAGAAGTTATTTTAGGTTATAGATAATGCTTACTGTCACAAAATCATGCTCATATGTTAGCATCTTTGCTTCTGCTCATAAAAGCTTTTTACTTTTCTTCACTTTATAGCAGTTCAAAAAAAAGGGTAATTTCTAGTATAACACCTAACCTTGCACTTATATAAAGGCTTCTTGTGAAATTGAGCATGTAAATTGTAGATTTTCTTATGCAAGTTTAAAAAAAAACATCCAGTTAGGACAAGGGATGAGGTTTACATGGGTTTGTTGTCAATAGCTGAAGTCTTGGCCGAAAAACTTAAGAGGTTCTATGTCAGAAATAGGAAGCAACTCACAATGTTTGGGAACTTTGAACAAGATTCACGATCGTACTGTATATATTTTTAGAGAACACAGATATTTATATGTTTCTTACAAAGCTTGATGTATATATACAGTGTATATATACACTATATTGTCAAAAGTATTGATCCACCTGCCTTTACACTCACATGAACTTTAATGGCAACCCAGTCTTAGCTTCAACTCGTCTGGGAATGCTGTCCACAAGGTTTAGGAGTGTGTCTATGGGAATATACACAAAGCAAGGTCCATGAAGACATGGATGAGTGAGTTTGGGGTGGAGGAACTTGACTGGCCTGCACAGAGTCCTGACCTCTCTCTCTCTCTCTCTACAGGTATATATATATATATTTACTGTATATACATTTTATCGTCATACTACGTGATTTTGTAGGAGTGTAAAGGTACATTTATGTACTACACTTGTTACCTCTCACTATGTTACTTGTATCTTTTTAAATAAAAGTTTGTAAGACTCAGCAGGATTAAATATGATTATACACTAGTAGAATATTGAACACTCCAAATACAACAATACTCAATGAGTCCCAGTATTTGTAGCAGTGCTTTCTTTCACGCCCAGCACCTGGTGTGCATCAATCGTAACAGTTCATAGGAAGGTTGAGACAAAAATCTTGCTTAAGATGTTCTACTGTGCACCATCCACCATCACATGGCACCACATGGGAGAACCCCCTAAGGGTATGTACATACCACAACATGACAAGTATAACGCCTTCAACACTCATTAATGGTGTCTCCTTGTCTAAGTGCTTATATCCCCAATATTCCGTTCATGAATGGGCAAAAGAAAGAAAGACCTTTCATATCGTAACTATAAGCTTTATTTTGTCCACAAATCCCCCTTAAAAACTGTACTTACATTATAAAAACAACAATAAAGCAGTCAAATAGGTAATCAGTATATCACCATAACCAGGAGCAAGTAGCTGCAGACAGCGGAGGTTCGACTAGAGACACATCCCTCCGTCACTTCCTGCTAGGTGAACCGCAAACGTCACTTCTGGTAAGGCGCTATGTCAAGCTCTGACGCATTTCGTCATCACGACTTCCACAGAGGGCATGGCCTAGCGGCGCAGCGAACCGACTTTATATCCAAGAGCTCTTCATAGATCCTCCCATCTAACATGACGCCCATCCTTTTTACGAACGAGCCCACGTATGCTATTCCACTCCTATGGGAGGACCCATATTCAGATTAGATTTATAAACCAGCGCCAACCCAGAAATTATTATATAGTCCACATATTACAAAGTGACATAGTGCTCCAAAAGTGCTCTTCAGTGCTCATATGTAATACTCTGTGCAGGAAGGTGACAAAGTGACTGGTGACCCTCTTGTGCCCTCACTCACCAGACGGAGTGGACTCACTGCTTTTCAGTCAGTGGGTCAAACAAGCTGTGTTCTGGTGGGGGCTCCGATCCCAATCCAAATTGGACTCAAATCCAAGGTAATCGGTGCTTTCAACAACCGCTGGTTAAATGTATCCGTAGGCACTCAAAAGATATATAAAGAAAATGCCATAGTGTATACTGCATAAAAACTTGGCTTTATTGCGCAAAGATAAAATCCTACTTACAGGATATCGCTAGTAAACAGGCATCAATAAAATGTGACACATCCGACGGAGAGCTGCAATGGCGTGCGTTCCACTCAGATCCACAGATGCCAGAAATGACGTTGATGACCGTGACGGACCGGAAGTGACGTATTCCATATTCAGATTGTCTCCGATGATCGCTCCATTTCTCTGATTTTCAAAACCAGTATTTACCTAGTAAAGCCCATTGGGTCGGAATACCCAACCCCAGGAAAAGGCAACCATTAGAGGCAACAAACTCCTTGTAACCATATGTAGGAACTAGATGCACATACATCCGTTCTACATTAATTAAAGTGACGGGTGTAATAAATAAGCATACATTACCATGTAATACTATATATGCTCTAATACAATACTAATTCTGTACGCACAGGTGACAAGATTACATATATGCATCTCAACACTCAATACAATAATAATAAAAATTGTACAATTTAATTTTAAAATTAAAATTAAAAATCACTTATAAAACAGTTGATATCCAAATCAACATTTAACCCCTTAGGTACTGAAGTGATATGAAGTAATATGCTATACCTATTCAGTTCCATTTTGATTTACAGCAGCCATTTCAAACTAGTTAAAAGGTTTGTATAGATGTTCTCACACACATTTCCCACCAGCTAAGCAAGTTTGAGCAAAACATGTAATTTCCCCGAAATGACGCTTATGCATCTGCTAGCCAAGCTCCATTCTCGTCATATTTTGACTATTATTTTTGTTATGTTTTTCATTGCATTGTTATGAGAACTGTTTCATCTTGTTATGTATTTCTGAGTAGCAGAAAATAACTATATAAACTGAGAGAATAAAGCAGATCATTCTGAGCAACACCACTACCAATAAAGTGTTTTGGTAACACGCAATAAAGTGTTTTGGTAACACAGAATAACGTGTTTTGGTAACACGGGAAAAAAGTGTTTTGGTAACATGGGAAAAAAAAGTGTTTTGGTAACACGGAAAAAAGTGTTTTGGTAACACGAAAAATTTAAATGTGTACACATATATTAAAATAGACTGACGGGTTGAGTCCAATATCTCAGAACCTCTTTGCTTGTCTTTTCTATCGCTTAGAGCATAAGAAATGATGTTTAAAGTATAAGAATATGAATTGTAAATGTCGGGTAGGTGTCATGAATGTGTAAGTGGTGTCTTATTCTGTGATCAGGGAAACAGTTACATATTTAGTAGCAAGTGTGCTGGGGGGATATCATTCAAAGATCGGGAAGGGTCCACTATTTGTTGAGGGAAAACCCAGAGTCCAGGTAGTAAGTTTCAATTTACATGCACCAATAATTTTCAAGAAGGATTAACAGTGAGAGGACTTATAGAGACAGGGAAACTTTTTTTCAATCTGTCCACAATTATTACAATATTTAGACCTTTCTGACAATCAATAATGGGCAAGAAGGAAAGTAAAACTATACCCCCTCCAGAAATAGGCGAGACATGCAAGGACTTTGTAGCCCGTGTATGTAAAACTAATTACTATCTAGTTAACCCATGGGTGGACAATTTAGCAGGATGGACAGAAATAATGGGCAGTGTTGATCCTTTTCCCCGGGAGGGTGACAATGACACTTTTCATAAAGATATGATCAAAGGTCTTTGTTTGGGTGATAGAGAGGCTTTTCCATGGTACCAGGGTGACCCAGAATGGAATAAGAAATATATGAGAAAGGGAGGAGAGAACTGGCTTGATTACGCCCCATATAGGTATAAAAGAGACAATAAGAAACAGAAGAAAATTGTAATACATCCTAATAATAAAAACTCTCAGAAATTACATGAGTGTGAGTCGGAAATAAATAGACCCTCACACCCTCTCTCCAATCCATCTTCCCCTTATGTCCCGAAGCCTGCAAAACTCTACCCAAGACTCACAAAGGATGACATTGATTTTCCAGCTGCACACCACGCTGTACAAACTCCCACTGCACCCCGTCCACCAGTCCCAGTCACCACACAGAGAACGTCAGTACAGCATGCTACCCCTACTGTACAGACCCCTTCAAATCAGGGTGAGGCCATGGGAGGAACTGGTATAGGGACTACTGAAGCTGATGATTCTCATACTGAGGAACCCACCAGCTCAGGCTCCCTCTGTTGGTCAGATTCGCTGATGCAGCAGATTTGACTAACATCTTAAGTCCTTCACATACTCAAGAAGGGACCCAATATGGTGCCGATTCATCCAATGCTACACACCAAAACCTTTAGTCATAGATGACATGGGAGAGAGTTCACTCATATGGCACAGAATACTTGATCTGTTGTCAGAGAGGAAATATGGGATGAGCACTATGGCTGCCCGTTTTGATCATAGAAGCTACAGTATGTGAAGTACGGGATTACAGTAAAGAGATATCAGAACAAGATAAGGAAGGTAAGATTTAATTTAAGCAGTTAAATATTAAAGAGAGTTAAAAGTGACATAATGATATGCATGTGTTGTATACAAATGGGAAAATGTAAGTGATTTTAGAGAGATAATTGTGTATGTTTGTTTCTGAATGCTGTAACTTATAGTACTAGGTCATGAGTGTCCAGTGCAGCTGTGACCCCCTCCCAAAGAATGTCCTGGGTGAGGCTTTAGTACCAAGGACACAATGATGTGATTACACGTATATCATAACAAAATGTGCTGAGCGAACGAATCTAATGATAAACAATGGGATCACAATTATTTTAAATCTGTTTTCCAAACATGGTAAACGCGTACATAGGAAAGTGCACAAAGTATAGAATTAAATGAAATATCCTTTGATAGTGGAAATAGTATATTTATAAAAAAAATCCTCCTTTAAGGAAATATATCTGTATATATATTTTAGAATTAGGGTGTGATATTGAGATTATCACTGGAGTATTAATTTCTGATATGTGAGAGTAATTAATAAAAATGTAAATATAACAAACCCATCACATCCAGTCCACCCATCCATGTTAGGATGGATGTCATCTGCAGCCAGCTGTTTTATAGTTTTTGATCTGGCCGAGGGCTTTCTGTTCTGTCATATACAGATTGTTGGTACTTTTGTTTTTATTTTAGTAGAGGTAACAGTATATGATAGGACAATAGTGAATGATCACTGGAGATGTCTATGTATGTTATGTATCATTTTGAGTGGTGATTGTAATGAAGTGTGATACTTTAAAATACAACACTAATGATTGTTTTATAAGTTTTTTGTTAATACAGAAGTTTTCAAGATCTGTATGGGAAGAGGTTGAAATAGAAAAATCAATGGATTTGGTAATGTATAATCTTTGTGCAAAATTTTATGAACATACTATAAAGGTTATGGTGAATTATTAGTGATAATTTTTGATGCACGTCCTTTAATGAAAATCCATGTGGTGATTAATTAATTAATGAGCTCATTTAATATGAATAGAAAATAGTGCACTCTTATTAAACAACATGGCCATATGTTTTGTATTTTGTGATTTATATGTGTTTATTGCTAACCATTTGTTTATTTCTAGGAGGGAAATGTAATGACTGTTCACTAAGATCTTTCATTTTGTTTAGTTTCTAGATAGTGCATAAAAGAGTGAAGCATCAATCCACCTGTTTGATATGGTTTGATGTCCGAGAACTAAAAATGAAGATTACAGCACACATTGACAGTTTGCATAACCATACTTGTTCACATTTAGTTTATTTATGTAAACATTAATATCAAAACCACAAAGAAGGGTGGGATTGTAGTGCAATCCACCAAGGTCCCAATAATTTCCTTCCTAACACTGATTGTGACACCCACAGCCCACCTCCAGGTCAGACAGAGTATGGGCAGGAAAATTCTTTTGATGTTGGCCCCATTTTCCTGCACCCCCTACAAGGCCACTCTTAAGACATGGGCAAAGCCTGTGTAACAAATAGTATTTTTATCAAAATAAAAGGAGTAGGTATTGCCCCAGTGGTAGCTACAGATTTGTACAGGATCTGTAAGCCATAGATTAACTTGTGGTCCCCATTGCCCCAATAGTGCCAGATGAGCCATCACTCCTGTCCTCCATTCCATCCGATGCAGAGTGTTTTACAGTGATTGATCTGGTAATTTTTTTTTTTCATCCCTGTGGATAAGGAGACACGGCCAATCTTTGCCTTGTGTTTAAAGAATCGCCAATTTATCTGGTGTAGAATGCCCCAGGGCCATGTGGACTCACTTGTAGTCTACTCGATTGAGCTCCAGGCCATACTGAGGTCCTGGACTTCCCGTCATGGTTCGGTCCTACTTCAAATCAGGCAGCCGGACAGGAGGACAGTGTGGATCTCATAAACTGTGTAAATTGAAAAAAGTGATCATAAAGTGTTTAGAAAAAAAATGCAGTGGTGCCAGGAAACTGTTGTGTACCTTGGTTTTGTCCTCACAAAAGGAGAAAGGAAAGTCAGTTACAAGAGAGCTGTGGCTCTCATGGGTCTGCCCCGCCCATTGACCAAGAAGGACATGCTTACCTTCCTTGGTATAATTGGTTAGTGTCGCCAATGAATACCTGACTGTTCCTACTATGACAATCTCCTGAGACATGCCACAGGTTCTGATATGCCAGATTGTGTAAAAAGGAAATGTGTAATGTTTTTGTGTATTTGAAAAATGCTATGGTGACGGCCCCTAGTCTAGGCCTGCCTGATTCCAGGGACAACTGTAAAACGATGGCGGGAGTCCTAGCTCGGGAACATGGAGGCAAGCTCCGCCCTGTTGTTTTTTTCTCAAAGATGGTTCCAGTACAGGTTCAAGGCATGCCTGTGTGTCTCAGAGCTTTAGCATCCTGTGTGATGGTGGTGGAAATGGCTGCATCATTCACTCTGGGACAGGATGCCACTTTACACACCCAACATATGTTAGCCCCAAGGCTTAGTGGTTATAAGGTTATACTGCTCTCCAACCCTAAGCTAAAGATAAAATATGCTTCTCCTACCTCAGGCCCAGCCCAATTCTCAATGTGTAAAAGGAGAACAGGATGATATTGTTCCACAACATGATTGTTTGTTTGGGTCTCATCCATCAGGACACGTCCCCAAGATAGAACATGTCTTCTGTGGCCCTTCCAGACGCACAGAATGTGTTTGTGGATGGCTCTTGTTCAAGGCCCAATGGCAACACATATCATGCAGGATATGCTGTTGTACAATTACCAGACAAAATTCTAGAGGAAAAATCAATTCTTTACCAGTCAGTCCAGGCTGCAGAACTGATAGCCCTCACAAGAGCTTGCCAGCTCTTTGAAGGACAAGATGTGCATATTTTAAAGAAATAATAAAAGCTATACAGCTACAAAGGTCCATTGCCATTTTAAATTACAGGACACACACAGGTCAGAAAACTGATATAGCCAAAGAAAATGCCCTAGCAGATAGAGCATTGAAGGAAGCCACATCCACTCAAAATGCAACCACCCAAATGCCTTTGCTTATGTCAGAAATGCTATTTTAAACCAGATATTGCAAGATTTGCAGACACATGCCATGGACATAGATTGGAACAATGCAGGTGTGCGGATGGGCCCTAATTCTGGACTTATCTACCAAGAGGGGAGACCATGCATTCCAGGCCTCCCTCCCTTGTCAAGTGCATATGTCTCCAGATGCATCATATGTATCAGAAAAAAAGGCAAAACATGAACACCTTATATACCCAACAACACCGTTCACTCACCTACAGATAGACTTTACACATATGCCAAAGGTGGGTAAGAGACAGGCGTACCTTTTGGTGATCGTGGATATGTTTTCACAATGACCTGAGGTCTTTGTAACCACAGGAGAAGATGCCAAAGCAGTTGAAAAAAAATCTTACACAGGAGATTATTCCCAGGTGGGGATGTCTGCTCTAGATTAACTCAGACAATGGCCCTGCGTTTATGGCCAATGTCTGCCAAGACCTGGTAAGGACTCCTAGAATTGACTGTAAGTTTCACATACCATATCACCCCCAAAGTTTAAGTATAGTGAAATAGGATGGTAGAAAGAGGGGACCTAGATCTAATCCAGGAGGAGTACATGAGAAAACTTATTGAAACTTTGGACAAAGTTGAAAGAAACGTTGCTCGCACCTCTCCTTGTTCTTCACAGGTACCAACGCACCCTTTCCAGGTCGGGGACCGGGTCGTGATCCAGAGAGGGATGAAAGCCACAGGAACCCCCATTTGGACCAGCCAAAAGAGTGGTGGCCATCATCAGGACAACAATCCTTACAGAGGAATCCCCTAACCGGATCCATGTTAGTCATGTGAAAAGGGTGAGAGTGAAACAGGTGGAAAAGTCTCTGAAAAAGATGACCTCGCTTATCTCACCACAGACTTTTGGGAAGGCCTTGTGCCTTCTGATGGTGTTCCTCCTCTTGATCCTCCTTCCGGTTTGGGTAGTAACTAACTGTATATATCACCCTGAGGACTTAGGCCTCATAAGGCCAATATCTGGAGAAAGCCCTAAGACTGTTGCCGTAATGAACAAATGCTACAATTAAGAGAGACACTGATGATGAGCCCTCAGATTTGTTCCATGGAAAAATGCTTTTGCTACAATTTAATTACACTTATGCACAAAGGTTTGACAAATGCCCAACATTATTGCCCAACATAGAAAGGAAGCAGATAAACTACAGCAAGCAGCTAGAGATGTCGCCAAGAACTGGAGCCCCTTTATTGAAGGAGGTTTTGGTTTCGGAGGAATCTTTTCCTGGTTAAAAGATATTGTACTCACAGTAATAATGATCTTGATCCTCGCCCTGATTCTTTACTTATGCTTTAGATGCTGCATGTGTATAATGGAGAAGGCTAGCAGATCCAAAGATGTATTGCCTTATGTAATGTACATGGAAAATTATAAGATAGCTAGAAAGAAATCATGTCTATGGTTTAAGAGGGGAAGTGAAGTAATATGAAGTAATATGCTATACCCATTCAGTTCCATTTTGATTTACAGCAGCCATTTCAAACTAGTTAAAAGTTTTGTATAGATGTTCTCACACACATTTCCCACCAGCTAAGCAAGTTTGAGCAAAACATGTAATTTCCCCGAAATGACGCTTATGCATCTGCTAGCCAAGCTCAATTCTCGTCATATTTTGACTATTATTTCTGTTATGTTTTTCATTGCATTGTTATGAGAAATGTAACATCTTGTGATGTATTTCTGAGTAGCAGAAAATAACTATATAAACTGAGAGAATAAAGTACTGATCAGATCATTCTGAGCAACACCACTGCATGTCTGTGTCTGTTCAACCGAATCGATCTCTGAGCTCGCTGAGACGAGGACCAACCCGGGCAGGGCTATCAGTCTATCTGACCTAAGACAAGGGTACCCCCAACAGGTACCAAAGAATCAGTTAAATAAATCCATTGGGTTTCGCGCTTGGAAAGTTCGCACACCATATTGGAACCACGCCAAACGGGGTTCACTCTATCAATACCCCAAAACGTCAAACCCGAGGGATCCTGATTGTGAAAAAGCTTAAAATATAAAGAGATATTATGGTCCTTAAAACCCAATTTAATATTAGTAATATGCTCTGCAATTCTCACTTTTAATGCTCTTTTCGTGCGACCTATGTATAATAGGCCGCACGGACAAGTGAGCGCATAGACTATATGCGTCATGTTGCAGGTCATAAATTCAGATATTTTAAACTCTTTCCCATTGGCTGGGGAGGTAAAGGTATTTCTACCTCTTACTGTCCTTGTGACCATCTTACACGCCTTGCACCTCCGGCATGCAAAGAATCCCTTTTGATCCCAAAACGTTTGGGGCCTACCCAGTGGGTCCAAAATGTTTTCACAATTTTATCCCCCACATTCTGTGCTTTGCAATAAATAAACTTGGGAACAGGTGGCAGCTCTGATCCAAGATGTTTATCCAGCAGTAGTACGTGCCAGTGGTTCCTAAAAATTGCCTCGACCTCACTGTACTGGTCATGGAAGCCTGTCACAAACCCAAACTCTTGTTTGTTCCTAGTCTCAGTTACAGGTTGGTCACTCAATAGGATATCTCTAGAAATTATAGACACTTCTTTAATGACCTCATCTAAGTGCTCAGGCTTGTACCCCTTTTCCTCAAATCTGTTCTTTAACAGTTGCGACTGGTCCTTAAAAGCATCCAGATTGGAACAGTTTCTCCTGACACGCATCATCTGACCCTTCGGTATGTTCTTTAACCATAGAGGATGGTGTCCACTAAACCACGGGAGATAGCTGTACCTATCAATAGGCTTAAAGAAGACTTTCGTCTCCACAATATTCTTTTTCCTACTGACAGTCACATCAAGGAAATTTATTTAATCTCTACTCCACTGGCTTGTTAGTTGGATCTTGTTCTGGTTATTATTCAGATGTTGAAAAAACTCCATCAATGATTCTTCCAACCCTATCCAGATCACAAACAGGTCGTCAATAAAGCGCCTGTAAAAGGCTAGTTCTCTCCTTTTATTAGCAAATACAAATTTGTCCTCCCACTCCCCCATGAAGAGGTTTGTGATACTGGGGGCAAATTTAGCCCCCATTGCCACACCGCTCCTCTGGGTATAGAAACGGTTGCCAAACCAAAAATAATTGTGGGAGAGACAAAATTCAAGGGCATTCCGCAAAAATATCTTCTGGTTGTGTGGGAGATCATCTCTCTGGCTAAGGGCCCAATTCCGAGCTAATAGAGCATCGTCATGCTGTATTACAGTGTACAGCGAGGAAACATCAGCCTTTACTAAGAAGAGTTCTGAGTCTTCTGTCAATGACACTTCATTTAAAAGCTGTAAAAAGTTTTTGTATCCTTCAGATAGGCCTTAGTTCTTACCACACTACTCTGGAGAAAATGATCCAGGTACTGCCCCAATCTGGAAGTAACAGACCCTATCCCATTTACTATGGGTCGGGCTGGGGGGTTGGTAGGGTCTTTGTGTATCTTGGTGTCAGGAAAAGACTGTTTTCTAGCCTTTCTGCGGTGGTGCGCGCGCCTGACGGCTCTATTTCAGTCAGCAGAGCCTTGTAGCCAGTGCAGTCCGCTCTACAGCGTTCCCTGCACCTGTGACCCCCCGGTGACTACTTCTGTGTGACTTCCTGTTCCTGTGACCCTGGCTATTCCTTCGGACCTGTTGATAGCTTGTCTACGACCACCCGTTTGCCTGCTCCCTCTGTACTTCCGTTGCCAGCAGGTTGCCGACCCTGCCTGTACCTGACCATCCGTTTGCCTGATCCCATTGTACCGCACCGCCTGCCAGTTGCCAACCCGGACTGAACCACTACTCTCGCGTCTTGCACGAGCTACCTTGGACTTCTCCTTACCACCTGAAGATTGTCCAGCCCTCGTGCCCCCCTGTGCTCCGGAGCACCCTGTTCACAATATCAGGGGTTCTCGAACCAGGGCCGCAAGAGAGGTTGCCCCCGCATAAGCCAGACTCTACCACCAGGTACGTGACAGAAGCGGACAGCCATGTCAGAGTCTGCGCCGGGGCCCTCTCCCATGGAAGAGCTATGCACACACCTCGCTAGACTAACCCAAGCAGTGCAAAACCTGCAGGAAGGATATGCACGCTTGGAAGACCAAGTTCAGGACTTGGCCACTCCTGATCCCTCCAGCAGGGGGCTCACATCTCCCCGTACCACAGTGACTCTGCCCACGGAGCCTAGGGTACCTATGCCTGAGCGGTTTACGGGGGACCGTAGGAAGTTCAGGGCCTTCCGCAGTGCCTGCTATCTGTATCTCGCTCTCCAGTCCCACACATTCTCCTTGGAGGCCACCAAAGTGGGCATGGTAATATCCCTCCTCCAGAACGACCCCCAGGCCTGGGCTCATTGGCTACTGGAGCAGAAGGCTCCTGAGGTCTCCACTCTGGACGGATTCTTCAAGGCCATGGCCCAGCTATATGAGGACCCACACCTGGCCGCCACCGCGGAAGCTACGCTCCATGCCCTCCAGGAGGGTGGCCGCCCTGTGGAGGACTATGTATCTGAGTTCCGGTGCTGGAGCGCTGATACCGCTTGGAATGGTGCGGCCCTCTGCCACCAGTTCCGGCTGGGACTTTCCGAAGCACTCAAGGATGAGTTGGTACGTGTCGGGGTTCCTCATACCCTGGAAGTGCCATCCAATAATTAATTAATCTGGCCATCCAGATAGACCGTCACTTGCGGGAGAGCAGCGCAGAGAGGGCCACAGTGTCCCTGCAACCTTCCTGGATGCCTCCTCAAGCACGTACCCTTCCAGGTCCCAGCTCATTGGCAACCTCCTCTCCATGAATTCATCATGAGTCTAGGCGGTCTAGCTTTTTCCGCCCGTCCTTATCCCTGGAAGAACGCCAGAGGCGCATGGACGGTAAATTGTGCCTCTACTGGGGCATCTCATTAGTAGTTGCTCCGCCAAGACTGGCAAGAAACTTACTCCAGTTCTAGGGGAGGTGTTATCCCTGCCGGGTTCTCAGCCGCACCTGACCCTCCGCATCTTGCTGCAGCTCCCCAACAAGGACATTCAAGTGTCAGCCATCCTGGATTCGGGGGCCTGCAGCTGCTTCATAGACTTGTCATTTGCTGCCCAGCATCGGGTCCCTCTCAGGCCCAAGGAACGCCCACTGTCAATCCGTTTGGCCGATGGGTCAGCCATCAAGTCAGGCGCAGTGACTCAGGAAACCTTTCCTTTGCCGGCCCGGACGGCCGGCGGCCACACAGAGTTACTGGTGCCTCTCCCTCTCTTCTCTCTATTGGATAGGATTGGCTGTCTGTTCTCTGTCTGAAGGGGTTTGGGTCCTGCCTCTGTGGGTCCAGGTGATTCCCTGAACCCTGCAATCTTGGGTGACCCCTCGTTCCTTCTTGGTATAAGGGAGGTCTCCGTCTCCTGAAGGGGCGTCCTCTTCCCCTCATTTGCCATCCTGCACCCCTTCCTTAAAAATGTTGGTGAGGGGGTTGTGGATAATGAGCATCTTCATATCCATCTAAGGGTCCAAACCTATTAGAAGTGGGTACTTGATAAGAAGTTTCCCTCACTTGAGGACTATAAGGCTCACCATAGCCTGTTCTAACCTGTCCTCTACCTCTCTGGGCACCTCCCCCTCTAGGTCCCTTCCCTTTCCCTCCTGGGGCTCTATACCATCCAGTCTCTATATTCCCAGTAGGAGTTCTGGGGGTACCTGGAGCGGTTAATTGTGTAGGGTCAGTACTGGAGGTGTTACCACCCCCAGTATAATTTTTCTGCCAAGCATATACATTTTTAGTTTTAAAATCTGTTACGTCTCTATAAAACTTCTTTAATTTCTTTTTTTGAGTGTCTTTGTCCACCTTCTCCAATCTTTTCTTAATTTTAGAAAAATTGAAATCGATCACCTGTCATGCTGCAGGTCCCTAATCCTAGATTCCAATTTCAACATTTTTGATGTTTTCCTTTTCAAGACTAGTTCCTGCAGCCTCAGTCCTATCCCGTCAAAAAAACTCCAACCATTCTGATATTGATTCTTGGTCATCTAGACCAGTGTTTCTCAACCTTTTACAGTGAAGTACCCCTGCAGGTCTAAAAAATTTTTCGAAGTACCCCTGTCTCGATACAGTTATCGTTTGGGTGTCATGGTTTATGTGTGCGTGTGTAATGTCCGTATGTGTTTGTGATGATTTTTGTTGGTGTGCAATATCACTGTATGTGTGCATGCTGCAATGACAGACACACACACACAATCACAAATGAACACAATGACACCCACACATAATACAAAATTAATAGACAGGTAGACACATGTACACATATGAAGCCTAGCAGTGCAGTGCCCACCAAATGCAGCCTCATCAGTGCAATGCCCACCAAATGCAGCCTCATCAGTGCAGTGCCCACCCCCACCAAATGCAGCCTCATCAGTGCAATGCCCACCAAATGCAGTACAGACCCCCCTCCACTAAGTATAGACCCCCCCATCAGTATAAACCAGCCCCCTCTTCCATGAGTACAACCCCCTCTCAGGATGAACCACCCCCTCCTCCATCAGTGCAGACCCCCCTCAGGATAAATCCCCCCTCCTTCATCAGTACAGACCCCCTCATGATAAACCACCCCACTCCATCAGTGCAGACCCCCCTCTCTCAGGATAACCCCCCTCCATCAAAGACCCCCCTTAGGACAACCCCTCTATCAGTGCAGACCCCCTCCCTCAGGATAACCCCCCTCAAAAAGTGCAGACC
>BLSH010217991.1:289023-312404 GCA_018402905.1 Glandirana rugosa
CCCCCCCCCCCCACGGTCCGGGACGGGAAGTAAAACTGGGGAGGATGAAGATTGTTCGGGGTGGGGAATATATTAGGTGGGTGAGGCAGGGGACATAAGGTGTATAACACAGTCCTCATGTGTCGAGTCGTAGTGTCCTGTGTCATATGTCAAGTCGTAGTGTCCTGTGTAATATGTCAAGTCGTAGTGTCCTGTGTCATATGTCGAGTCGTAATGTCCTGTGTCATATGTCGAGTCGTAGTGTCCCGTTTCATATGTCGAGTCGTAGTGTCCTGTGTCATATGTCGAATCGTAGTACCTGTGATGCTGAGCTGTATACTGTGTCCTGTGATGCTGAGCTGTATACTGTGCCCTGTGATGCTGAGCTGTATACTGTGTCCTGTGATGCTGAGCTGTATACTGTGTCCCATGATGCTAAGCTGTATACTGTGTCCTGTGATGCTGAGCTGTATACTTTGCCCTGTGATGCTGAGCTGTATACTGTGTCCTGTAATGCTGAGCTGTATACTGTGTCCTGTGATGCTGAACTGTATAATGTGTCCTGTGATGCTGAACTGTATACTGTGTCCTGTGATGCTGAGCTGTGTACTCCTGACACAATATGTGGAATACAGGGGACGGAGTGGGTGGATTATATAAGGGGTGGGGCTTGTTAGAAGTAGGAGGGGTCAAAATGAAGGGCAGGGCCTGGCACCCCCCCCCCCCATCCTAAAACATCACCAACCGCCACTGCCAAGTTGTTAGGACTCTTGCATTGTATATTTTCCATTGCATTTTATTTCACTCCAAAAACATGGTGGCAGGTAAGCTAGTATCTAACCAAATTAGCTTTGTACGAATGCCTATAAAAGCATTATAGTAACTTGTAGTAACAATAAACTTAGGGACTGATGTATAAATATTGCAAATTAAATTGATTTATGATGACTGTACTGAAAATGTTGATGTATATTGTTCCTGTCCTGTTGTAGAGCATAGATTTATCTGTGCACATGAGAAAATGCCCCCTATATAACATAGAGGGTACTTTTGAAATAAGCACAAGTATGAGTCTGGACATTTTCTGCCAACTTGTATTTTTGCCCATTTATGTATACTTTATGTTGCAACCCAAAACTGATCATTTTAAGCCCACCTAGCAAAATGTATTTCTTGTTTTATTAATATTTATTTATTTTTTTAAAACTCTAAAGCAGTGTTTTTCAACTTTTTACACCCCTTAAAATTCTGCACAACCTACATACATAACATTCATATGTGTGTGGGCATGATGATAGGTATACAGAAGAACAATAAAAGTGACCACTGTATTCTGCCATGGAGAGGCAGGAAACAACCCAGTTGTTTTGTTTCCTGCCTTTCCACTGCAAAATACAGTGGTCATTTTTATTGTTCTGTATACCTATCATCATACCCACACGCATACAAATGTTATATATGTAATTCACTGTAATTGTCCAGTTCACAACACCCTTGTTCATGTCTTACCTTTGAATCCATGTACTGTACCTTTTGCACATTGGTACTGACTAGTATTCCAGCATTTCTCTCCATTACCCAGCTAACATGACCCTAGTGCTTACAGGGAGGGACAGGGGAGGGGCAAGTGAGGATGCTGTGCAGGCACCTGATGTCTTCCTTATCAATTTATGACATCATTGGCTGTTAGGATACCGGTGACAGGTCAGCACGATGCCCAAGACTCTAATGCTGCAAAATGAAAACCTATGGCTTTCCATAACTAAAGGGCAGGTTTGATCCACCCACTGACTTGTACACAATTTTTGGACAATTTGGAGCAATTTTTAGGTACTTTGCCAGGGCACCCCTGAGGAACCCAGAAAGCACCCTGGTTGAAAAGGCTGCTCTAAAGTGTACTTAAATGTGGTTTCTAGAGAGCCTCACCTGTTAGCAGAGACCAGTGGTCTGAAGCTGCTCTTCATTCTCTCCACCAGTCTTGCTAACAGGTCTTGTGTCCAGCCCTCATGTGACGTCAGTAAGTAAGCGTAAGGAGTTAAGCTGGACTGCCAACAGCCAATGAGCAGTGCACACATCACCAATAAGCTTTGTTGGCAGGTACTGCAGACCAGACCCTCCCACACTACAGAGCACAAAAGAAAAAGATTTCAGACTTGGCATGTCATGTGACCAGAGTTTAGGGTAAGTAACTGAGGCTTAGATTAGGTACAGCCTTGAGGTTTGGGTTTACTGCTACCAAAGTTTTGTGGTGAATAACTAGGGTTTTGCCAAAAATGGTGTAGGTTCCACATCAGAAATAGGAAGCAACCTATAATGTAGTGTATATCCTGTGCTCCTGGTCAGCTGAGTCACAAGAACCAATCATTTGAAGGAATGGATAGCTCGGCCTCCTCAATATAGAAGGGCGGCTCACAACAGTCTTATTGTCATTGTGTATTGTAACTGTTAGGGAAGCTATTTTTTTTCTTTGCCATTACTACAAGTTCCCCATGTTAGTGATTGACTCCCAATGTCTTTTATGTGACAACAGTTTGTCATTAGCTTTACAAACGGACAAAACTGAATAACATGAGCCCTCCATAGACTTCAATAGGGTTCGCCATGAAGTTCAGGGACTTAAAACAAGATTCATGAGATTGTTTGCAAACATAACCATTAGCACTGCTGTAGAGTTTTTTCAATATTATATATAGGCTGCTTGTCAGTGGCCAGGGCCCAGCCTGTTTGTGTTAAGTTGATTAGTGCTCATCTTTCTTGCTCTGCTCCTATTGTACCTGTCATTAGGCACACATATGCTTGCACTGCATTAGCAACATTGAAGCAGCACAGCTCAAATGCAACAAGCAATGCCCTGTGTTATAAACACAGTAGGCATCATGACTGGAGACGGTTCCTTCGGGACAGTACATTGGCATCAAAAGGGTTAAGCAATGGCTAAGGTGTGGGGTGGTGAGGTGGTATAAATTTGGTGGCAGCCTGGCAGGTTATTGATGGGGAAAGTAATAAGGAGGAGACTTGCACATCACGTCAAATCATATGAAGCACTGTCTCTCAGTGTGAACAAGTCTCACGAGGGAACAAGTCGCTCCCCCTTCTCTCTCCTGCGCTGCTACCCTCCATGTGCTACCACACCCACCCCCCCTCCCCCCTCTCAGTACAGACCTACCTCAACATGGAGCAGCTCATCTCTCACATCCAGCAGGAAGCTGTGCAGCGTGGAGAATGCTGGCTGACCCCCCCCCCCCCTCAGCTTCTGAGGCCGCCACTAGCTAATACAGTTTTAAACATACAAGACAGCTCTCTTTTGCTCCCTGTGCCCCAGCCTCCTCCACCCCTTCAAATCAGGCTCCCCAGGCAGGGGACATTAGGGCTATCCAATTTTAGGGGGTTATGGGAGCACCCCGGTTGTCCCACTCTCTTCTTTGTATCCACAGGTATCTGTGTCAGGAGGGATTGGCATCAGGCCTCAATCTAGACCTTCGACTGCTTCTGGGATTCCACACGGCAAGGTGCTTTATCACAGGCACCTGTGCCTCTGGCTACTACAGTGGGAAGCTCATCTGTGGCTGCCCAGGTCACGGTGGCGGGGGAATCCTCCTCAATGGTGGCAGGAACGGTGGAGTCGGGTAGTGCCAAGCAGCCTGACAAGCCTTTCCCTATTTCTGATGCAGCAAAAGGGCACTCATATGTTTGCTATGAGGGCCCTCTGGGTGCTCACCTTAAGCAGGAAGTTAAGGAAAAAATCTGGAAACGGAAATGTTTTGACATTTTCACATTACTCCCATTGGAACGCTTCCCGTTAGAAAAATGGGAAAAGGGTAAGGAGCACCACAAGGAGGAGGATAATGACAGGCGGCGCTATTGATTGATTCCCCATACCTTTGGGAATTGGCTTCAGGCCTTCATGATCTTGGGGAGCATAGTGGGTGAGAAGCAGCCAGAGCTCTGTTCTGCGCTGTTTTGTTATCTTGATTCCATTTGGGAGGCCCATAGGGTTTATGGTGGAACAGCTTGGCTTAGGTATGATGAGCAGTTCCAGCAACGCATGTCTGTTCGCTCTGACCTTAGCTGGGATCATAGGGACATTGGCGTTTGGATGCGGGCCATGAATTCTAAAGCGGATGTGTATACCAATACATCTGCACATTCTCCCTTTCAGTCGGGCGCCACCTCTGCAGGAGCAGGGGCCCATGGAACTGTTATAAGAGGCGTCTGCTGGTCTTTTAACGCTTCCCACTGCAAGTGGGGTTCTGCTTGCCGTTTCCGTCACGAATGCTCAGGATGCAGGGGTGGCCACCCCGTCAGTCGCTGTCTGAAGAAAGACAAAGGCTTGTTCTGTAAATTAAAATAACTAATAATACCGCGCTACCAACTTAGCAGACTATTAAGATAAAGGTGAAAAGACTGCTGCTTAACACTTGTAAAAGTACCCCAAATACTAAAAAACATATGTGTAATAAAAGTAGTGAAGCGCATTTATGAAATTGAAAATCATAAATAAATCTAAAATCAGCTTCATACAATACCCCCTAGTGGTAATAGTGAGAAATAACACCCACTGAAAATAGTGAAAATTAAATACCATACAGTGCCTTGCGAAAGTATTCGGCCCCCTTTGAACTTTGCGACCTTTTGCCACATTTCAGGCTTCAAACATAAAGATATAAAACTGTAATTTTTTGTGAAGAATCAACAACAAGTGGGACACAATCATGAAGTGGAACGAAATTTATTGGATATTTCAAACTTTTTTAACAAATAAAAAACTGAAAAATTGGGCGTGCAAAATTATTCAGCCCCCTTAAGTTAATACTTTGTAGCGCCACCTTCTGCTGCGATTACAGCTGTATGTCGCTTGGGGTATGTCTCTATCAGTTTTGCACATCGAGAGACTGAAATTTTTGCCCATTCCTCCTTGCAAAACAGCTCGAGCTCAGTGAGGTTGAATGGAGAGCGTTTGTGAACAGCAGTTTTCAGTTCTTTCCACAGATTCTCGATTGGATTCAGGTCTCTCTACGTGAGCTCAATGTGTCTCAGAGTACTATGGATCCATATAAACAGAGAAAAGATCTCACATAGCGCTGAATCGATTAAGGTATAAAATTTTAATATAACAGGTATAAATACACTCACATGGCCCTGTGTACTACCACCGGTACACTCGGGTGCTGCATTCAGTGTAGAGACAGTACAGTAACTGTATAGCAGAGTGCCCACAGCTGCTGGAGATGCAGGGACATCAATGGCTGAACGTCACGAGGCTCCTCCCGGACGCGTTTCATCACTAGGTCACGTGACTTTATCAAGGGGTCCCGCAATAAATCAGTGCTATTTCATTTTTACAATATGGGGGTGGTTTCCTCATTCAATACTTTGCCGGCCTCTTCTCCTGCTGTGGTTACACTATTAAGACAATTTGTTCTTTCTTGTTTGCATTTTAATTTGCTGTTTAAAGCTATTCATGTTCCTGGGTTGTTAAATGACATAGCCGACTCTCTTTCTTGCTTCCAGTGGGGCCGCTTCAGAATGTTGGTGCCGGAGGCGTGGGAGAAGGGTGACCCCTGTCCAGACTGGTTATGGTCCCTCATTTAACAGGTATGTGGGCATTTATTCGGTGTTCATTAGCCCCGTCTACCTGGTCAGCGTATGTAAAGGTGTGGCTGCAATGGTTTCAGACAGAGAGTGTGGCTGGTGATTTGCGCCAACAGAATCTGCTTCTGTGGTTTGTGAGAGACTTATTAGTTAGAGGAAAGTCACCTGCGGTGATTGACAGAAAGCTGGCTGCGCTGGCCTTTCTTTTTAAACTAATGGGATACCCTGACTACACCAAGTCTTTCGTAGTTCGTCAGGCATTGAGGGGGTAGAGCAGGATGCGAATGCGTGCAGACCGCCGAAGACCGGCTTCCTGGGAAATTTTGCCTAAAACAATGCGTGTGCTACCTAAGTTATGCCGTTCCCCCTACGAAGTTACTCTTTTTGCTTTGGCTTTTTCCCTGGCATTTTTTGGGGCCTTTCATATAAGCAAACTAGTTAGCCCCAACAAGCAGAGGGCAGGAGTGGATGATGTACAACAGAGGGGTGATAGTATTGACATCACACTATGTTCTTGAAAGACTGATCAGCTTCCCCGAGGTGTGTCTATTCCTTTATTAGCACTGCCCGGTTGTGTGACGTGTCCCGTTACTTATTTGACGTCCTTTTTAGTGGTCCGACCTAATGTTCGGGGGACCCTTCTTTTGCATGAGGATGGAATGTTCCTCTCACGTTTCCAATTCACATGTATCCTTCGGCGTTGTTTATCTGAATTGGGTCTGTTGGCGTCCGAGTAAGGAACACAAGTCCTTCCGCATCGGGCTGCAATGGAGGCTGCCAGGTTGGGCATGTCCAGGGAGGTGGTTCAGAGGATCGGCCAGTGGGAGTCTTTTTGCTATCGCACATATGTGAGGCCTCACAGACTGGAAATATGACCAGTTCAGAGGGCCACTTAGGAGACTGCTGCCATTCGGGTCCTATCTGTTGAGTTATTATGTTTCTATGTTGTATTTGTTTTATTTCTGTAGGTCTGTGGCAACTCGTGGTCTGGATCGTGGGCCATTCCTTTGTCTTCTGGACGGCTCATAGAGCGGAACTTTGAAAAAGTAGTCTGCAACTGGGTTTTCTGGCATCCCAAGTCAAATTGGTGTGGCTGGGGGTCCGGGGTATGCTTTGGACCGAGGTTCTGCCATTAATTCACAATCATGCAATGCTGGAGGGACCTCCAGATGTTTTGCTGCAGCATACTGGGGTAACGATCTTGGAGTCATTCCCTTCCGAGCACTTATTTTGGCGATGCGTCACGACTTGTCAGCCTTTTTGGATGAACATGCACATGTTCTTCTGGTCTGGTCGGAGATCCTTCCCCATTTTTTTCTGGCGTCAGGCCGGGGATTTCAGAGCCCATGACAAGGCACCTGTTAAAGTGAATAGGACTATATCTAAGTTTACCGCGTCAAGGAATGGCCTGGTCGCTGGTGGATTTGGAGGGTAGGCATTGTTATTTTCGAGCGGATGGAGTCTATCTAAATGATGTGGGCCTTGACATGTTTAATCTATTACTACAGACCGGATTGAATTGGCTATGTCTTTGTGGCGGTCAGGGAGTCGATAAGAGAATCATTGATCTCCTGACAGTGGCGGTTATCCCTTTTGCGGGTTGAGGTGGCAGGTGGCTGATGGAGTCGGTTTGAATGGGGAGCAGGAAGCCCTTAGTAAGCCCCTGAGCCTAACCTGGATGGCTGGGGGCTGAATTGGCTCCTAATAAGTAAGGTAAGTTGAGATACAACACTCAGCACTGCTAAAGGGATCTGGTGTTGGTTATATATATTTACTGGTTTGATGGTTCATTTACAGTTCTCAAGCTGTGGCCGATACCTAAATAATAAAAGTATCAACGCAGTCGAAAGAATTTTGTTGTCCGTGTGATTATTTAGATTAAGCTTAAGGACAAGTGAACAGTGGACCAGTCAAGCAATGCCCTGAGTTATAAACACAGTAGGCATCATGACTGGAGATGGTTGCTTCGGGACAGTACATTGGCATAAGAAGTGTTAAGCAATGGCTAAGGGGTGGGTTGGTGAGGTGGTATAAATTTGGTGGCAGGTCATTGGTGGGGAAAGTAAAAAGGAGGAGACTTTTGCATCACGTCAAATCACGTGAAGCACTGTCCCTCAGTCTGTACAATTCTCACGAGGGAACGCGTCCCCACCCTCCCTCCCTGGTTGTTGCTGTACTTTGTTGTTATGCTTTAAAAAAAAAAAGAGAGGGAAAGAAAACTAAATAAAATAAATAACAACAAAAAAAATAGACTTGTGCTTTGTGTTGTGTCTGTTGTGTTAATTTTGGATAATGTAGTAGTTAAATCCTATCTGCAATATTAACTATTAGTTTAAGTAATTTAAGTTTGCTACAACCCAATTTTATTGTCACAGCTGGCGGTTATCCCTGAGGGCTGAGGTGGCAGGTGGCTGATGGAGTCAGTTTAAATGGGGAGCAGGAAGCCCTTAGTAAGCCCTTGAGCATAACCAGGATGGCTGGGGGCTGAATTGGCTACTAATAAGTAAGGAAAGTTGAGATACGCTACTCAGCACTGCTAAAGGGATCTGGTGTTGGCTATATACTGTATGTTTACTGCTTTGATGGTTCATTTACAGTTCCACGGCTGCAATGTATATAGTCCTGAAAGCAGGTCCACAGTATAGAAGTGTGGCTCCTGCTGGACAGACGCTGGCCGCATCAGCGGTTCACCGCAATGGCCACACCGGGCCCACACTTGAATCACCGCATTTGGCACCTGCCACTCAGGACACAGCAGGCAGAGTCGCTTTGTCCCATCGACCATCCCTAGGGCAAGTCCTCCAATCGGACACCAGTGTCAATTAGTGTCTGTTCCAGCGATTCCGACAACCAGGTGAGGGCTGGCAATGGACAACCTCCCTCTGCCATCTTCCTCTGCCTCGTGGGTTCTGCTGGATGCAGGAAATGTCTCACCTCCTCCAGGGCATGGCACCGCCCCCTCACTTCCAGATGGGCTGGCGCCAGTGAATCTGATAGGCAGATTCTTCCCTGGGCACGCTGCTGTAACCCCTTGTTGAACACACTGAAGTTTGAAGGCATACTGACATTTGCAGAACTTGTCCAGGCATGTCGCTCAGCACCGGCTATGCCCGAGCAACTGTTACATAGTAACTGTAGGTAGATGACACTTGCCTTTCCCGGTGGTTGTCGGTAACAACAGTAAAGTTGTTAACCCCTGTCTCCCTGAAGGGAACATTTACAGCACAGTATCGCCAGCAGGCACCTGCAAGCTTCCCCCCATCACCCCAGGCAACAGTAGACAGTTCCAGGTATACTTCACTGTAGCAAGCAGGAATTTGGAGCAAAAGATCAAGATGGCCAGCATTTGCAGAGTACTGGGCATATTTTTAATTCAGTGGGAAATGTCCAGGATTGGCAGAACGCTGGACATATTTGTAATCCATGGGCGCGATTGCCCGCCATGGTTGCCATGGGTGACAGCACGTTACAAAATCACTGAATTGCAGGAACAACAGAAGCATCTCTCACAGCACCAATTGAGGCAAGTGGGCAAATATGCAGCAACAAAGGAAACAGTTCCACGGGTTGCTAAGGGCAATGACACTTGTTACTTTGACACTGTATGGCAGGCAGAGCACATAAGTCCTTCCCCAAAGTTCAATCCCTCAACGGCTCAACCAACTCCGGTTGCTAGGGATAGCGGCTGGCAGGTTCCCGTGAACAGGTGATCCCAGATACGAGCCCCCAAATATAGCGGCACCCCTGTAGGGGCTGCTGAGTGCTGTGATCCACCTGTCACCCTGCCCAGCCAGGCATTCACTTTCTCATGCACGCGAAGACAATGAACAGTGCAGTGTTTTGTTATTTTTATTGAGGAATTTAACTTGGATGGGGTTGGGGATTTATGAGATGCCCAGAATGGAAATTTGCAAAGTTGCTTGGGACAAACTATTTACACTCCCTGTACCTCTACACACTCCTCCAGCACAAACTTGCTTGCAGACCCTTTGTCAGGTCACCTGGGGTAAGGTGACAGATGCACCCCGCTGGGGTGCGAATCGCACCGTGAAGTGCAAAGTGAACTGCTAAGGTTGCGAAGTGCACCGCTAAGTTTGTGAACCCCTTGCTGATTGCTGCAACTAGAGGTCAGGATGGTGCAAAGAAGCGGGACTGCTGGGACCCTGACACAGATTGCACAGGGAGCTAGAGCATAGGTTTCCCCAGGGAGAGGAGTCTAAGAGCCAGCAGATGTTCACCAGGGCCTCTGGTGGTGAGGATGGATTTGGCTGCAACTGGATCCATGTCGCTGTGCCCCGGGGTCCCCCAGCTCATGCTCATGGCAGGCTACAGGTGAAATGGAGAGAAAGCAGCAGTACAAGATATCAAGGGACGGTCAGTGGGAGAGCCAAGGGTCAGGGCTACAAGCAGACAGAAACAGACAGGAGACACGCCAAGGTTGAAATCAATAGCAGACAAGGAAGGTCAAAGAACAAGCCGAGATCAGGGACACTAGCAGACAAGGAAGGTCAAAGAACAAGCCGAGATCGGTACACTGAAACAAACTGAGAGCACACGGCAGAAGCAACCACACAAGCCTAACACACAATAATTGGTCGGCAACGAGGCTTGCAGCACATGGTCTTTTATAGAGACTGGAGTGGAGTTCACAGAGGGAAGCTACTTAGCACACAGGTGATGATGTGCATGGCCTCTAAGTTGGCGCAACCAAAGAGGTAAGTAAACAGACAGGACATGAATTGTACTAGAGGTTCATGACACCATTACCAACACATCACTTCTCCTCAAGCACATGGTTAGGCCCGACTCTAGCTCCAGCCAGGCCTTGTGGAATGCCTTTTGTAGGCAGGGACCGCTGGCCCCTGTAGTGTAGAAAAGACTTTGTAGTTTAAGTGCTAGCTGTCCTTGGTGGAGTACTGATCCCAGCTAGTCCTGTTTAGGCCCTGCCAGCCCTCCTGGCTGCAGCTGCCCAAACTCCACTGCCCGTGGTCCTGCCAGCTCTGCACCCATCTCAGATTGTCTCTCTTTACCAATCCACTGCAGTGTGCCTCCCCAGCATTCCTGGCAGTGTGCCACTCACCAACACCTGGTTGATCCCTCTTGGAGTCCTCTCCTGCTCCTGGTCGGGACACACCTGTGGTTTGTACGAGGGACCTTTCCACTCCTGGGCTCCAGCCCAAGGTCACTCCCCCAGACTGGTGGGCTTCCTCAAAGGCCACGAACAGCTAGTACTCCATGTCCAATGCTTCCACCCGAACTCTCTTGCTCCTGCGGGGCTCCACCCTAGGTATTTAAGGACACCTGCCCCCTGCTAATCCATGTTGGGGATTGAGCAGGGCTCCCCAAACACCCCAAGCAGGCTCCACCTCTCCTACCCTCCTTCCTCCTTCTAAAACACTCCAGAAGCCTCTAGAAATAAAGGGGAGGTATCAGTGATGCTGCCTGTGAGTCACCAGCTGCTACTCTAGGCCACTCTAGACCTGCTCTAACAAAAATCCTATCACTTTAGCACCTACATAGGTAGAGGGTGCTACAAATATTTTTTGCTACAAGTACGTACCAGTCCAGTCTACAGAAACTCCATGTTACCCCCTAGTTTAATTTACTTACACTATAGGTCACATATAGTTGGATAATACTACAGGTCATCCTCCATTCTACTGTCCCCGGATTGAGGACACTGTCCCCGGAGCCAGTCTGTCCCCGGATTTGTCCCCGGATTGCAAGGCGGGTGCTGAGGCGGGGCGGTCCACTGGGGGTTTCAGTCCGGTGTCGTCCCACTGTGTCAGCTTTAATTTGAATCACCGGGTCCCATCGTCACATAAAGTCCCGCCTCCTGATATGGCTCCTTTGACAGACAGCACACATGTCTAATCCCGGGACATGTGCTGTCTATCATAGGTGGGAACCGATCCAGGAGGCAGGACTTGTGTAATTTGAATTGCAATTCAAATTAAAGCTAACACAGCGGCCAGCTCTCTTCTTCTTCTCCTCTGTAATCCCCAGCACAGGAGAGGCTACATTGCTGGGCACAGGTGGGGCTGCATTCTTGGGCACAGGTGGGGCTGCATTCCTGGACACAGGTGAGGCTGCATTCCTGGGCACAGGTGAGACTGCATTCCTGGGCAAAGGTGAGGCTGCATTGCTGGGCACAAGTGAGGCTGCATTCCTGCTGATTAGTGAGGCTGCATTGCTGGGCACAGGTGGGGCTGCAGAGATGGGCAATGGTGAGGCTGCATTGCTGGGCACAAGTAAGGCTGCATTTCTGGGCACAGGTGGGGCTGCATTCCTGGGTACAGGTGAGGTTGCATTGATGGGCTCAGGTGGGCAGTGGTGAGGCTGCATTCCTTGGCACAGGTGGAGCTGCATTCCTGGGCATACGTAGGGCTGCTTTCCTGGGCACAGGTGAGGCTGCATTGCTGGGCACAGGTGGGGCTGCATTCCTGGGCACAGGTGAGGCTGCATTGCTGGGCGCAGGTGGGGCTGCATTCCTGGGCACTGGTGAGGCTGAATTCCTGGGCACAGACGAGGCTGCATTCCTGGGCACATGTGGGGCTGCATTCCTGGCCACAGGTGAGGCTACTTACCTGAGCACTGATGAGGCTTCATTGTTGGGCACAGGTGAGGCTGCATTGCTGGGCACAGGTGAGGCTGCATTCTTGGGCACTGGTGAGGCTGCATTGCTGGATACAGGTGAGGCTGGATTGCTGGGCACAGGTGAGGCTGCATTCCTTGGCACAGGGGAAGCTGCATTCCTTGGCACAGGTGAGGCTGCATTCCTGGGCAGAGGTGAGGCTGCATTGCTGGGCACTGATGAGACTGCATTCCTGAGCACAGGTGAGGCTGCATTGCTGGGCACAGGTGAGGCAGATTTTCTGGGCACTGGTGAGGCTGCATTCCTGGGCACTGGTGAGGCTACATTGCAGGGCACAGGTGAGGCTGCATTCCTGGGCACAGGTAAGGCTGCATTGCTGGGCACTAATGAGGCTGCATTCCTGGGCGCAGGTGAGGCTGCATTCCTGGGCACTGGTGAGGCTGCATTGCTGGGCACAAGTAAGGCTGTGTTCCTGGGGACTGGTAAGGCTCCATTGCTGGGCACAGGTGAGACTGCATTGCTATTCACTGGTGAGACTGCATTGCTGGGCACTGGTGAGGCTGCAGAGATGGGCAATGGTGAGGCTGCATAGATGGGCACTGGTGAGGCTGCATTGCTGGGCACTGGTGAGGCTGCATAGATAGGCACTGGTGAGGCTGCAGAGATGGGCACTGGTGAGGCTACATTGCTGGGCACTTGTGAGGCTGCATAGATGGGCACCAGTGAAGCTGCATAGATGGGCACAGCTGAGCCCTGCGTTCTTTATGTAGCGCACCGCTGAGCCCTGAATTCTTTATGTAGCGCACTCCTGAGCCTTGCATTCTTTATGTAGTGCACTCCTGAGCCCTGCATTATTTATGTAGCGCACTCCGGAGCCCTGCATTCTTTATGTAGTATGCTCCTGAGTGCTACTTAACCTTGCATTCTTTATGTAGCATGCGCCTTAGCCCTGCATTCTTTATGTAGCGCACTCATGAGCCCTGCATTCTTTATGTAGCATGCCCCTGAGTGCTACTTAGCCCCGCATTCTTTATGTAGCACACTCCTTAGCCCTGCATTCTTTATGTAGCACACTCCTGAACTCTGCACTCTGTTTTTTATCTATCTTATCTTCATAACATTTGGTAGTCATATCTCAAAAAATTCTAAGAAGCATCTTTTTTTTTTATCTTTATTTATGGACGAAATGTGAGAATAATGTATATATCATACAATAATTCCATAAACACATACACGGCATACTGTATATAATTTGATGAAAATATGCTTATAAAATAGTTTACCATTTGTCAATAAAAAAAAATAAGTCCCCGGATTTAATTTTAAAAATCTGGTCGCCTTATGCTAAAGGCATCCCCTTAATCAGGTTTGCAAATACTACAGGTCACCAGTTGGCATAGCGACCAATAGGGGGGTACAGACAATACTCAAGTATTGGGCTTGAGTCCCAATGAGTCAGCAAGGGTCCTAGCCCAGCAGGGGCTGCCTGAGGGTGGGAGCATGTGAGGTAGGTTTTAAGGGGCCTCATAATTTCTAATGGTGGGTACTAGGAGTGGAGATGGAAGGATTTGCCCTCAGGAGATGAGATTTGAATTTTAAATATAAAGTTACTTTTTAAAAGTGGCTTTATTCATACAGCTTGTTCTTTATTTTAACATACATTTAAATCACAGATGTCACAGAACCTGTATAAAAGTTGAACAATTTTCATGCTTTAAACAAAACCCCAATGAATTCATTAAAATGTTTTATAAACAAGCAGCGAAAAACATTTAAACTGAAAACTGTATACATTCGAAAACGTATAATAAACTGAAAAAATATATATTTTATTTCAAAATATTGTCTCTCTATGGCTTTTTAATGTGGTAGGATCAATGACAGTAGTTTGACGAGGCAATATAAAAATTATTTTCCATAATAATAATGACTATTATTTTGCTTTCCTTTGTCTACAACTCAATCTGCTACCCAGCATCATCTGTGATTGATGACCTGTTCATCCATATACAATGCACTTTCCATCTTTGTGTCTAACATTTATACTCTGAGCTGCTTTGTGTTTTGCTGAAATAACCTCCCCAGCATCTAGCTGTGGAAATGATGGAGGGCAGCTGAGGAGTAAGGTCTTATGAGTGACGTAAGAGAAACCATTGGATCACTGAACCAGATAATTGCATCGGATTGGAGTTTTTCACGTCAGATTTTCCAACCATTTAAATTCACAGACTAACTTAGTGAAGTCTAAGACGTTATTAGCTAATGCATTGAATTCCATTTTTCATTATCTTTACAGACCACATATATGGTTTACACAATTAATACCCAAAGGTAGATATACAGTGCCTATAAAAATTAATAACCAGCTTGGAAGTTTTTAAGTTTATTGTCACAGAATATTAAATCACAGAAGATTTAGTTTTGCATTTTTTTTAACTTTGAACAGAAATATGCTTTTTAATGTCACCAATTTTACTGGATGACCGTATACAGGCATGGTCAGTCTGGCACTGGATCATTGCCAGCCAGACTGAAGTCAGTATGGGAGGTGCAGCCTTTGGAGCAGGTAAGTAAACAGTAACTAAATGGTGGGACGGTATTGTTTACTGCATTAGGGGAGCATTATCATGGTCATCAGGACAAAAAGGGAGGTAAATATCAACAATGGGGACAAAGACAGCAATAAAAATTTGACAATGGGTCTAGCCCTTCCCCACACCACTCAAAACCGACCCATAAAAAAATTTTTGTTTAGAGATACACATAAATAAATTATTAGGGAGTTTAACAATAATTCACACAGACTGGTGTAATAAAGGACTTGTATTTAAGAATTCAGTAACAAAACCCGGGGGGAAGGAGTGCGCATGCGCGGCTTCTCCGAGATGGCGGTGTAATCTCGGAGCTCCGTGCCACCTCGTCCTTTCAACCCATAGCGGCAGCCATCCGGACCGACACCACCACCACCACCCGGGACCCGAGGACGCACAGGAGCTTCGGAGCATCCCTCTGGGACCCGCGGGATCTTTCCTCATCTGTCCCCCGGACGCGATCCTAGGCGAGGCCTGTGTTTGCGGTGATGCCGCTCGTAAGTTGAAGAGGGGGCCATTGGTCAAGCTTTCTGGTCCCCCTGAAGACCTAAAGTGGGGCAACCATTATCGGGGGTTCCGGAGGCCCCTGAGACCCGCTGAAGCCTGCTTCTGGTGCCCGGCGGGAGCTGCTCATAAGCGAGGCCGCGGCTGCGGCCTACATCCGCGGAGGTTCACAGCGGAGTCAGGGGAGGCCCCCTTCTGAAAACTAATCTGTTCCCCCAAGCTATCTCTGTGCCACAGTTAGGAGATAAGGACAGCAACTAAGATCTTGGCCTAGCCCAGGAGGAGATCCCTAGGCCTCAGAATTCTCCCACTTCTCTCCTAATTGAAAAGTGGGGTTTACCCCCCCCATTGCGGAACGCTAAATCTACCCCTCATCTGGCTGATATTTCCCCCCTGTCAGATCAAAGACATAGGCCCCCTCTCTCGCCTCAAAGGCAACAAGCATAGGTCCCCTGCAGGCTGATTATCTGGGGGTCCCCCTGCCGACGTTGAATAGCCCTCACTAGCCTGAAATTGGTGCTCTCATTTATTCTCTAACCCCTCACAGCATCTGTTCTGGTCTAATTGCCCCTACCCCTTCGTCTTACAAGGTGACGCTCCCACCTCAAGACCACTCTCAATGTACGCAGCAGCGGTAAGAAGGGACATCTTCAAGCATCCCAACTTTGCTAACCAGTCCTCTAAACTTAATCCTATGCCTTCTGGCACACAACCTGCTCTTAAGGATAACTCCGAAGACATGGAGGCGGGAGCAGAAGGGGGATCCCAAATTCTCCCTGCCCAAGCTTCACCAGCCTCTGGGCCCACCAATCTCCAGGTTCTTTCACCTGCATCTACGGTCTCTCTCTTAAAAAGGACCCTAGATGAAATGTTTGCCTCCCCGGCCGGGGACCGAACTCCAATTCCAGATACCCCAGGTCCTACTGGGGTTCCCTCCCCTACAGTGCACTCGGACCTGAAATTCATGATGGAAACCTTTTCCAAGATGTTATCTAAGGGACTGGCCCAAACTGCATCCCAAATTACCTCTACTATTCAATTGGATCTTCAAAACTTAGGCTCCAGGATTGATGTCATTGAACAAAGGACTGAACAAACGATTGCGAAAGCGAACCAAAACACTTCCCGGATTCAGGGCCTCCAGGACCAACTGGATACAGCGCTCTCCAAGATAGAAGATCTTGAAAATCGGTCCCGAAGGTACAACTTTCGTATCCGGGGGCTGCCTGAATCCATCACAGATGTTCAGGGAACAGTTCGGTCTTTTATTAAGTAAATCATCCCTAACATCCCTGAACACAGGTTGGAGCTAGACAGGGCCCACAGAGCCCTTCAGGTGCCCCGCTCAGACGGGCTGCCTATGGACGTCATAGTCAAACCTCATTTTTTTGCTGTCAAAGAGGGGATTATGAAGCTCTCCAGAAACACTCCTCATCTGTCATTCCAGGGCCACTCAATCCAGATTTTCTCGGACATTTCACCAGCTACTATCCAGAAGAGGAGATCGCTTAAACCCCTCCTAGAGGTTCTGACACAGAAATCCATTAAGTACTGGTGGTCCTTTCCGTTCCGCCTCTCCTTCTCCTTTAAAGGCAAGCACCATGGCTTTTCCTCATTTCACGAAGGGGAGCACTTACTGGTAAAACTAAATCTCATTTCCTTGGAACTGGGCACCTCCCTCATTTCAAAAACAGCAGGTCCGTCCAAACGCCCTTCACCTCAGAGCCCAATCCCTCCGGTTTGGTGTAATCAACATTCCAAAAGATCCAAAGACTCACATCCCCACTGATCCTTCTGCCTACCCCTCTGAGATCTAACTTTTGGTCTGTAAGGCCCTTCCATAGCCATCAAGGCGTATAACTGACTCTTGTTTTGACTTTTGTTGCAACAATTTTTTCCTTTTTCAGCTTTTTAGTTTTGGGGTGGTGAATTACCTTTGTTAACATTACTTTGGCCCACAGGTTTTTCTCGTCCTTGGGGCTTTGTTTAAACCGCGGCTCACCCCAGATCATGGTCCGCACTTCCCGATACGTTCCTGTAGGGGGACTGTGGGGGGGTCTGGATCGGGGTCTGGGGGGTGTCCGCAAATGGGCTTGTGGCCTCCGAGTATCCTCGAAACGAGGGGACTCTCTCTCGCATTCCTCATTTGACTGAATAGTTCTTCATTTGGTCTAATATTCATTCGGTCTATAATTGTTCCTCTTTTGGGAAATGGTGGATTGTTACTAATAGCATTAAACTTGTTTCCAAAAGGCCCCTTGGAGGGGGGTGGGCCGCCCCTATGGGTTGTGCCCCTCCTCCCCTCCGCTGGATGCTCCCTTACGTAGGGGGGTCCCTAAGGGGCCTTCTCATTCTAACAATTGTTTTTCTTATATGTGCTGCTACTAATTAGTCTTGTTTCAATTTTAAGTTTTGGGTTGTCACAGGGGCGGGGCGGTAAGCATGCTCCTCCCTCTGCTGTCGGGTTTTACCTCAAGGTTCCCCCGAGAGCAGATGTGATGCTGCCGGTTGGGCAGACGTTATTTGGTTGGTCTCGGGACTGGGCCGCCGGTTTTCTGGCTACAGTCCCCAGACTCCTGAGGGGAGTGGTGGATCTTTACCACTTCCCCTCTCCTTGGCCTCTATATCTTCCTGTTCTCTGCCCCCTCTCTCTCTTTCTTCTTCTCCCTCCATTGTTTGTCATCACTCAGGCACCGGGGCGGCACTCTTCCGAGAGACGTGGCAATCTCCAGTTCTCCTCCAAGGCCGTACCGCAGAGTTATCATTTTGGTATCGGTAGGGCTGGGTAAGTCGATCAACACTAACGCTTATGCTTCCCATGGTTTTAACTATGACATCCCCTACTAACTTCCCAGGATTCTTAAAAGTAGCTCCTCAAAATGTACAGGGACTCAACTCCCCCCTAAAATGTAGGAAGTACTTCCAAGCAGCCCACTCGCAGTGCCTGGAGGTCCTTTTTCTTCAAGAAAGCCACTTCCCTTCCCAATTCAACCCGAAGTTTCTCCACGCAGGCTTCCCACAATTTTCTTGCTCCAGATAAGACGAGAGGGGTTGGAATAGTTTTTGCTAAAGGCCTCGGGTTTCTCGCCCGTAAGGAGATTCGGGATCCCGAGGGAAAGTATATTCTCCTGATAGGAGAACTCAGGGGTAGTACCTATTCATTCCTCTCCTACTAGGCCCCAAATACTGGACAGGTACAATTTTTTCAGGCAATGCTTGACTCCCTATCCCCCCTCTTTGAGGGGATTCTGATTCTTGGAGGGGATTCTAACACTGCGTTTGACTTCATGTTGGACAAGTCTGGCCCAATCCGGACTCGACTCCTCCAACCCCCAAAAAAGAGCTTGAAAATCGCCAAACTTCTAAATTCACTGGGACTAGTTGATGCCTGGAGGGAGCTCAATTCTAACATGAAGGACTACACGCATTACTCCACCCCACACAAAACAGCTAGGATTGATCATATTTGAGTGAGTGCTCCTTTTATTCCCTCTGTCTCTAACTTCTTTATAAAGGACTCCCCGCTATCTGATCACTCGATGGTGGTCCTTCTCTTTCGGTTACACGGGGATTCGGGCCCTAGACCCCAATGGAGACTGAAGGAATCCATTCTAAATAACCCGTTCCATTGCACTCTATTAGGGGAGGACCTTGAAGAGTATTTTAGCCTAAATTCGGGTAAAGAGGTCTCTCACATCCCTCTTTGGGTGGCCCACAAAGCAGTTATTAGGGGCAGAATCATTCACCTATCTGCTAAACTTAACAGACAGAGAAAGAGCGATTTAGTCAAATTAGAGCTTGAATTTCATAAACTCTCTAAGACGCATAAGAAAAATCCGACCCCGCAGTCCCAGGCTAAGCTGGAGGCAGGTAGGGCGGCCCTGAATTTGGCTCTGACCACCCAGGCACAGAAACAAGCGCAATGGACAAATGCCCAGTTCTACCTTCGAAAAGACCACATAGGCCCTAAATTAGCGGCTAGACTTTCCCCGTAACTCAGAACATTCTCTCTCCCTAAGGTAAGAGACCCCTCAGGGACCCTTACACAAAATCCTCACAAGATCATGACCTCATTCCAGGATTTTTATGCTAAGCTCTATAGGTTGGAGTTCCCAGCCTCCTCTTCCTTCCTGTCCAATTTTCTGGATAACATTCCCCTCCCTGGCTTGACCAGAGATCATAGTCTTGCCTTAGAGGCACCAATTTCGGAGACTGAGGTTCTTGACGTAATTAAGCATCTTAAAAGGGGTTCTGTTCCTGGCCCTGATGGATTATCGACAAGATATTATAAGCAATTTGGGTCTATCCTAGCCCCCTATCTAGCTGACTTCTTCAACTCCCTACAAGAGGGGACTCTAGTTAGTCCGGATCTTAACTCGGCCAATATCTCGGTCATCTCGAAGCCAGGCAAGTACCCCTCAGATGTCTCTAACTATAGGCCTATCTCCCTAATCAACAACGACCTTAAAATCTTAACTAAAATCCTGGCTAATAGACTGGCTGCTTTTATAGGGGATTATAAACATAAGGATCAGGTCGGCTTTATCCCCGGGCGACAGGGGCCCGACCAGATTCACAGAGCTGTGGATCTTATCTCTCTCCTAAAATCTGGGTGGGACGGGGGCCCCCCTCAGGAAGGTTTCGTACTCTCAGTTGACTTTCAGAAGGCGTTTGACACAGTAGAATGGCCCTATCTTTTTGAGGTCCTCGGCCGCTGGGGCTTTGGCCCTCGTTTCAGACAGACCCTTAAGGCTTTATATACCCTAGAGCGAATATTAGATTGCAAAACTTTCTCTCTGACCCACTTACTATCAACAGGGGCACCAGACAGGGGTGCCCACTATCCCCCCTGATCTTTGCGATCGCTATGGAAACCTTGGCGATAGCAATAAGGGAGCATCCAGACATCAAGGGGTAAGTTGTGGCCCACAAACCCATAAATGCGCCCTATTTGCAGATGACCTTTTATTATTTATTACCTCCCCTCTCGTCTCTGTTCCGAACATCCTTAAGATCCTGTGGGACTTTGGTGAAGCTTCGGGGCTAAAGGTCAATATGACTAAATCAAAAGCGCTTAATGTAAATGTCCCCGAGTCAAAAGTCCAACTTCTTAAGGACCGTTTCCAGGTGCCCTGGAGTCCTGTCCACATTCCCTACTTAGGTATTAAACTGTCAGCTAGTATTGACCAGTTATACTCTATCAATTACCTCCCCCCCCATTTAAGCAACTTATAGACGATATAGTCTGCTGGGGGAAGTTGAACCTTACCTGGCTAGGCAGAATAAATGCGGTCAAAATTACCCTCCTACCCAGGATTTTATATTTCTTTTGGGCCCTTCCCATCCCAATTAGAAAACCACAGCTCCTCAAACTCCAATCAATAATCAAAAAATTTGTATGGGGAAATAATCCTCTGGAGACGTCGCAATCAAGGGGGGCTGGGGCTCCCAAATCTCTGGAGGTACTACCAAGCCGTCCAACTGGCACAATTCTCTACGGTTTACACACAGACCAACAGACCAGACTGGGTGGGAATAGAGAGACAGGCAACCCCTTTTAATACTCTGGACTACCTGGTGTGGGCTAAACCCAAGTCTAGACCTCCAATTTTGTCCCCAATGCTCTCCCACTCAATAGCCCTATGTGATCACTTATTTAACACCACTAAGTTGGCATCCGCTGCCCGTCCTTTAGAACATCTTTTTAACAATCCCCAGTTTGCTCCAGGTCAAGATATCAGGGCGTTTAGCTGGTGGACCAATAAAGGCCTCTACAGAATAGGACAAAGATTCCGCTTCCATCAGATACACCACTTCATAGCGTCGGTCTGGAGGTCTACTCTAGCCTCGGGTGAACTCACCCCATACGACAGGTGGTGTTCTGATAGCTCTGCGCAGAAAGGGGGAATTTCGACCATCTATGCGTCACTAATTGACTTTCCCGAGAAACCCCCTTATGCCAAAAGTTGGGAGGGAGACTTGGGCCTAGGTTGGAATGAGGACCTGTGTTTTTTTCACTTTTTGAAATCCTTCAAGGGTATAGTTAATATATCCTTGATGGAAGTGAGTGTGAAGGTGATCTCCCGGTGGTATTTGGTCCCTAACCGACTCTCGTCTATGTTCCTGAACTCTTCCCCAATGTGCTTCAGGGGATATCAAATCTTGGGCTTCTATCTTCATATCTGGTGGGAATGCCCTAGGATCAGGGGTTTCTGGAATAGAATCTTCTCTTTACTAAGGATGGTTACAAACCACCCTATACCTCAATGTCCGCTGATAGCGCTACTAAATCAAAGACCAGTGGACCTTTCTAAGTCCCTTTACAAATTAACTCACTTTATCCTGCTGGGAGCTAAGCTCACCCTGGCGAAAGCCTGGAAAAAACCCTATGTTTCCTTCAACGCAGCTAAGAGGAAAATGAATTGGATCATGTCCCAAGAAAAAATCGCTAACATCCTCCTTGACTCTTCTACCAAATTCGATATAGTATGGGACCCCTGGCTGACATACCTCAACCGGATCCCTTAACGCGGTCCTTTGTCTCTTGTGGGTGTCTCGCCCCGGTGCCTTCTATATATTTCATTCCTACAATTTTCTATTTTCTCTCTTTTTTCCCTCTTTCTTCCCTCCACTCCTCCTGCCCCCTCTTCCCCCCTTCTTCTTCCTCTTTTTCCTTCCATATCTGCAGTATGGTTTTTAACAGTGATAGGCTGTATGTCAATGTTTTTAAGGGATATACTTTACCCTGATATTGCCTCTGTGTATTTACTTTGTATCTCTACTGATTGCATTTGTGTCGTCTAACTGGAAGGACACGCCGGCTCGTACATGACCCTGGCTCAGACGCAGCTTGCTCCCTCTTGGGGCGATGGGCGGGGGGATTGATCCGAGCTGTGGGTGCCACTCTCAATGTTCCATTCTTGGTCAGAGATACTCATCCATTTCTGATAACGTCGTTTGATTGGAGTTGTGTAACTATCCAGGGTAAGGCCCTCCCTTACCTTTTGTCTGTTTAAGCATCTGTATATGTTAAATACCAATAAAAATTCTTGAAACACAAAAAAAAAAAAAAACCCGGGGGACTCCACCCACCTGGGTACACTCACGGTTTGCAGTAATGAGGATGCGATGATGTTCTGCCAGACTGACAGAATTTCTAAAGAGAGCAGAATGCAGCCTGGCCTTCTCGTACCCAATCAGGAAGATGTCCAGAGGGATCACCGACCCTATGCTTTCCCTCCTCATTAGGAACCTTTCCCTACCACTAGTACTGTCTCTGACAGGCAGGGTACCTCTTCCTACACTACCCACTTGCACTAAGTGCACCAAACCTGGGTCCTATGGCCTTAAATAGGCTCTGCCTGACACAAGATGGCTGCTGAGTCACATGGGGCAACAGTATCCAATAGGATTGCTCCCCCAGAGACCCAAGGAAACCAAAGAGGAACCCTTCTTCCTCCAACAACAGTGCCGCTGCAGAAGAGCGCCACCTGTCATGGAGATGGTAGACTGCACCTGCCTACATAGACGATCAAGTCAAACAAAAGTTAGAATTCCTGATCTCTAAATATAAATTACAATAAAAAAGGGAACAACTGCGCTATGTCTAGGTGATAAGCTGCGGCAAGAAATAAACCACAGTATGTACAAAAGTAAAGCCGCGCTAAAATATTAGTATGTTCCAAATCAATTAAACACATGTAAAATGTCCTAGAAAATGACCAAGCATTCGATTCCAATGAGCTGGATCTAGGAACATATAATCAACGTCCATAGAAAAACAAAGTAAATAAATCAGTCTCTTATAACACCCGGTGCTCAGCAAGAGTGTGTGGATCCGTCAAAAAGTAATTAAAGGCTTACCAGACCCAGCTGGAAGCCAGGCATAGGTATTATCCCACTGATTCGTTCCCCCTGGTCTTTCAGCCTTGAAGGTACGGGCTCTCCACAGTAAATGCACAACTTCACAGTAGGTGTATACAGATAACGCTTCCAATGGAGGGTCACTCCTCCCAGCCTCCGTGTTGTCAAATGGAGATAAGCCACATATCAGGGAAAACAAAGGAAGCCCCAGATAGTGAAGTACAGTCGCTATATTTATTAATAAAACGTGTAGGTAC
>BLSH010217991.1:319535-331818 GCA_018402905.1 Glandirana rugosa
TAGTGGGTCGGTAGGTGGTGGGTGGGTCGCTAGTAGTGGGTCGGTAGGTGGTGGGTGGGTCGCTAGTAGTGGGTCGGTCGGTGGTGGGTGGGTATGGATGGATGGTTGAGCACGGCTGGGTAGGTGAGCATGGATGGATGGATGGGTGAGCACGGCTGGGTGGGTGAGCATGGATGAGCATGCATGGCTGGATGGGTGAGCATGAATGGATGTATGGGTGAGCATGGATGGATGGATGGGTGGGTGAGGGTGGATTGGGTGAGGATGGGTGGGGGGTGGATGGCTGGGTGGGTGGTGGCTGGCTGGGTGATGATCGCTGGGTGGGTGGTGGATGGCTGGGTGATGATCGCTGGGTGGGTGGTGGATGGCTGGGTGATGATCGCTGGATTTATGGTGGGGTGGTTGCTAACTGTCACTAGGCAGCGCTGTAGGCATTACATATCGCCCACAGCGCTGCAGCACCTCCTCTCTCCCCCCTCTCTCCTCTCGCAATGCACCGATCGGTGCGGAGAGGAGAGAGAAAAGCAGGGGCTTCCGCCGGCTTGTTGACATGTGATCGCGCCGTCATTGGACGGCGCGATCACGTGGTGAAAGGCCGCTCACAGCGGCCATTCACCGCAATCCGTGATCAGTCGGGTCCCCCGGACCCGACGGTCACGGATGTTCCCGTGTGCGCGCTCCAGGGGGCGCGCGGGAAGCGCGATTCTGGGAGGACGTCAATAGACGTCCTCCCAGAATTAAGCAACCGCCCTGTAGACGTCTTTTGTCTATAGGGCGGTTGTTAAGTGGTTAAAGATGATTGTCATACGGCAGCCATCTTTATGGCTTAACCAGGGGCATTTTATGAAAGCAGTGGGCCTGTGCTGAAGATCATAATTTAGGCCCTAATGCCAGAGAAAGAAGTGTGGCGTGTGGAGTGCTCCGGTGCAAAAATTGGGTGTGGTTTTCAGGGGCTGGTTACATAGTACAGTAAAGATGCTCGATGATTGAGGGGTTAATTGCCTTGTGCAGTCATTTGGCCTCCACTCAGCACCATCCTGACAGGGCTGTCAACCCATCACAACTTTTTTTTTTTTTTACACTGAGGGAACATGGAAAATCTACTGAGCGCATTTTTAAATGAGAACTTGAAATATGACAGAAACTCCTATTAGAAACTAAGAGGGGAGAAGAGGGTGGAGGTAGAGAGAGTAGGGGGAGGAGAGAGAGGAATAGGAGGGAGAGACAGGGATGGGGGAGATCAAAAAGTAGGAGAAAGATGAGGAAGGGGAGAGAGGCAGGGGGTGTCAGGAATAGTCCCTCCAGCTGGTGGCGCTGTGGCTCAGGGGTCCATGGGCTGCAGTTCCGGTATCCACCAGCAGGTGTCAGTAAGGGCTCGCCTGTTGATGACTCCTGGATCCATGGGCTGCAGTTCCAGTGGCCACCAACTGGTGTCTCCCAGCAATCAGAGGCTCATGAGTCACCACCTGATGCTCGCTACAGGAAGGATATATAAATCTTGTCTGCCATATGCTTGGGGCCTTGGCGTTTGCTCTCCATGTGCCTATGAATCCTGTATCTGAAATCCTGAACCCTGAACCCTGTAACTGGAACCCAGAATCTGCTCCTGGACCCCTGTCTTCAGCCTGATCTCTCCCCAGCCTTCCCTGACATCCGTTCCCGTTCCTGTCTTGTCCTGCTCCCTGTTTCCTCTGACTGATATCCCGTGCATGACCCTTGCCTGGCTTAAGTTTAAGGTTTGGACATTTCCCTATATATGTTTAAGTAGTTTCACTATTTCTGTGGTTCTGGTTGGTTAAACTGTTTGTTATTTTAGATGTCCTTTTAGATCACTATTTACTTATCTTATAAATAAATCATCTTATTTCACTTACGCTTGTGTCTGGTATTCTCTGTGCAGTTTACACATTTCTGGTCACACCAGTTGCTGACATAATGCCAAAGCCAATCCTGACCAGAAGTGGCTGCACAGAAAAGCAATCTTGATTTTGCTGGTTGTGATAACATCCGGAGGAGGTTAATTTTTTTTCTCTGCTGCTGACAGAGGATCATGACTATTGCTGCCAGACATTGAAGATGTTGACCAGTGACCAGCTATTAGAATGTATATGTCTTGCTCATTCCCTAGTTGATCAGGGCAGTATGTCATTTGGAGAGGTTCAGCCTTTGATTCAGGTTTGCATAGAGTTTCCTTTGTCAAGTACTCCTACTGGCAGTGATGATTATAATCCGCCTTTAATGCATATCAGGTGGTTCTTGTTTGGCTCTTAGAAGATGATAAAAGCTATTTTTTTGGAACATTACTCTGTGTATTAACAAAAGGCTCTTTTAGATTGTATCAATGCACTACACTCTTTAGTTAGTCAAGGAGAGTGTAAATTGACATTTGTTCAGCCTTTACTCCAGGCTTGGTCGGATCTGTACTCCCCAGTGTCTGTTGACATGCATCCATCCACTAGCCACCAGTTTGTTCAGAGGTCTCTCTCTCTCCTTCACCTACAGCAACCACAGTCACAGCCCAATATATTCTGCTACCAACCAAATATCAGTACCCCGTTTCCACCTGCTGCACCTACCCTGCCTTTAACCAACCTACCTCTTCTCCGCTGCCTGCAACAATTCCACAAAGATCCCCATTAGCGTCCACTCCCTCTTTTTTACCATACTCCAGTCATACTCTTCCATCATCTGCGCCCCCTACTTACATCCCTGCAATCACTTAAAGAACTCCAGTGGTTAAACCTAAGAAGAAACTGAAGTTTGTCCCAATCAGCACAATTCAGCCAATATCCAGTCCTGTCTCTACACCAGCCTATCCATCCCAGTCTGCCTCCACACCAGCCAACCTGCTCAAGCCGTCTCTACACCAGCCAATCTGTTCCAGTCTGCCTCCACAACAGTTGATCTGTTCCTGTCTGCTTCTACACCAGCCGATCTATTCCAGTCTGCTCCTACACCAGTCGATCTGTTCCATTCTGCCCCTACACCAGCTGATCTGTTCCAGTATGCCTTCACTCCAGCCAATCTACTTAAGCCAGCCTCCACACCGGCCAATTTGCTCCAGTCTACCTCCACAATTGCCAATAGAGTTTGGCCTGCTTCTGACAGACCTGAACACGCTGTCCAGCCTGCTGATCCAGTGCCCACTGTCCAGCCTGCTGCTCCTGTGCCTGCTGTCCAGTTTGCTGATCTTGTGCCCACTGTCCAGTCTGCTGATCTTGTGCCCACTGTCCAGTCTGCTGATCCTGTACCCGCTGTCCAGCCTGCTGATCCTGTGCCCGCTGTCTGGCCTGCTGATCCTGTACCCGCTGTCTGACCTGCTGATCCTGTGCCTGCTGTCCAGTCTGCTGATCCTGTGCCTGCTGTTCAGTCTGCTGTTCCTGTGCCTGCTGTCCAATCTGCTGATCTTGTGCCCGCTGTCCAGTCTGCTGATCTTGTGCCCACTGTCCGGTCTGCTGATCCTGTACTCGCTGTCTGGCCTGCTGATCCTGTGCCCGCTGTCTGGCCTGCTGATCCTGTGCTCTCTGTCCGGCCTGCTGATCCTGTGCCTGCCGTTCAGCCTGCTGATCCTGTGCCTGCTGTCCGCCTGCTGATCCTGTGCCCACTGTCCAGCCTGCTGATCCTGTGCCTGCTGTCCAGCCTGCTGATCCTGTGCCTGCTGTCCAACCTGCTGATCCTGTGCCTGCTGTCCAGTCTGCTGATCCTGTGCCTGCTGTTTAGTCTGCTGTTCCTGTGCCCGCTGTCCAGCCTGCTGATCCTGTGCCCGCTGTCCAGCCTGCTGATCCTGTGCCCGCTGTCCGGCTTGCTAATCCTGTGCCCGCTGCCCAGTCTGCTGATCCTGTGCCTGCTGTCCAGTCTGCTATTCTAGTGCATGCTGTCCAGCCTGCTGATCCTGTGCCTGCTGTCCAGCCTGCTGATCCTGTGCCTGCTGTCCAGCCTGCTGATCCTGTGCCCGCTGTCCAGCCTGCTGATCCTGTGCCTGCTGTTCAGCCTGCTGATTCTGTGCCGCTGTCCAGTCTGATGACTTGGGGCCCGCTTTCCCGTCTGATCAACTGGTGCCTGCTGTCCCATCTGATGACCCGGTGCCCGCTGTCCAGTCTGATGATCCTGTGCCCACTGTCCAGTCTGATGATCCGGTGCCCACTGACCAGTCTGACGATCCAGTGTCTGCTGACCAGTCTGATGACCTGGTGCCCGCTGTCCAATCTGATGATCTGGTGCCCGCTGTCCAGTCTGATGATCCGGTGCCCGCTGATCCTGTGCCTGATGACCTTGTGCCCGCTGATCCCGTGCCTGATGACCCGGTGCCCGCTGATCCTGTGCCTGATGGCCTGGTGCCCGCTGATCCTGTGCCTGATGACCCGGTGCCCGCTGATCCTGTTCCTGATGACCCAGTTCCCACTGATCCTGTGCCCACTGATCCTGTGCCTGATGACCCGGTGTTGGCTGATCCTGTGCCTGATGACCCGTGCCCGCTGATCCTGTGCCTGATGACCCGGTGCCCACAGATCCTGTGCCTGATGACCCGGTGCCCACTGATCCAGTGCCTGATGACCCGGTGCCCGCTGATCCAGTGCCTGATGACCCGGTGCCTGCTGATCCTGTGCCTAATGATCCGGTGCCCGGTGATCCTGTGCCTGATGACCTGGTGCCCGCTTATCCTGTGCCTGATGACCCGGTGCTTGCTGATCCCATGCCTGCTGACCCTGAACCCATTGATCCAGTGCCTGCTGATCCCATGCCTGATGACCCTAAACCCACTGATCCATTGCCTGAAGACCCTGAACCCGCTGACCCGGTGCCCACTGATCCTGTGCCTGATGGCCCGGTGCCCACTGATCCTGTGCCTGATGACCCGGTGCCTGCTGATCCTGTGCCTGATGACTCGGTGCCCGCTGATCCTGTGCCTGATGACCCGGTGCCAGCTGATCCTGTGCCTGATGACCTGGTGCCCACTGATCCTGTGCCTGATGACCCAGTGCCTGCAGATTCGGTGACTGATGACCCGGTGCTTGCTGATCCCATGCCTGCTGACCCTGAACCCACTGGTCCAGTGCCTGCTGATCCCATGCCTGATGACCCTGAACCCACTGATCCAGTGCCTGCTGATCTGGTGCCTGTGGATGCTTGCCTGCCCGATGCCCAGTTTGCCACTGTTTTCCCCTGGCTTGATGCCCAGACTGACTTTTATATCCCTGTGTTGCCTCCTGTGACCTGGTGCCCACTGATCCAGTGCCTGATGACCCGGTGCCCGCTGATCCAGTGCCTGATGACCCAGTGCCTGCTGATCCTGTGCCTGATGACTCGGTGCCCACTGATCCTGTGCCTGATGACCCGGTAACTGCTGATCCTGTGCCTGATGACTCGGTGCCCGCTGATCCTGTGCCTGATGACCCGTTGCCAGCTGATCCTGTGCCTGATGACCCGGTGCCCACTGATCCTGTGCCTGATGACCCAGTGCCCGCAGATCCTGTGCCTGATGACCCGGTGCCCACTGATCCAGTGCCTGATGACCCGGTGCCCACTGATCCAGTGCCTGAGGACCCAGTGCCTGCTGATCCTGTGCCTGATGACCCGGTGCCCGCTGATCCTGTGCCTGATGACCTGGTGCCCGCTGATCCTGTGCCTGATGACCCGGTGCTTGCTGATCCCATGCCTGCTGACCCTGAACCCACTGATCCAGTGCCTGCGGATCCCATGCCTGATGACCCTGAACCCGCTGATCCAGTGCCGGACTGGTTCCACTACTGCTGTTTGGAGCATCCTGAGGCCGCTTCTTAGGGGGGTACTGTCAGGAATAGTCCTTCCAGCTGGTGGCGCTGTGGCTCAGGGGTCCATGGGCTGCAGTTCTGGTATCCATCAGCAGGTATCAGTAAGGGCTCACCTGCTGATGACTCCTGGATCAATGGGCTGCAGTTCCAGTGGCCACCAACAGGTGTCTCCCAGCAATCAGAGGCTCATGAGTCACCATCTGATGCTCGCTACAGGAAGGATATTTAAACCTTTTCTGCCATATGATTGGTGCCTTGGCGTTTGCTCTCCATGTGCCTCTGAATCCTGTATCTGAATCCTGAACCCTGTATCTGGAACCCTGAATCTGCTCCTGGACCCCTGTCTTCAGCCTGATCTCTCCCCAGCATTCCCCGGCATCCGTTCCTGTTCCTGTCTTGTCCCTCTGACTGATCTCCCGTGCATGACCCTGGCCTGGCTTAAGTCTATGGTTTGGACATTTCCCTATACATGTTTAAGTAGTTTCACTATTTCTGTGGTTTTGGTTGGTTACACTGTTTATTTTAGGCTGGGTTCACACTATCCGACAAAAAAACAGTCCAACTTTGATCCTACTTTGCTGTGCGATTTACAGTCCTACATAGGGTCAAAGTAGACCGATTTTCTGTGAACAGGTATCCGACTTTGATCCCGACAATACCAGGCACCTTGTGCTCCGGGGATCTTGAAGTGGAACTCGACACCAAATTAAAAAAAAAATGGAATGAGGTCCCCCTCCAGGAGCATACCAGGCCCTTTGGTCTGGTAAGGATTTTAAGGGGAACCCCCACGCCGGAAAAATGGCGTGGGGTCCCCCCCAAAATCTATATCAGACCCTTATCCAAGCATGCAGCCCGGCAGGCCAGGAAAGGGGGTGGGGACGTGCAAGCACTCCCACTGGACCATACCAGGCCACGTGCCCTCAACATGGAGAGTATGGGTGCTTTGGGGCAGGGGGGGCTCTGTGCCCCCCACCCCAAAGTACCTTGTCCCCATGTTGATGAGGACAAGGGCCTCTTCCCCACAACCCTTGCCGGTGGTTGTCGGGGTATGCGGACGGGGACTTATCGGAATCTGGAAGCCCCCTTTAACAAGAGGGCCCCCAGATCCCGGCCCCCCACCCTATGTGAATGGGTATGGGGTACATTGTACCCCTACCCATTCACCTGAAAAAAAAAGTGTAAAGTAAAAAACACTACACAGGTTTTTAAAATCTTTTATTAAATCAGCTTCAGCTTCTTCTCCCCTCTCTGGCTCATCTTTCTTCTGCTCTTTTGTGGGGTCTTCTTTCTTCTCCTTCTCTGCGGCATCTTCTGCTCTTTTGCCGGTCTTCTCCGCTGTCCTCTTCCCCCTGTTCTTCCTCTCTTCTTCTTCCCATGTTGACACAACGCAATCTCCTTCATGAATGCCCTCTCTGCTGTGTGCTGTGCCTTATATTGGCATGGGGCGGGGACAGCGGAGAAGACCAGCAAAAGAGCAGAAGACGTCACAGAGAAGGAGAAGAAAGAAGACCCCTCAGAAGATAGAAGACCCAGCAAAAGAGCAGAAGAAAGAAGAGCCGGAGAGGGGAGAAGAAGCCGGAGCTGATTTAATAAAAGATTTTAAAAGCCAGTGTAGTGTGTTTTTTACTTTACACTTTTTTTTCAGGTGAATGAGTAGGGGTACAATGTACCCCATACTCATTCACATAGGGTGGAGGGCCGGGATCTGGGGGCCCCCTTGTTAAAGGGGGCTTCCAGATTCCGATAAGTCCCCATCTGCAGACCCCGACAACCACCGGCAAGGGTTGTCAAGAGGAGGCCCTTGTCCTCATCAACATGGGGACAAGGTGCTTTGGGGTGGGAGGCGCAGAGCCCCCCTGCTCCAAAGCACCCATACTCTCCATGTTGAGGGCACGCAGCCTAATATGTTCCAGGAGGGGGGGCGCTCAGTTGTCCCCACCCCCTTTCCTGGCCTGCCGGGCTGCGTGCTCGGATAAGGGTCTGGTATGGATTTTGGGGGGGACCCCATGCCGTCTTTTCGGCGTAAGGGTTCCCCTTAAAATCCATACCAGACCAAAGGGCCTGGTATTCTCCTAGAGGGGGACCACATGCCATTTTTTTTTTTTAATTTGGTGTGAAGTTCCCCTTCAAGATCCCCAGAGCATAAGTCGCATGCCAAAGTCGGATCAGTGAAGACACTGATCCAACTTCAATGAATTTCAATGGGCTAAAGTAGGATCAAAGTCGGATAAAAGTAGTACAGGAACCTTTTTCAAAAACACAAGTCGGACCAGTTAAGACGGCTCTCATAGGGAATCATTGTTTTTGTGACGTAATGCGACTTGTGCTCCTAATGTCGGTCCGAGAATCGGACTAGTGTGAACACAGCCTTAGATGTGCGTTTAGCTCACTAGTTACTTATCTTATAAATAAATCATCTTATTTCACTTAGGCTTGTGTCTGGTATTCTCTGTGCAGTTCACACATTTCTGGTCGCACCGAGAAAGGAGGAGGGGGAGAGAGAGAAAGGGGAGTGAGGGGGAGAAAGGGGAGTGAAAGAGAGAGAAGGGGTGTGAGAAAGAGTGAGAGAGAAAGGGGAGATAGAAAGGGGGAGAGAGATGGAGGTGAGAGGGGGGAGATAGAGGGTGGGTGAAAGAGAGAGAGAGGGGGGATGAGAGAGAAAGAGGGAGGTGAGGGGGGGTTAAAGAGAGAGGGGGTGAGAAAGAGAGGGGGTGACAGGTCACACAGGGGGCTTCCATTATAAGATGTACAGTGTCCCCCATTCTCAAGTCATACAGAGGGTCCTTCTTTATAAGACATAGAGTGTCTCCCATCCTTGGGACACACAAGGGGTTTCCATGATAAGACATATAGTGCCCCCATCCTCAGGACACATAAGGTGTCCCCCATTATAAGACATACACAGAGCCCCCCCCCCATCATCAGGTCACACAGAGGGCACCGCCATTATAAGATATATAGTTCCCCCAATCATCAGGGCACGCAGGGGGTTCCCCATTATAAGGTGCAAAGTACATGCTCATCCTCAGGTCACAGACTGGACCTTTCATTGTAAAGCACACAGAGCCCCCACTCCGGTCAGAAAGGGGATCCCCAATTATAAAAGCACAATAAGCCCTAACTCATAGGTCACAATGTGTCCCCCTCATTACAAGGTTCACAAAGTCTCCATCCTCAAGTCATACAGGGGGTCCCCCATTATAAGATATACTGAGTTCCCCATTCTGAGGTCACACAGGGGGTCCCCATTATAAGTACAGTGCCCCCCATCCTCAGGACAAACAGGGGTCTCTCAATAAAAGGAGTGCAGTGTCCCCAACCACATGACATGATGTCCCCCTTCAGGAGTACTCTGTCCCCACCCAGAAAACACACGGGCCCCCCATTATATGAAGTACAGTACCCCCCATGTACCATCACTGCACTTCCCTGCACACATGTTCCATCACTATACCCCCCCCTACACACATGTTCCATCATTGCGCACATGTTCTATTGCTTTATCCCCTTTGTACACATGTTCCATTGCTGTACCCCCTCTGCACACATGTTCACCATTGATGGTAAACAGGGTTCAGTGTACAACTATGATAAGAAGGGCCACTAACTCTTACCACCCTTGCTCCAGCAAACATTTAATTCTCCAGACCGCACATTGTACTTCCTGCACAGCCTAGAATTCAGGAGGGGCAGTTGCAATGCTGAGTTACAGGGCAACAGAATAATCAGCATTCAGTTTCATGTGTGTGAATCAATGGCCAGACACAGGGGAGGGCTGGACCAGGGGGCAGGGTGGCAATTGCCCCCCAGGCCACCCTAACTTACATTCAAAATGGCTGACGCCCTCTGCCACTCATACTTTTTTCTTCTTGTGGAGGAAGGAAATAGGGGCCAGGCAAGGGGGGGGGGCACTGGTGAGGCTGCATTGATGGGCACTGGTGAGGCTGCATTGGTGGGTGGTGAACCTGCATTGATGGGTACAGGTGAGTCTGCATTGGTGGGCACTGGTGAGGCTGCATTGGTGGGCACTGGTGAGGCTGCATTGGTGGGTGGTGAACCTGCATTGATGGGCACTGGTGAGGCTGCATTGGTGGGTGGTGAGGCTGCATTGATGCATCATTTTTGCTAAAGCTCCTTTGTTGCTATTAACATTAAATTATGTTACCACATTGTATCATATTTGTCTTACTTCATAACCTCAATATCTGTTATAAAACCAGGTGGGCATGGATGGTGAGCTGATTCAGTGGTTCAATGGGCCACTTGACTGGACTTGCCCCCCAGGCCTAAGGCTGCCAGCACTCCCCTGGCCAGACATCATGCTGGGAGGCAGAACTATGTAGATAGCAGTGTAGGAGAGGTATCAGTGACACTATTCTCCTCACTGACACAAGGGACATGAGTAGAATAAGTCATACATGCAAAAAACACATCCAGAATTCTCTGTAAAGCGCTTAGGACATAGACTGTGCCTACTATAAAACTGATATTTCTCTAATTGAGCAATTTCTTAAATTAATTATTACCAGTTCACACAGAGGAATAAAAAATATGTAGAAAAAGTTTATTAATCCTACTTGGTCACATGGACAAAAACACAAATTGACTAGAAAACTATTAGGTATAATAAGAATTGTAATTGGGCAGTTCCAATGATATGCCAACCCACAGAAAACCCCAAGCACAATCCAGTGGTTGTATCAGCCTACTTGCCCACAGATGGAGATGTTGGGAGACAACCCTCGGGTGTTGGAAGGTGCATCACAAAAGGTGCCATCTGTCCAGACTCACTAATAGGATAAATTTGGATGGCCCTTGGCTACTGTGGCAGGTGCCACCCATGATGCCGGCAGTGGGGTTGGTTGGAGGAAACCACAGTATTCCACTCAGTGTGGACATGGCATCCGGGCCAGAGAGGAAGTCACAGAGCCGCGCTGGAAGATAGAACCTGCCAAATGGAAGGCCTCTGTGGGTGCTTGTAGAGTGGCACACAACCCAGTGTATCAGTCAGTCACCATGACAACGCATTTCGCGTGTCTGCGCCTTATCAAGTCACATGACGTTATAGACTGAGCAAAAGCTTTTAATGGGAAAAATGACCGGAAGGGGAGGGAGCATTAATGATGCAAACATGGCCTTGTACTTGTCCATACCATCTCCATCCTGATTGTTAACCATTGTAAACCCTAAAAGAACAGTGATCTACACAAATCAAATCCGTCATGTAATTATGTGAAGAAATTTGTAAATAATTTTTTTAAACCTATATTTAAAACCATTTCTTGTAATTGCCAGTAAAATTACACACACACAATACAAAAACACACTAATTCATCGACACTCTGTGCTTATCGCATCCACTCTTGATGAACCTCCGATGTTCACCCCCACTCCTTTTAGCAGTGTACATGTGGTGCGGCCCACATACAATAAATTGCAAAATTGCAAGGGCACCGGATTCAGACAAGCAAGTGATGAACTGTTTGATAGTGAAGGTCTGACCATTCTTGTTGGAGATGGTGGATTTTCCGTGAGAAAAATTGGCACATTAAGCACCCTCTTTTATGAAATTGGAATATCCCCATCCTCTGATGAAAATAGGACCAGATATCCATGGATCAAACTTTATTGTGAGTTTTTCATTTACTCGGGGCAGTGGTATTCTTAAAGTGGAAGAAAAATTCCATCTTTAGCTTTTACCTATAGGTAAGCTTATATTAAGGCTTACCTATAGGTAGTGTAAATATCTCCTAAACATGCATGGATGTGTAGTTTACATGCACAACCAGTGACATCACTGGTGCATGTGCTCTGAAGGAACAGCCACCTGTGTATGTGATGCATCCTGGCACATTATGGCTTTACCTTCAGGTACAAGAAAAAAAAACTGTCCAGCAGCTTACAACCACTTTAACCGCTTGCCGACCACTGATCGGCATTTGACGGCGACAAGGTGGCTCGTGAGCGCAAATCGCCGTCATATGACGGCGGCCACGATCACGAGCCGTGTGCGCGCGCGCGCCCCCTAGCCGCGGCCGATGCAAGCGCATTTGACAGAGGGCCTTTCAATCTACAGGGCCAGGCCAATGATTTTTGCCCTGGCCCTGTAGATCGCCCTGCCAATGACATTATTCCCCTGCCTCTGTAAATGTAAACAGAGGCAGGGGAAGTTCACTCCTCTTCCTCCCTGAAGTCCTTTTCGACATCAGAGAGGAAGAAGAAGCATCTAGAAACGTGAGTGCACCAACACTACACTAACACCAGGCCACATAGGCACATTTAACCCCTTGATCGCCCCCTGATCGCCCCCCAGTTAACCCTTTCACTACCTGTCACCCTCCTGTCACAGTATCACATAGTGCAGCGATCTGATTTTTAGCGATCGCTGTACATGTGACCTTGTGACGCTAAATCAGTGTTAGGTTAGGCTAGTACTAGGCCTAGTTAGGTGAAAATACCCCCCCCTTGCCCCCCCAATAAAGTTTTTAACCCCTTGATTGCCCCCTGTCACC
>BLSH010217991.1:337825-352428 GCA_018402905.1 Glandirana rugosa
ATCCTGGCCTCGGGAAAAACGTTATACCGTGAAGCGGCGAAGTTTACCATTAACGCGCCAGTACGTTACGTCATCGAATTTTAGCACCTCAAGAAATGAGATAGGCAGTCATAAAATAAAAGCTGCGAAAATTCCAGAAAATGTACCCTAGTTTGTAGACGCTATAACTTTTGCGCAAAGCAATAAATCTACGCGATTTTGCTTTTTTTTTACCCGAGACATGTGGCTGAATGCATTTTGGCAAAAATTTATGACTAAAATTTAGTTTATTGTATTTTTGTAATAACATAAAGTTGAAAATATCATTTTTTTTCAAAATTTCCGTTATATTTTTGTTTATATCGCAAAAATTAAAAAGCGCAGTGGTGAACAAATACCACCAAAAGAAAGCTCTATTTGTGGGAAAAAAAGGACGCAAATTTCGTTTAGCTACTGCATTGCATGACCGCGCAATTACCATTTGAAGCGGCGAAGTGCCATATTGCAAAAAGGGCTCCGGTCCTAAAGCAGCAAATCCTTCCGGGGCTGAAGTGGTTAAGGGGTTTTGCCCTTCTAAAAGTAACTTGAGGGGCAGACGGTAACGTTGATACTTACTTGGGGTCTAATTGTAAAATATTTCAATGTTTGCGAAGTACCCGTGTGATCTTTCTATACTTGTAATTTTAACCTGTAACAAATCTAACTAAATAGGGCTCTCTACTTTTAACTATTTTTGGAAGTTAAACAAGAAGGGAATGCATGTTTCTGGTAAGCGTCCGCTAGTAATGTCAGGATAACCTTTCTCTAAAAATGTGTTTATGGGGATCTGACCTTGCCTTTCATAATCCTCTACTTTAGTGCATGTGTGTCGCAACCTGTAAAAAACGATCCCCCTGGGATATTATTACACCAGGAAGGGTGGTGGCAACTTGAATAATGCAAGTAAGAGTTGCCAAACGTAGGTTTACAGTGATTGCTGGAAATTATGTTACCATGTTCGTGAGATTACTCAAGGTCTAAAAAGACTAGTTTTTTGGAATCCATAACATACATAAACTGGAGGCCTAATTGGTTATTATTTCAATGGGACACAAAGGAGGAAAATTGTTCCACGTCCCCTTTCCAGATGATAAGTACATCACCGATGTACCTGCCATAGTACACAATGTGTCTGGCAAAGGAGTTGTGGTTCCAAATATGCAACTTCTCCCAATAGCCCATTGCTATATTGGCATAGCATGGTGCAAAGTTTGCCCCCATAGACGTGCCTTGTAATTGGAAACGTGAAATAAATTGTGCTGTAAACAGAATTGAGTCCCCACATTTAAAAATTGTGCCTGTCAAGAATTAACCTGAAAGATCCTTATATAGAAAACATTGCTAAGCCCTCATACCTACTGTGTGAGGAATTGAGGTGTAAAGTGAACACATGTCTAAAGAAAGCCCACAGATAACCCTCTTGCCATTGATAATGTTGCAAAGTTTCTAACACATGGTTGGAGTCCCTAATAAAGGCAAGGATATTAAACACTATAGATTGAAGGACAAAATCTGTATAGCTTGATAGGCCACTAATAAAACAAATTTTCAGTTTGGTATATGTGTTTTATTCATAAGGAGAAGATGGGCCTCTTCTAGATAGTCCTGGATTACTATGCTGCCCCCTTTATCCGCTTGTTTTATAACAATATTTAAATTCCCTTCCATGTTTTTTAAATGTTTTTATTCAATGGGCCTACTACTCCTGTTATCATATAGGGCCAAAAAATCTCTGGGTCTACATACTATGTAGCGGGTTGGGGTACCTGTATAGCCCTCCTCCCATAGTTACCCTAGAATATTTATTACATACAGTCTACTTGTCAATGGTGCTGCTGAACCGATGCCAACCCCAGCCCTGAGTTCTCTCACCAGTTTGGGAAATGTCCTCCTCCCTGAGCTCTTTTGCTCTCTCGCTCCCCTCTCAGGACCGAGCCTGTTTACTCCATCTATTTCGCTCTATCCATCCCACCCCGTCCTCCCAGAAGCCTCTAATGGGCCCTACTGGGGCCCCAACTCAGAATGGGAAATCCGCCCCTGGTCGAGGAAGAAGAAAAACAAAAAGGGGACATTTCTTAACATACAGATAGAGAGAATATTTAGCAGTCAGTTCCTTCTTCTACTGGGGAGGATGGGTACTCTTACCACCCATAGCATCCTTGATGTTGTTGTCAAGAGCTAGTCTGAAGAGATGCTGTAGGCCATGTGGAACAAATGTTTTTTACACAAGGGTTCTGCAGTCCAGCACTTTAGCCAAAGTGCCCTATGCATATGCACTGACATGAGACAAATAGAGGAAATGTGACAGGAACTTTAAGCAAAATATCACAGCTGAAATTTAACATTACAGCCATTTTCTCCAAAAGTTCTCCAAGCAGAAGATCAACCTTGGCAGCAATTACTTCTCTTTTAAAGAATTTTGATTAGTCAGATATAGTTAAGCAAAGGAAGGTCACAGCTAAGATTAGAACAGGGCTCCCCAGGAAGAGCAGAGCTTTACAGAGGGCTACCATCTGCTTTAGTGGTAGGTATATAAAAGACAGGTGCCCCGTTAAGGTAGAACAATGCTAGATCCACGGTGGGAATAGACAATTTCTGCACAAAATCCCCCCGAAACACATGCAAGGGTAATAAGCGTTTAAAGGGAGCAAACAGTTGTCAGGATGTATTCAATTTCCATATAGAAAAAGCAGGAAAGATACAAAAGGAGAAGTGTTTGCAGTCCTATCAGTTTTAAATGACCCAAGGCTGGAAACAGCATTGGCAAAAGAAACAGGATGATTTCCTAATTTCAGAGTGGTACACACTGCATAAAAAAAAACATTCTTCTAGAAGAGCATTTGTGAGGTCAGGCACTAATGTGGATGAGAAGGCCTGGCTCACAGTCTCCGCTCCAATTCATCCGAAAGGTGTTTTATTGGGTTGAGGTTTAGGACTCTGTGCAGACCAGTCAAATTCCTCCACCCCAAACTTGCTCATCCATGGGTAGTTAGTAGGTGTTAGAAGGGGGTCGGAGAAGTTTTAAAGTGTTACTAAACTCAGGACCCAGCATCCAATATATCTGGTCTTCCACAATACACAGAACAAGGAAATGCAAATATTTTAGTAAATATAAAGCGCTAAATATCTTTTCTCAGCAGTATATAGTAGTCTTGTGACTTCTATCAGTGTCCGGCCGAGAACTGTTTAAAGCTTCTAGGAGTTTTCATTCTGCTCTGGCTGTGCTATGAGGCTGCATGACCCCTGACTTTCTGTCTGGACACTGCTGATTGGCCCTTTGCTGATCACATGACTTCCGAAAGGGCTCAGTAGCAGCCAAATACACACTGATCCCCCGAACCACATCCAAGGCGTGCAGGGCACATTCCTTCAGACGCTGCGGTTTGGGGCACAGGGAAGGCAACACAATGTCCTCATTCAGATGGAAATCAGAAAACACCTAGGAAAGGAAGGAAGGACAAGGGCGAAGAACCACCTTATCCTTATGAATTACCAGGTATGGAGTATGCCAGGATAAAGCCGCCAATTGCGACACCCTGCGAGCAGAAGTAATTGCCACTAAGAAGGCTACCTTCTGAGACAGAGTGAGCAGGGGAATCTCCTGAATATTCTCAAAGGGAGGCTTCTGCAAAACTGAGAGCACCAGGTTCTAGTCCCACGGTGGTAAAGGGGACCGCAATCCAGAGCCACTAGAATGACTGGAATCCCTTCGGCCTCGATCCTGCGTAACAGCCGTGGCAGAAGTTTGAGAGGAGGAAAGGTGTAAATCAGATGGTACTGACCCCACGGGGCCACCAGAGCATCTGTGGCATCAGTCAGAGGGTCCACGCCCTGGCCACAAACCTATGAACCTATCTGCTGAGCCGAGACGCCAACAGGTCCACCTCGGGAGTGCCCCAGCGCAGACATAGATGTTGAAACACATCCTGATGAAGGGACCATTCCCCTTGGTCCAAAGTCTGCCGACTGAGGTAATCCGCCTGCCAGTTGTCCACCCCTGGAATGTGGATGGCGGGGATGGCCGGAACGGAGCGCTCTGCCCACCGGAGGATGCTGGCTACCTCCAGAGCCGCCAGCGCACTCTTTGTTCCTCCTTGGTGATTGACATAAGCCACGGCCGTGGCCAAATGGTACCGGACCACTGCCGCATCCTCCATTTTTAGGGTTTCCCACACAGATGTTATCAGTGCGTCCACCAGCGCCTTTTTTGTGCAGCCACAGGGGCAGGAGAATCATCCTCACGGTCTCAAGCATGAGGGACTGTGTCCACCAGCCCCGCAGGGAGGACCTAATTTGTGGCGTCAGATTCCGGATTTGATGAGAGAGAAACAGGGGACGGCGAGGAAGTTTTTTCCTAAGCCGCTGCCCGCAAGCCACAAAGGATTCAAAGAGTCAGAACACTGCTCTGGGACACCCCCCGTACCGGTAAGGTCACCGAGCCACCAGGACACCCTACGAACTACAGCAGAGAGGAGGGGGCCCCACCAGACTCACCACCACACCAATGTAGCGCTTGCTGCCTCAGAGGTAGAGCTGCAACCATGCGGCGTTCAGGGAAGAGAATCTACGTGTCAGCAGCAGGATCCAGAGGAGGGGCTTGTCTCTGCTAAAAAATGCTGTCTCAGGCTCCACAGTAATGGCCGCCACTGCTAAGCACCATAGGCTCCTGTATTACGGCCGCCGGGCTACACAAACATGGCCGTCGGCCATAGGAAACTGCAGGCATACAGTTCCAGAGGCCCTGGCTACAACAAAATGGCCACCAGCTGCAAAAACCAGGCTCCACAGGATCCAAGAGGGACCCTGACACCCGGCCAGCATGCTTCCTCACAAAGAGGGGGATGAGAGCCCACTCACCCCCGGGGAGAACAAGGTTCCCCCCTCGCACGGTAGGCCAGCGCCAACACCACGCCCCCCACCAGTACCACAGTACTGTCCCTGCAGGCCATGAAGTCTACCCACAAGGCAGAGGAGAGGGGGAGGGAGGGGAGCCTCACTAGCAGGTCCCTGGGGACCATCTACCCCAGGGAGAGGGGGTGCATGGGAAGGAGGTGAACCCGCAGGACCTACCGACCCAGGGAGGGGCCCGCATCCAGCACAAATTCCAAGGGGAAAAGGGGGACATGTACTCACCATACCTGGACCGTGCGGGCACCGCTTCTGACAGGACCTCCTCGCCACCAAAGTGGGGGGGGCTGTCAGTCATGAGGGATGCTGCGACGCAGGCTTTGACCCAGTCGTATGAGATCTCGTGAGGCGTTTAACTTGCAGGGCCAGCCCCCGTCCAGTGGGACTATGTCGCGGCTGACCAAGCGCGTAGCTGTGGTCTGCACGCGCTCGCTGGCTGGACTATATACTTAGTGACCAGCCTATCACCCAGCCCGGCAGTTGCTTGTAGATCTCACCGGGAAAAAACTCCACAAAAAGAAAATAAACAAAAAAATTGCCAGGACTAGAAATCCCAGCAGGGAACTAGGTCCTTATTCCTGACTAGGCAGAAAAAACTAAAGACCTATAGCAGAGAGGGGGGTATATGCCACCTAAGACTGCCAATGGGTGTAGCCAAGTCTTTTTTTCTGCCTAGTGTCCTACTCCTGTAGGGGGCGGTATAACCCAATGGTAATGTCTAAGGAAGCGCTGTGTCTGTCAATGAATGTAAGAGAAAAAAACTCTTTAGCAATACTCACCAAACTGAGCATGTGCAGAGTGCCTCCAAGGCTCTGTTCTATTAGCAGATGGATTGGGGACAGTAAAAGAAGGGGAGGATCAGAGAAGACAGGATCAGTCTTTTTACACAATGCAGAGGATTAACCCTTAAGGTTCCATAGTGAGTAAAACAAACATGCTTAACTGCATATACAGACTGATTTTACTGTTGTGGGTTTAGTAACACTTTAAGCATAGTTCTTCTAAAGTCCAGATTGTGGAAGGTCATAATGCGAGCCAGAGTAATCTGTGATATGAAAGTGTTCGCACCAAGCAAAGAAGGATCTCCAGGTATGATAAGTCTTTCTGCAAGTGTTTTTTCTTGCTTTTAGAAAAGTAGGTATGATAGACCCAAATGCCCCTCTCCCTTTCCACATTTGGGCTTTAACAGCTTTACCATTAAAGAAAGTGACTGAGAAGGGGGGAGCTTGGGAGCACAAGCCTGGCCTGTTTGGAAAAGGGCAGGGGTCGTCTCCTAGCAGTCTGAGTATGTCTTTGTAACAGGTCCTTCAGGACCAGTTTGGTGCAATGAGAACTACAGGTTTCTTCTCTATCTTCTCTTCTATTCTGCGGAGCAATTGAGCCACAATTTGCACTGGAGGAAAGGCATAGATTATCCTGAAGTGAGTCCAAGGAAATCGTATCCAATGTCAGTGCTAGAAGTTCCTTGGTCCTGGCCACAGAGGTACCAGAGGTGGTTAGATCTGGAGGCCAGAATATTCAAAAGCGCACCAAAAATGCACACTCCAGTGTAAGTCAATGGAAACACATAAAAAATGCAAGTTCCAGTGGTGAGTTTTTGGAGTCAACACTTCTTTAGGATGCTGGTCATTAAATAGCTGGCACCTATCGGTGTTAACAGCCAGTAAATAGCTACACATATGCCCCCTGTACTTACATGTTCTGTTCAACGTTTGGTCCGGCCACCCCCTCTCCTCTCTGTACATACCACTTGAGCTGTTCCCAGCTTTCCTGCCCAATTTTTCTCTTCAATTTTTGGTCTGCCCCCTCTCCTCCCTACACATTTACAGTGGTGCCACTGACAGAGCTGTTCCCTGCTGTCCCACCCAGTTTTCCTGGCTCTTCCTCCCTCTGCAGTGTAATGGTCAGTGCTAAAGATGGCAAGCTCTGCACTGTGTCTGCACCACCGGCTAGATAACTCCTGCAGAGAGAGTGAGCAGAGATGACCTTGGTGACCACCATGGAGGTACAGGGGTGGCACTGTACATGCAGCTTGTTGTTAAGGACGCCAGCGGGTTACGGCTCCTTTACAACCACCTAACAGCGGACATTGAATAACCGGTTAAGGAGCGGGTACCCAACAGCCAGCTACTCACGCATATGAGCTGTAATGCAATTTTTTTAAAAACACATAATGCATTTTAGAAGTGCTGCCATGTAAAAGCTACTGCACTGTAGTGTGAAAAGGGCTGTAGATGTCAGAGTGAAGGGCCCATTCCCCTTTGTTCAGGTTGTGACAACTGAGGTAATCCACCTTCCAGCTGTCACCACTTGGGATGTGCACAGCAACAGTCATTGGACAGTGTTTTTCCACTGAGAAGATGATCTGGCTTAGTTCCTTAAGGGCTGGTTCACATCACAATTTCTGTGTTCCAGATGCGTTTCTGCATCTCATTTTTGATGCCTTCCAGTGAATTTTTGTCTCTATTATCTCAGTTGAGGACTAGTGTGTTTTTTACACGTTTTTCCACATTTCAGATGCGTTCAATACAGAAAAAATGTTCTACTTTTGCTGACTACACTGATACGCACTGCACTGGTGTGAGCTAGGGCCACTGGAATTCATGTTAAATACTGTCCATAAATTTTTTTATGCAGAATTAAAACGTAGTGGACTGCATCTGGTGCAAACCTGCCCTAAGGATGCATGACTCCTGGTGCCCCCTTGGTGACTGATGTAGGTCACATCTTGTCTGATTGCACTCTGACTGGGTGTCTCTGAAAAAGGGGGTTCAGTGGTGCAGTGCCATCCTTTTCACTCTGAGCTCCAAGGTGTTGATGGGGAGCTTGGCTTCCTCTGGTGACCATGTCCTTTGAACTGTGAAGGACTTGAACACTACTGCCCAGCCAAAGAGGCAATTGTTATCACCTTGCAGTGATATGAAAGAAGCTTCTGCACTGTCAAGGCTAGGTTGGAAACCCACCAAGCTAGGGAGTTCCCTGCTTGGTTGGATAGGAGCATGGGCAGATAGACAGGCGGAGCATGCTTTTTTCCATACCAACAATATGCTGTTTTGGAGAGGTCTTGCATCTAATTGGGGAATGGCACAGCCTAGGAGGCCACTGTGAGACCCAGCACTCTAATGAAGAATCTCATAGAGGGGCATCTCTTTGATCTCAAGTCCTTAGCGTGAGTTCTGAGAGAGCTATTGGTTTTTTAGGTGGAAGACATTTGGGCTGGATGGTCCAAGTCGACATTTGCAGACAGTGGGAAGGAAGAGGAGTCCTTCAGGAGAGGGTTGCATAGATAACCCGTGACCTGGATGCCCCAATATCTTAGAAGGGAAAGAAGTACATTTGTAGTACATTAGAAGAGCATAGGCCAGAAGGCCAGAAGGAAGTGTGACAAAGTGAAGGCAGTGTGACAGTGTGTCTCCTGCTGCACAGAGCAGAAAGCGCTGCTGATTGGGATAAATTGGAATATGCAGATGAGCATCCACGATACCTAGTATAACTGACCTTTTGGATTCTATGCGAAAGTTTAAACTTTGAAGGTATTTGTTTAGAGATTTTAGGTCCAGGATAGGAAAAATACCCCTGCTGGGTTTTTCCACCATGAACAGGTTTGAATAGAATTCTTTGAACCTGTCCTGTACAGGTACGGGAACAACTACACCCTGGGACAAGAGTTCCGGGCATTTTGCAAATCTGACTATCCTCTAGCAGATTTTGGTTGGTTTGAAAGAACAATGTGGTAAGGGTGTAGAGTTTGTGACGCTGTACCCCTTTGAAATCACCAACTGAACCCACAGGTCTGGAATGTCTGTAACTCATGGATAGGAGACTGTGACAGTATAACCCTCCCACTCTTTGAAGAAGGGGCCCCTATATTGGGATCTCTCTCTAGCTTGGGGGGGGGGGCAATGTGGTTGTTTTTTTTTGTTTCAAGTCTTGTGATGAAAGGAAAGGTTGAGTTGTGGCTTAGAGGTTGAAGCCTGGGTAGAGGATTGAGGTGGTCTGTGTTTTTAACACCTTCCCAGACGGCCTATTGTAGAATGACAGATGGGCGGGGACACTGTTGTTCTGGGAGGATGTCATATGACATCCCACCAGGATCGGGCTGCTCCAGCGAGATCTGTCACCATCAGTATCCACTGGACACGGCCGATGATAGATTACTGTACTGGCCCTCATGGCTTTCACTGTGTACTATTGTGATGAGCTCTGTGATTGGTCACAGTCATAACATGGGACAGACAGGGCCAATCACAGTCCATCTGTACCATGTGATTAGCTGTGGCTAGTTTTGAGTAGTTTTCATTCAGAAAAAATGGTTGCTTATGTATGTAAAAATAAATAAAAAATCCTGATCATCTCCCCAGAGTAGTACAGTGTTACTATGGTGACACGGTATTGCTCTGGTCACTGTATGTAAAAAAAAGAAAAATAATGTAATAAAAACTTTAAAGCAATTTAAAGTTTTTGTTTTTTTTTTAATACCAGTTATATGATAATGTCACCAGTGCAGTACAGCATTATGTAAAAAATTGCAGGGGGATAAAAAAAACATTTTTTAAAAATTGTGACAAAAAAATTACAAATTTAACCACTTCTGGACCGCCCGTCGTCATACGGCTTTGAATACCGTTGCTATGGTAGCAGATAGCTACCATAACTCCGGTAATTTTTTGAAAGGCGGGCGGTCCGCTTTCGGATAAAAGTGGTCTCTGTGGCGGATTCACCGCAAGATCACTTTTATCAGGGGCAGGAGAGGGCCCTACCGCCAGTCACCTCTGCTGCGTACCGGACCCGCTGGTAGCAGCGGAGGCGATCCGATCCTGTCGCCGCAATGCCTGTGAGCCGAGTGAGCAGAAAATGCTGCAAACTCAGCTCCATAGCATTGCAGGGCGGAAGCGACATCAAATGTCACTTCCGCCCAAAGCTCTTTTTTGTTTTTAACCAGTTGCCGACCACCCGCCGTCACCTGACGGCAGCAACATGGCTCGATATTGCAAATCGCCATCACCTGACGGCGGCTGCGAGATTGCGGATTGTGAGCGCACGCGTGCCGCTGGAGGCACGCTCACTGTATATTGTGGGAGCCAGGGAGCAGGTAGGACAGACTCGATGTTTGCCAGCTAACCGCGATTGCTCCCCCGCAGTGAAAGAACGGGAATCGTGTATGTAAACACACGGATCTCCGTTCTGACAGGGGCGAAGGAAAGTGATTGAATACTTCCTGTATATGGGAGCCGCGATCACTCTGCTCCTCCACTCAGCCCAGCCCCCATGCAGTTAGTAACACCTCCCAGGGAACACAGTTAACTCTTTGATCGCCCCCCTAGTGTTAACCCCCTTCCCTGCCAGTGACATTTACACAGTAATCAATGCATTTTCATAGCACTGATCGCTGTATAAATGTCAATGGTCCCAAAACAGTGTCAAAAGTGTCCGACATGTCCGCTGCAATGTCACAGAACCGCTAAAAATCGCATATCGCTGCAATTACCAGTAAAAAAGAAATGAAAACCCCATAAATTAAAATTCTCATTGTTTGTAAAAGCGGCAACTTTTGCACAAACCAAACAATATACGCCGATTACGATTCTTTTTTACCAAAAATATGAGGAAGTGTATATGTGTGTATATATTTAGCAAAAAGAAATATTGTTTTTTTTTTCAAAATTGTCGCTTTGTTTATAGCGCAAAAAATAAATACCACCAAAAGAAAGCTCTATTTGTGAGAGAAAAAGAATACCAATTTTGTTTGGGTACAACGTCGCACGACCGTGCAATTGTCAGTTAAAGCAACGCAGTGCCGAATCGCAAAAAGTGCTCTGGTCCTAAAGAGGGGAATCCTTCCGGGGCTGAAGTTGTTAAATGTAATTTTATTTTTATTTTTTTTATTGCAAGTGTAAATATGAGATCTGAGGTCTTTTTGACCCCAGCTCTGATATTTAAGTGGTCCTGGGATGCTTTTTTCTATTACAAGGAATGTTTACATTTCTTGTAATAGGAATAAAAGTGATCAAACATTTATTTTTTTTAAAAGGATAGTGTAAATGAAAAAAAAAGTAATATAAATAAGAAAAAAAAAAAAGAAAAAAAGATTTAAAGTGGCCCGTCCCGCCGTGCTCGCGCGCAGAAGTGAACGCATACGTAAGTCCCGCCCGCATATGAAAGTGGTGTTCAAACTACACATGTGAGGTATGGCCGCGATCGTTAGAGTGAGAGCAATAATTTTAGCTTTAGAACTACTCTGTAACTCACAACTGGTAGCCTGTAGGAATTTTAAATGTCGCCGATGGAGATTTTTTTTATTACCACCTCAGTAAACTACTTTGAGAGGATATATTCAGCTTGGCGTTCACGTAAGCCTCTGATTTAGTCACATCATTGTGGTATTCTTTTCTGCTTTCTTTCTTTTTAAATCCAGAATATTTTATTTTAACATATACAAATATAAATACTCACTCATCCTAAGTTCACTTCATACCCACACACTCTTAACATCCGTCCTTTAAGACACTCTTCCTTAACTGCTCGCTCCGTGCTCCTTTCCTTTGTTTCCCCTACTTCTATTTATCTTTGCACTTCAGAGGCCACTCCTTTTTATTTCAGTCTCTATATAGGTTAGTAGCCTTAATGTTTCTTAAAGTTTCTTCGTATTTATTATCAATTTTTAATTTCTCCTCTTACTTTATTATTTATCCATAATCCCCATATTTTCTTATATTCCCCCTCTCTTTTCCTTTTACTGTATATGAACTTCTCATTATTGATCATTATTTCCATCTCTCTTCTCCATACGTTGGTGGATCTGCTGCTATCCATTTTTTGCTATTAGCTTCCTTACCGTGAATAGACTCCTGGACACCGCTATCCATTTCCTGTTTGCCAGACCAATCTTCCTTACATATCCAAGTATACACACCACGGGGGTCATCTCCATGGTGGTTTCAAAAATCTGTTCAATGTTTTCCACAATTTCCTCCCAGTATCTGTGTAACTTGGGGCACCTCCACATCATATGGATCAGGCTGCCCTCGCCCCCCCCCCCCCACCCCCACACACACACCGGGGGCATGTCGTGTCCGGTCTTCTTCCGTATTGAAACAGCCTCCGTGGTGTGCAATACGTTCTGTGAAGTAGCAATAAGTGTGATATTCTCTGCGATGGAGATAAAGACACTACTGGGCCTACTTCTAAGATCCTTTCCCATTGCTCCTCAGTTATTTCTCCTATAGCTTTTATCCAGCTTTTCCTGCACAGCAGATCTTTTCCCCTGACCATTATTGACTACCAAATCTCTCTGTATACTCCCGATATTATCCCTCTGGACTCTTTGGCATCTATTATTTTCTGCATCATTGTTATCTCGCACCATTTTAATGTATTTTAAATTGCTTGTCCAGGGCATGTTTAATTTGCAAGTATACATACATTGACAGCCTACGGCCACATCACCCTGAACGCGCCCGGTCTAGCCGATGGAGATTTTTAAGTGTCAAAGTTTGTCGCCATTCCACGAGCAGGCACAATTTTGAAGCATGACATGTTGGGTATCAATTTACTCTGCGTAGCATTGTCTTTCACAATATGGAAACATTTGGGATAACTTTACTTACTGTTGTCTTATTTTTTAACTCAAAAAAGTAATTTTTTTCCCCAAAAAAAAAAAAAATCATGCTTGTAAGACGACTGCGCAAATAGGGTGTGGCATTGCAACGACCGCCGTTTTATTCTCTAGGGTGTTAAAAAAATATATACGTTTGTGGGTTCTAAGCAAGTATAGCAAAAAAAAACTGAGTTTAACTTGTGAACACAGACTCTCAAAAAGAGGCTCAGTCCTTAAGTGGTTAAAAACTCACCATGCCTCTTACCAAATACATTGGACTGTCTACTTTCCAAAAAAGGGTCATTTGGGGGATATTTGTACTTTCCTGGCATTTTGGGCCTCAAGAAATGAAATAGGCCATCAGTAGATCAGGATTTTCAGATATATACGGTAAATACACACAATAGTTTGTGGACATACAGGCTAAATAACATACACTGATTTTGGTTACTTTCACCAAAGAAATATAGCAGTATACATTTTGGCCTACATTTATAAAGCAAGATTACTTATTTGCAAAATTTTGAAACAAAAAAAGAAGAAAAGAAAACATGTTTTTTTTTTCCTGTAAATTTTCTCTTTTTTCGTTTATTTTGCAAAAAATAAAAAAACCCAGTGATGATTAATACTACCAAAAAAAAGCTCAATTTATGAAAAAAATGATAAACATTTCATATGGGTACAGTGATGCATGACCGCACCTTTGTCATTCAAAATGTGACAGTGCTGAAAACTGAAAACTAGCCTAGACTGGAAAGAAAGGTGGTAAAAGTGTATGGTATTGAAGTGGTGGATTTTGGAGTCTTACACTGTGGAAGAACCACCTTTCCTCCTGTGACATATTTGATGAATTTGTCAAGTGTCTCACCAAAGAGTCATGCTTCTTCAAAGCGCATACACGTGAGGTATCTTTTGATGCAAGATCATGTCGGTTGTCCATTGCCCATGTTCAGTTAGCTGCAGTCTGCCAGACAGAAATTGCAGCAATAACTGGTTGCAGAGCTTGGCCTGCAAGACTAAAGAGACTTTCTGTGAGCAGAATCTTTGAATTAAGGAACTTCTTCAGTGGATACAGTAGAAGGTTTAAGACTGAGATGGCAGGGGTTACTATGCCTGGTTTGAACTCAAATATGCCTTTTTCAACCTTACTATGTAACAATGTAACCTGCCAAAATGTTATTGGTCTACGTGTCTTTACCATGAATTAAGTAAGATTTTCAACATCCTTAATACTTATTTTTAAGAACCAGTCCACCTGTGACCTCTGTATCGTCTACAACCTTCTTCTCAGGTCTACTCTGCTGGGGGTGGTTTCATTCATTTTACTGTACTGAGTATGCGGGAGGATTGGGTTGCATGATGGGGCAAGGCAGTGTTTGGAACGTCAATGAGGATAGCTGAGATCCACATCTAAGAGACGGAATCTAGACTGCACATACATGTAAGGAGTTTTTACTGCCCACTTACAACCAATGTTCGAGCATGGCCTATTCCCTTTACACCTCTAATAGGGATGTGGAAGGTGGCACGCTAGTTTCATTACTACCAAGAAGTCACTTTAAAGAATATTAAGGATAGCAGCCCTAAAGTCTGTGCCTTGCAGCTAACATAGGGTACATGTCATACCTGACAAATCATATTAATCTAAAAAAATATTTCTTTCCAAAATGCTGTTCTTGAGTACCCTAGATCACATGGCCATCTGAGCAATGACTGATACACTTGCAGTAAAATAAAAGTATCGGAAAAACACAATGCAAAAACTGAAAAATTACATAAAAGTAAATACGGCCATTCCCCGGTAAATATAATTACAAATTACATACAGAAGCAATGTTTGTATAATATCATGCACCAATATGTTTATTTGAATTAAGCAGATATATTTCACAATTAAACTGGATTCCGTATACCAGCTACTACATGTTCTTAGTGCTTTCTAATGCTTCTACTGTGAGGAAGTCAGATATTGCCTGTAAACTTTAGAACATAGTTCTCAGCCCTACGGTCTAGCTTCAGTAATATTGCATACTACACAGTCACTTCCAGTCAAAGATATTGATGAATTAAAAAGGAAAAG
>BLSH010218016.1:0-10123 GCA_018402905.1 Glandirana rugosa
ACAAAAAATGTTGTAAAATAGTCCTTCCAGGACTATTTTACAACATTTTTTGTACCTAAAAGTCCGGGTCTCCATTGATTTCAATGGGGTCCGGGACAAAGTTCGGGTTCTGTCCGGACCCGAACCCGGACTTAGTCCCGAAGTTCGGCTGAACCAGCAGAACCCGGACTTCTAGAAGTTCGCTCAACTCTAGTTAGGATGCTTCAGAATAGGTGTTGAAGTGAACAAGGATTTGAGTGTCTGGAAGGCAGCTTGGGCTTCAGTGGACCAACAGAATCAAGAGTTTTGCTTCGTCAGCTGTGTGATCGGGGTGATGATAGCAGAAAAACCTTTAATAAATTTCCTGTAAAAGCTAGCAAAGCCCACAAATCGTTGGACCCCTTTCCTGTCTTTTGGTGCTGGCCAGTCCAGAATGGTGGAAACTTTTTGAGGATCCATGTTGATGGCTGTGACTGAAATAACAAGTCCAAGGAATTGGTTGCTGGGTTGTTCAAAGGCACATTTCTCCACCTTGGTGACATGCCTACGGTGCTCCTCAAGGGAGGAAGAGAAGATTAAAATGGCATCCAGATAGATTATGATGAAGAAGTCTAAATAGTCCCGGAATACATCATTTACAAAGTGCTGGAAGGTTGCTGGGGCATTACACAGTCCAAAGGGCATGACTAAATACTTATAGTGTCCAAAGCAAGTGCGGAATGCTGTTTTAAATTCATCGCCTTCTCTGTTGCGGACGAGATTGTAAGCCCCATGAAGATCAAGTTTGGTGAATATGGTTGCCGACCCCAATCTTTGGAATAACTCCGGGACTAGAGGCAGGGGATAATGGTTTTTAACCGTAATTCGGTTGAGTTCACTGTAGTCAATGCATGGCTGTAAAGAGTGGTCTTTTTTTTGACAAAGAAAACTCCAGCCCCTGCAGGAGACGTGGAGGGTCGGATGAACCCCTTTTCAAGGTTGTCATCGAGATAGGCCTTGAGGGCCGCTAGTTCAGGTTCTGATAGTGGGTAGATCATTCTGAAAGGTACTTCTGCCCCAGGCAAGAGTTCAATGGGGCAGTCATAGTGCCTGTGAGGTGGCAGTTTTTTAGCTCCTTTCTTGCTGAAGACATCTAGGAAGTTGTGGTAGGCGGATAGAACAGACAAGCGGGTGTCTGAGTCAGGGCCAGAGTCCAAACAAAGCAATGGGGGTGCTGCATTTTCCCCTTGTTTCAGGCAATGTTGGAGGCAATAGGAAGACCTAAATTTGATGGCCCCTGTGGACCAGTCAATACTGGGACTGTGAGTCCGAAGCCAGAGCAGGCCTAAGATGATGGGGAAGAGAGGGGGTGCAATGGCATCCAAAATAAGTCATTCCTGGTGGCCGTCTGGTGTCTTGGCAGGTAGAGGGCGTTCTTGGGGGTGACCGTCCCAGACTTAATGATGGATCCGTCGGCCAGGCGGATGATCATTTTGTAAAGCAACTGCAAACACTGGAGTCAAAGATTGCTGAGACCCTGATATTCCCTCCAGGAAGCTGCAGAAAGAGGGAAAGAACAAGGTGATGAGCGTGGTTGGAGGGGCAGACTCTGACTATGTGTCCCAGTTCCCCACAATAGAGTCCCAAGTTCTGGGACAAGCGTCATTGTCTTTATTCAGTGGTGAGAGACGGACGTAGGAGCCCTATCTGCATAGGCTCAGAGTGGTCTGGGGGAAAGGAGGAGATGGTCACTGGAGCGAAGGGAGCAGGATTTGAGTAGCTGGGAACCCGTGGGAGCATTCAAGCGGGATGCAGGGATCCCGAAGATCTTTCGGCGTGGCATTCCTGGAGACGCCGGTCAATTTGGATGGTCAGGTTGATGAGTGCGTCAAGGGTTTGGGGCACCCCCACTCGGGCAAGCTCATCTTTAAGGGGCTCTGTCAGACCCAGGAGAAACTGATAACACAGAGTGGCATCGTTCCAGGCTGAATCTGCGCTCCAGTTTGGGAACTCCGCTACATAGTCCTCTGTGGTGTGATTATCCTGTTGGAGAGCATGTAAGGTAGCCTCCGCTGTGGCGGCCTGGTGGGGTCATCATAAAGTTGGGCCATGGCTTGAAAAAATAGAGTCAATGTGGAGACTTCAGGGGCTCTCTGCTCCCATAGCCAGTGGGCCCATGACTGGGGTTCATCCTGAAGTAAGGAGATGACAAGCCCTACCATGGTAGCCTCGAGAGAGAAGGTATGTGGTTGAAGGCCAAAGTACAGCTCACTGGAGTTTCGAAAAGGCCCGGAACTTGTGGCAATCCCCAGAAAACTTGTCTGGCAGGGGGACCTTGGGCTCCGATGGTGCCACAATGGTGCAGGCTGCAGATTTACCAGCCCCTGGGGCTGTAGGCGCTGAGAGTTCCAGTACCCGCTCTTCCAACCGGGTATAGCCTTCTTTTTTTACTGCTTGTGTAAGACCAGCTAGGTGAGCACACAGATCATCCATAGGAGAGCGTGCTCCCTGCACTGACTCTGTCATGGCTGTCCGTTTCTGTCACACACCTGGTGGTGGAGTCTGTCTTATGCAGGGAGCAACCACTCTTACGGCCCTGGTCCTGGAACCCCTGGTAGAGCAGACAAGGAGTTCTAGAGCACAGGGGGGCATGAGGGCTGCACTGTATCAGTGCTGGAGATGTGAGAAGTCCTTTGGTGACTCGTGCTGTAAGTAGCATGGTGATGCAGGCAGGGTTGGCAACAGGCGGGCAATGCGGTACAGAGGGTGCAGGCAGGAGAGTTGTCAGGTACAGGCAGACTTCATCAACAGGCTGGCAGCAAGGTACCAAAGGGTCAGGCAGAAGGATAATCATGGGCAAGCTGGGGGTCGGTGCAGACAGAGTTCAATCAGAGTCAGGACAAGCCGGATCGCAGGAAACAGGTCACAGGTCAACAGGTAACAGGCACTTCAAGAACATGGACATGCTGTAGAATGGACAGCACCGGCATGCTGTGCTGTCTGGTTTAAATAGCTTGTTTGGTGCCAGTGGAATCGCCTACGTGGCCGCGCACCTTCCGCGTTCCCGCGTGCACCTGCAGTGTTCCCGTGCGCACCTGCCGCATGCACGCGCACTCCCGCGCACGCCTGTGCAACTGAGTAGGCAAACTTGATTCATTGCTCACAAGTGTTCTCTGACAGTCTGGGTGATTGAGGCCATTTCCAGGCAGCTTCTCCAGGCAGAAAGGTATAAACGTCTCTGTGAAAGAGAAAATCATTGGATTTACCTTTTAAATAGTCTTTCACCTGAGGGCCTTAATGAAGACCTGGAAGTCAATATTCTTCTTTAGTATTGTCGCCATTTATTACTATTCATCTGTAGATCATTGAATACCATCATAATAATTAGGTCATAATTCTTTTAATTTTAATTCATTTTTATAAGAATACCATGCTAATTTAGATTATGCTTTAATTGCCATCACATAAACAATATATTGATGTTTTTAAAAAATATTTGGTATTTTGGATGTACTTTAGGCCTTTTATAATTCCCGGGTGATTATAATATACCTGTGGGGATATCAGTAAGTGTATTTTTTAAGATATTTTTTATAACAATTTTTATGAAATTATATCACTTTGTGAATATATACACACATGGCAATCAGTACCTTTTAGTATAATGCCACTTTTGAATTTATATTTATATTCAGATTGCTTATAATTATTAATTGCCATCCGCATTTATGTTGCTATATTATTTAGAACCCCCATGGCTGATTTTTGGGTCATTTTAAGCCCTATCATTTAATATTCAGGATAATCCATGCAGATTGCATTGTATTATGCCATGAATTAGATGATATTCTTCATTGTAGTTTTTCCCTTCCGTCTGCAGAGGGAGCTTGAATAGCTTTGATTATCATGGTAGCCTGTATAGCAGGGATATGCAATTAGCGGATCTCCAGCTGTTGCAGAACTATAACTCCCATGAGGCATAGCAAGACTCTGACAGCCACAAGCATGACACCCAGAGGCAGAGGCATGATGGGACTTGTAGTTTTGCAACAGCTGGAGGTCCGCTAATTGTATATCCCTGCTGTATAGTATTGCATTATAAATAAGATGTCCCACCCTATGTAATTATTCCATCCTGCCTGAAGAGGGAGCTTGAATAGCTCTTAATGCATACCTGCAGTCACATTCGGAAGTGACACCATCTAAGGATGTACACAGCGTACACGCAAACCTAGTGCTGGCACCCCGGAAGCGCTGACTTGACCCAGCCGGATCCACGAGAGATGCCTGTGCCCTACACCCTGGACAGCATAGCAGATGATCCTCCCATTATGCACGCTGACACCATTGTGTTTGCGAGTGTAACTATTATACTACACCATTTTTCAATAAACAGCATATTAATACTATGCTGCTTTCTCTGTTCCTTCTATTTCACAGGGTCACTTCTAGCTCCATATTGCTGGCAGCCCCATAGAGCGTATATATATCCATCCTCTTCCAGTATTCCAGCATAATACATTGGACTAACATTGTTTATACTGCCCATTGGACTAATAGATATTCTGGACTATGATTTTTTTTATGTTTTTGATGGTTATCCAATTTTATCTGCTCCAGGGTATCTCGTTAGCACCCAGATTTGTCCCTTCAATATTCTTACTGTTCCAGCTGTGAGAGCACCATGTAATTGGTTATTATTTCCCATTAATGTAGCCTCATCGGTGCCCAACCATCAGTGCCCATTAATGCAGCCTCATCAGTGCCCAGCCATCAGTGGCCATCAGTTTAACCTCATCAGTGCCCATTACTGCAGCCTCATCAGTGCAAATTAATGCAGCCTCATGAGTGCCCAGCTATCAGTGCCCATTAATGCAGCCTCATCGGTGCACAGCCATCAATGAATAGGGAAGAAGAAAAGGGCGCCAGGTCAGAGAGAAATTAAAACACCAAGTAGTTTATTATGTCAACTTACATGTTAAAAATATGGCTTGCAGTATGTCAGGAGAATCCTTGTAGCAATGGTGGAGGAGCGGGTCTGGAGGACTGCTGGTGAAGGAGTCTTGAGTCCACATCAAAAGGACAGAGGTGGGGGGGGTGGCGTCTAAGCTCCGACATGGACGTCTAGACCCGAAGCTCCGCCAGACCGCCCAGAGATTCCACAGTCACAGGAACCACTAACCCGCGCAGGAGCCGTCACAACACAGCAGCATGCCCAGAGACAGCGAAGGAATGATGAGGAGGAGGAAAGAGCCGCTAATCCAGCCGGGGAAGCTCACCAGCTTCTTCCCCGCCGCTCTCAGCAGGCCGCAGCAAGATGGCGGCGGACCCTCCGCCGCGAGGGAGAATGCGATGGCCGCATCCTCCCACCCAGCTTCATTGGGAAGCGAACGGACATGGAGGTGAGTGGAGCACAGGCCGCAATGAGGCCTACTACACCGCACCGCACGACCCCATCACAGGGTTTCCCACATCAGGCCAGCCGGTATCGGACACCGTCCTAAAGGACATGCTCATGTCGCTTAGGTCCTCACTTCATAACGATATCATACACACGGTCAAACAATGTAAAATAGAGGTACAAGATTTAGGCCACAGAGTCGACCATGTGGAAAAAGTAATGAGTGACTATTCCATCTCGTACAACATTATGGTAGACGCGCACAATGCTCAGAGAGAAGAAATCCTTTGGATAAAAGACAAATTAGCTGATTTAGAAGATAGATCCAGAAGGAACAATATAAAGATCCGTGGAGTCCCAGAATCAGTTACAGCAGCCCAATTACTACCATTTGCCCAAGAAATATTCGCAGCCATAGCGCCAGAACTTTCAGCAATGGAACTAACAATTGACAGAATTCATAGACTCCCTAAACCTTTGTTCCTAGCAGAAGAGGTACCCAGGGACGTCCTGCTCAGGATGCATTTCTATTGGGCTAAAGAAATTCTCCTACAAAATTTCTGCAACCCGGACCAACGTCCAGCATCATGTGCGGCTTTACAACTTCAACCTGACTTATCAAGACACACCTTACAGCGCAGGAGAAATCTAGCCACCATCACCAAAGCCTTACGCAATCACAATATCACCCATAAGTGGAAATATCCTGCAACCTTACTGGTCACCCACAATGGCTCCACTAAACCGCTATCCTCCCTAGATGAAGGACTCACAGCACTCCGCCAATGGGGAATCATAATAGATCCACCACCAGATCCCCCTCAAGCCAACAAGCTCCCACCCATGCAGCAAGAATGGCAAGTAGTGTCCCGCAAACGATCAAACAAAAAGTCCAAGCCTATTAAAGACGCATAACTTGCCGTCAACCACACTAATCTCTCCGGAATGGTCATAACGGTTATGAACCCTTCCACCCAAGGCAAAGCGAACATACCACAATGTTCTCGGATCCTCCCAGGGGTCCTGTTTTTATATGTTATCTTGTTCTAGCGTTTACTGTTTTTCCCTTCCTTCCCTTCTCCGCAACCACGGCACGCAAGGCAAACGCGACCATTCAACACTTCTGGAACACCATCCGCAAACAGGTTTGGCAAAAACATCCGCAGAAGCCTCAAGCTAAACCCACCACGTTTGTTCCCCACATATGGACACCTGATGGGGCTATGCCAGCCTTCACAGTGAGTGTTTACCACCCTACATACCCACTATACAACAGACAACCATGGCTATAAAATACTTGTCTTTTAATGTCAAAGGACTGAACCACCCAGAAAAGAGACACTCGATGTGGAAGGAGGCCTTGAAGCACAAAGCGGATATTCTCTGTATTCAAGAGACTCACTTCTGTGCTTCTAGTACCCCTAGCTGCTCACACAGATAATTCCCCCATATCTTCCTTTCATCCTCCCATGAGAAAAAAACTAAAGGGGTCCTTCTGGCGATCTAAAAAACTCCATCCTGGACACAGAGGGCTGGTATATCATTATCACCTGCTATATTACCTCCCACCCCTACACTCTGGTGGTCCTATATGCACCAAATAGACAACAATTAAGGTTCCTAAACAGACTCATTAAGCGTTTAACCCCCATCAAATACGGCAACCTGCTGCTGTGTGGCAATTTCAATATTACCAGTGACCCACAAATAGACTCATCATCACAGGTCATCAGGAATAGACCCTCCCTAAACAAACTCATACATAATGAGGGATTGTAAGATGTCTGGAGGTGCCAACACGCCAATGAAAGAGACTATACCTACTTCTCCCCCAGACATCTTACCTACTCCAGAATAGACATGATCCTGATGGACAAGTGGTTACTCCAGAAAACAGCCTCTTCTGACATATACGATATCACGTGGTCGGACCACGCTGCAATATCTGCAATATCTGTTTCCATTGCTGGTAGACACCTGGCCCGAAAACTGAAAGGGATGCAAACCAAAACTAGAATCCAATACCTACTACATCCCACAAAACACCACAAAATAAGCAACCCTCATGACATCGCGGACCAATTCGGAGAATACTACGAATCACTATACAATCTCAAAAATTACCCACATACAGCCCAACCTTCTGAAGAGCAAATAACAGCCTTCCTGAATAAGATTAAAATACCCAAGCTGACAGAAACACAACTCTCTGACCTAAACTCGCCCATCACTCCTCAGGAAGTATCTAAAGTCATAAAATCCCGGGGGCGTGGCCGGCCGGAGGAAGAGACGGCTGTGTAGTGCAGAGCTCCGGCTCCGGAATACCGTCCAAGCGACGCTACAAGCGACAGGCAAGCTATAAAAGAACAGCCATGTCTAGCCCAGAAGGGGCTACACCAGGGGCGATCCGCAAACGAGGTCTGCAGCGCGCAAACCCGCAAAAATTGACTGACTTTTTCTCCCCCGTGGGAGAAAAGGTGTACCAAGATGGCGCCGGCTCGATACTGCGGCCTATTGAGGAGGAGGACAGCGCGTCAGACACCAGCTCCACGGCCTCGGTCCGCACGGCGATATGTATGGGTGAACCAGGTAGGATGGGACTATCCCCACCAGACAGCCCCACTACTCGCAGCCCAGCAAAGCATAAAAAGGCCAAGGGGGACATACAAGAGAGCGACTCTGACATGGATGACTTTAATGAGGAGGGCCAGGCACAAAACATCCTTGAGCAATTCCCTTCATCTCAACAGCCAGTCTCTATGGCAAATATGAAAGATATGCTAATTGCACTAAGAGACACATTATTCACTGATATGCAGAATGTGATAAAGCCGATCAATGCATCTATATCACAAATACAACATAGAGTGACGCATGTAGCACAAGATGGAGGACGCTTATGCAGCACATAACACTCTACTAGATGCATATAAAGAGCAACAACAGGAAATACACTGGATATCTGCAAAACTCGCGGATTTAGAAGACCGCAGCCGAAGGAACAATATCAAGTTCCGCGGGGTACCGGAATCGGTGACTACCCAGGAATTGAACACATTCCTTCGCCAGCTTTTGCATGAACTAGTCCCTGAAGCATCTGAGATGGAGTTGACCATAGACAGGGCACATAGACTGCCTAAGCCCTCGTTTCTCCCGGACAACATCCCTAGAGACGTCATCACCAGAATACACTATTATCATGTTAAAGAGGCTGCCATGAAGGCTGTGAGACAACGACAACAATTACCCGGCAAATTTGGGGGTATACTCCTATTCACAGATCTCTCCCAAGCCACAATTTTACATAGAAAATAGCTGTTGACCATAACTAAAGCCTTAAGAAACCATGGCATCATTTACAGATGGGGGACCCCATCTAAACTTTCAGTGACATATAAAGAAAAAACGGTAAATATCTTCTCCCTGGAAGCTGGTCTAAAATTCCTTAAAGAATGGGGTATCGTACCTCAAGAATCACCATCAACAGGAAGTCAAGAACCTGCCAAGCTGCATGAAGACTGGTCACAGAAACCCTCCTCCAAGAAAGCCCGCAAGAAAAGCCTTGCCCAGCATACCTAGGACGGTATCAAAATGGTCATCCCTTACAACACAAGGTTAACAAGAACTTTCTTGGCCATGGGGGTCGGGGAAACATTCCCCCAGGTAAAGTGCACACCTGTGCGCCTGAGAGCCTCAGAGCGGGCTCTGAACTCTTTCTTACTTGTTTTTTTATTATTTGTTTTTGGTTGTTATATACAATTTAAAGCTGAATTGTTTGATGCTACACGTATAGGCATAAATGGGCAGACCAAGTCACTCACCTTGATGCTCACTTGGGAATCCCAATGGTTATTTAACACTAGGCTACTGAACTCTATGCTGGTTAATTTAAGATCCAGAGTAAAGCTAAGATGCCTTTTCTTATCCGAACGAATATTGCACAAATACTCGTTAATCTGCTCTAATTCCCTGAGTGTCTGTTGCCACGCTAATGCATATTCTCCCAAGCCACCCACATCATTAAGATGGCATGATGGTTCTTAAAGTAACTTCCATGAACGTCAAGGGCCTCAATAGCCCTTTCAAAAGGCAAATGATGTGGCGAGAGGCACTCAGGCTAAAATGTGATGTGCTTTGTGCGCAAGAGACGCATTTCGCGCGTGGCAAGGCTCCCAACTGTTCCCATAAGCTGTTTAAAAATATATTTTTTGCAAAGGCGGACACTAAACACAATGGTGTATTGATAGCGATCAAAAATTCGGTGGCCTTCCAAATGCAAAATGTGGTTACTGATCCTAGAGGGCGATATGTCATTCTTACCTGTACATTAACCACTTCAGCCCCGGAAGGATTTCCAGCTTTAGGACCGGAGCCCTTTTTGAGATTCGGCGCTGCGTCGCTTTAACTGACAATTGCGCGGTCGTGCGACGTTGTTAGCGGGAGATCCTAGTCATTGGTGTAAAACGTAAACCTTCCGGTGGCTTAAAAACTAGCGATAGTTATGTGGTAACACAAATCACAGGCGGAAACGTTTTTTATATAAAAATTTGTCGAATACCCTTGTCAACCCTCGGAACGGTGCGCGCTTTACGCAGAGAACGCGTGTTTCGTGTAGTGTAAAATCGGACTCACGGAGAGCGGTGTAGTAAACGGAAAACTTTCCCGATAACTCCGGGAACTGCAAGTACCTTCAATGAAATTCTTGGTAGTACGGTAGAATTACTACACCCACCGAACCCTCTTATACGTAATCGCACCGTTGTC
>BLSH010218016.1:15734-29816 GCA_018402905.1 Glandirana rugosa
CTTGGCAAAATAACTCTCCTCTTCACAGTGTTATTTTACACTTCACACAGTGTAAAATAACACTCATTTTGGTATTTACTAACTACTCAAGGAATTACTCCATGAGAGTTATTTTGAGAGTTGTTTTGTGTCTGAGCATGCTCAGTTGTGCTCAGCTGTGCTCTGTGCCTAGGAGTAAAAAGACGGGGTATTTGTCTCTTCTCAGACTTTTTAAGATATTTAAGTGTAGAAATCACTTTTTCACACAGTTTAAAAGCAGATTATCTTTAAACAATATACCGCATATTTTAGCGCAATTTAGGGGATCAGATTATGCTCCAAACATTATTTCTATTTGCACAACTCCAGGTCTGGGCTGGAGTAAGGAGTTGGCCGTTATCTGTGAGCTGGGAGCTTTAGTGAATTCCATTTTGGCCGTTATTTACCGCCCAGCGCTATTGGGAATACCGTTTTAGCGCTATTTACCGCGAATCGCGGTGATTACCGCGATTCGCGGTAATTTTACCGCTATTTTGCGGCAATTTTGCCGCTATTTTGCGGGAGCGCTATAGTAAATGACCCCCATTGTCTGGCAATGCAAGTCTATCACTAGTTTTTGGAAAGCCATATTCCAACTTATATCAGAAATCACGGGTATCATCAGCCGACCTTCCCCGGAACTGGCACTTCTAGGTATCCACATTGATAACTTCCCTGTTGACAGTAGAACCATAGTAATGCATATCTTATTATCTGCAAGACTGACACTAATGAAATTTTGGAAAAAGAATACAGCGCCCTCAACAAAAGAGGTGATCGACTTAGTGACCATAAACTGCACATATGAGCATATACTAGCCCGATCGCAGGGCACACTGCCACTCTTTAAATGTCGTTGGGAATTATGGATAAGAAAGTACAAGTTAAATATTATCTTTTGAATTCTACAGCATATTAGAGTGACTAACATACACCTGCATCAAACAAATTATCAGCAGTGTTATTCCCCGTAGAATAGTATCCCCTTCCTCAGTTGTTTGTTGTAAAACCCTCATTTATAGGTTGTATCGTTCCAGTATTCTGCAAGGAACCAATGGAATCACGCTGTGGAATATCAGAAGCCTAATTTTAAATCGAGAAATCTAGACTTGAGAGAAATGCCCCCATCCCTTCACAGTTTGTTCCCTAAGGGGTGAAGGGTTGGTCTGGAGGCATAGTAGGCCAAAAGCCAACCACAAGAGATTTTCAGCATAAGATGTTCCACGACGTGAGTCCTTCTGCCATGGTAAACATGGTAAACACGGACGTACTTTGGCAACTAAGTAATTTTTCTTTCTGTATGGAAATAATGATGATGATGTTTTTTTAGTACAGACTATGCCATAAAGTTGTACCATTTATTCATGTATGTTTTGAAACTTAATAAAAATTCAAATTTAAAGTCATAAAATCCCTACCGAATGGCAAATCACCAGGCCTACAAAATGAATACTACAAGACCTTTCAACAGACGTTAGCCTCATATCTCACCTCAGCATACGACTCAGCAGTCCACAGCTCATCCTTACCTTCAGAAATGCTAAGGGCATATGTAGTAACCATCCCTAAACCAGGTAAAGATTCTACCACTCCCGCAAACTTCAGGCCCATATCGCTTCTCAATTCAGATGTAAAGATATATGCCAAACTATTGGCGCAGAGAATCTCTAATGTAATTCCGGCTCTTGTGAGGAAGGACCAGATGGGGTTTGTGAGAGGGAGGCAACCCTCTGATGCTACTAGACATATCCTCAATGTTATCCATTTTGCTGAAAAGATGTGAACGCCTTCTCTGCTTCTTTCTATAGACACAGAGAAGGCATTCGACAGGGTCGAGTGGAACTACATGTCACAAGTATTGGCGGCATTCGGCTTCCAGGGTCATATCAAAGAGGCAATCATCGCTTTATATTCCAACCCATCCGCTCAGGTATACACCTCAGGGTTCCTTTCCAGAATATTCACTATAACAAATGGCACACGCCAAGGATGCCCACTTTCCCCATACATCTTCAACCTCATGATTGAGCCACTGGCAGAAGCCATTCGATCAGACCCTCATATCCTAGGGTTCCAAATTTGCACCAAATCACATAGTATAAATCTATTTGCGGACAATATCATTCTCCTTCTGACCAACCCAATTGTCTCTCTACCAAGAGCACACCAGATCTTAGAGATATTCAGCGCCATCTCATATTACAAGGTCAACTTCTCCAAGTCCCTGATACTCGACCTAGGAGTTACATCTGAAACACAAACCTCTCTCAAGCACCAACTTCCTTATACGTGGAGCTCCCAGGGAATACCCTATCTGGGAATTACCCTAACAGCCTCAGTAACATCCCTAGCCCACGCCAACTACACTCCCTTGACGCAAAAACTCAAAATCCAAATCCAAAACCTAGCCCAAAAAGCCTATCCTGGGTAGGTAGGTTAGCAGCCTTTAAAATGCTGATTCTTCCACAATTACTTTACCACTTCAGAGTACTTCCCATACACATCCCACTTAAATACCTGAAACCCATAACAACGCTTCTTAATAACTATGTCTGGAATAGTAAAAGACCCAGATGCGCATGAACCAATCTCACAAAACACAAATCCATAGGGGGAATGGGAATGATCAACATCATAGACTACCAACAAGCAGCCATACTGGATCAGCTAAAGCACTGGACCAGAGGGGTAGACCCCCTGCTTTGGGCAGAAATCGAAACACCTACCAGACAGCACTCAATTTCTATGTGTGCGCATCCTTACATTCTTAGCCTCACATCTATTACCTACAATTAAGATCCCCCCTGGAGCTTGGAAATTCCTGCGCTCCAGCACCGCTAGCCAGAAAGGCATATCCCTATTTTATAATATACTTAACAAAAAACCAGCCTTCCAAAAATTTCCAGCAATCCTAAAGTGGGAAATAGACCTCTCTAGCTCATATTCTGCACAACAGTGGAGTGTAGCCATACAATCCACATACAAACACTCCAAATGCACTAATCATTGGGAAATTATGCTCAAACTCATACATAGATGGCACTACACACCCTACAGGCTAACAAAATTCCTTCCAAATAACTCCTCCTTGTGCTGGCGAGGTTGTGGAAAAGTGTGCAATCTCATACATATACTGTGGGAGTGCCCATACCTCACAAGCTTCTGGAGACAAATTTTCAAGCTAATATCCTCTACCACAGGCATCCTAACCACCCCTAACCCTGCACTAGCAATACTGAACCTTGGTATAGAAAAATCTCCTGCACAAATGAGACAAATAATAATACACGTTTTTCTAGCAGCCCTAACACAATTCTCAGAAAGTGGAAGTCCCAAGACTCCCCCAACATATCAGAAACCATAAATATTGTACGCTTAAACCATTCCTATGAAAGGAACCTAGCAGTCAATTCGCTAACATGTAGAGCCTTTGATGATAGATGGTCCACTTGGGTGAACACTGTCACCATGCCCCTGCCATAACCACCAAAATACTACACTCTTCGATTCTAACTCTCTGAACAAAATCTATCTACATTCCCCCGTATTGCGTGCCCACTACCTCCCCCTCTCCTTCCCCTCCCCCACCTTGTTATTACTTAAAAAATGATGCATAAGATGAGTAAGATCCCTCAGGACCCTCGAGCACAGCTTGAACCCATGAGGGGAGCCAGAGGGCACTGAGGAGATCCAGCAAAACATTAAACCATTAGTGCTACGACAGTGTTAGCCGATGCCTACACCTGAGCAACGTAATGTCATATTCAACTATGTATACCATCAATCTCACCTTATGTTAAACAACTGCATGCAAATTGCATTTATGTATGTACCCTTGGAAACTTGTCAGTAAAAATCAATTGTTCAAAAAAAAAAAAAGGACAGAGGTGCAGATGGAACTAGTGGGGCCACAGGGGGCCCACCACACCAAGGACTGAGCTGTGGATGTAGGCAATCTGTTGCCACAGCAGGGAATAAACCTCACAGACAGCACTGTGAAAGCTGGACCAGCCGGGAATTCAGGGTAGTGGCCGTGTCACACCAGGGGCAATCACATGACCATATACTGCAGACAGGAGAGACCAAAAAATGAACTGGTTCGGACTGGTAGCTACGTTTCAGAGGCTCCACCTCCTTCTTCAGGCTAACCAGTCTCACCAGCAGGATGTCATTTATACCAAAAATGGAACAGGAATTGATTGGAGGAAAAAAAACAACTCACTATTTAAAAAATTGATTAATAGTGATAAAAACATATGGGGACAGATATAACAGAAGCTCATGTATCTCAAACAATGTGAAAAATGAAATTTGATATTAAAATTAATAATTAAAGAAACCAAATGGAGTGGAGAGGAACAAGGGGGGGGGGGAGGAAAAGCTTCCTCCAGTCTGCTCCTACATAAGAAACTATAATCTATAATCAGGAATGGTCATACAATATATATATATATATAGACATGCTGGTAAAAATTACCTGTAAAAATTCAACTGAATGCAAAAAACAACCAGGAGAAAAATGTCCACAAAGACACATGCATAATGCACATTCACGGGCAACCACATGCATGTATGGCGTGTGTAATCTAACGTACCATGTGCATATTGACATTGGAACCATATCTTAAGGAAAACAGATGAGGGGACGTAACACTCAGTGTATATTTAGTTGAGAATGGTGTTAACTTCCAATTCCTCATTCAACCCACTAGGCGACAAGGAGTTGAGGGTGAAGATCCAAAAAGTTTCCCAGCAACACAATCTCTGGAACCGCTTGGCCAGAGAATCGCAGGGAAGTATAGACTCTATCACCCAAACTTTCAAGCCAACTGTGAACTGGCTGTGATGTAACAAAAAGTGCCTGGAGACACTATGGTCCACAGATCCCTTTTCAATAAGTCTCCAGTGGTTCCCAAAACGTGCCCACAGAGTGCGGATAGTGCGGCCAACGTATAGGAGGCCACAGGGACAAGTCAAACAATAGACTATGAATTCAGTATAGCACGTAAAAAACAGTTTGAGAGTGAATGTTTTACCCGTGCTATCTAAAAAGGATGTTTGGCGATGCTGCACAAAGGGGTACATCTTACATTTAAGTTTCTTGCATTGGTGCATACCAATTAAGGGACAAAAAGTCGCCATGGGATGCAAAGAAATTGGTGCAGGGGGACCTTGGACACCACGCATCTCTGGACTATTTAAGATACAGTATACTGTCCTTTCTCTCCTACTTTGGTAGGAGAACTATCACAGCATTCACCCTGGGCTGGATCCGGCCAGGAACACTCAATCTGGCTATCCCATTAAGCCTTATACTATTTGGCCGTTGGCATACCAACATATGGCTCTTGAACCCAAATGTTTCAGTCTTCAATGTGTCCAATCTGTGGTCCACAAACCTTATTGCAAGCTCTGTAAGCCCTTGCCCTCATAAATATGGGTATTTTCCTGGCCACCCTCCAATGGTCTATAGACCCCCCCAATGATTGCATCATTGTCTGAATGGTGAACTGTATTTCTGCTGACACCCAGATATACTTACCAATGAGAACCCTTTGACTTTCTGACTATTTACATTCTTCCCTGCTTGGCTGCACCCTAACGGACCCCCTAATACCCTGTAAAATATGAGGGTTTGCTTTTAATATTTTGACCACTTACCCCTGAGGAAGATCTTTGATCGAACATCATCAAAACGCGTTGGGTCATCTTCTGCCATTCCCTGGCAGACACAGTGGTCTCCCTTTATATTCCTTGTATATCCCTCTAGACACCTGTTTGTTTATATTGTTTATTTACTGTCAGGATAAATACTTAATTTTTGCTCATGTCTTTAATGTGAACCCATCAACCTCTTTGGGTTGTTTCTTTTAAATATACTAATAAATGTTTAACTTTTACATTGACTTGCTATCTTGTTCTTGGTGAGTTGGTCTCCCCACTTAAAGTCTCAGAGGGGGTTTCTCTTGTGCTTCTACAAAGAAATTGTGCGGGAGGAAGGAATTTTACTTGGGGCTATCATATTTTTTATATTTTTGGATTTTCTATAGATGATCTGATGGTGGTCAGCCAGGACCAGATCTAATTTGTAATCGAGTTCAAGAATACCACAGTGACGTTTTATTATTCTTTCCATGTCTCTATAGACAAAATGATATTGTGTAATGAATTTGACTTCAGAATTGATGGATGAATGTTGAGAGTGCCGGCCCTGTGAGGAATTATCAACATGGATGGTACACTTTTGGAAGATACTGTCCACAAGCTCAGGGTCATAACCTTTTTCTAGGAATCTGTCGACAAGAATCTTACCCTGGGAAAAGTAGTCTGAATCAAGGGTACACGTCCTCCTAAGCCAACAGAACTGACCTTTGGGAATGTTCTGCTTCCATTTTGGATGATGGCATCTGTCGGAATGTAAATAAGAATTCCCAGCTGTAATGTGTCTTAGACACTATCTTACCCTCAGATATGGAGAGCACCAGATCCAAAAACACCAAGTGTGTGGAGTCTACAACATGGGTAAAGGAAATACCCATGAGGTTGGAATTGCAGAACTCCACAAAGGGGGCCACAGATGTAGGGGGTTCGTCCCATATGATGACAATATCATCAATGTATGTTAAGTAAAAGCTGGATCGGGCGCTGTCTGAGTCATAAATAGTAGAGATATGCAACTATATTCATGGGTATTTCTGGATTAAAATGAGACTGCAATAGAGTTTAAGAAAACAAAAAAAAACTTTTTTAAAAATGTGCTAGTATCATGTGCTAGTATGTGGTCAAAATATCTAAAAATTGCTACAAAGTATATTTTATGTACAATGTGCTAGTAGCAGGTGCTAGTGTGTGATCAAATCCATAAAAAATATTAAAAAGTTGGCATCTGTAAAACCCCTTTAGGTCATTGAATATTTTTATCTCCTTTGGTGGATTTATGACGTTGTGGACCAGATGGTTCCTCAGTGTGGGGGCTTTTCTATATATAAACTTTGGTTTTTTGGGTAGTATTTTACTCAGGGTTTTATCTGTGGTGAGGATTGGCCAATATTTCCTTATTATTTTCTCCATTGATTTACATCCCTTGTTGTAGCCTGTAATAAAGGCTACATCGTAGTTGCTATTTTCCTTCTTCTTTTTAGTAGTTAATAGTGTTTTTCTTTCTGTTTGTGCTATTTGTTCTTTTAGTTTCAACAGGGTGGGTTTATAATATCCTTTCTCCTCAAATGTGTTGATGATTTGTTCTGCTTGTGAATGAAAATCCTCTAGTGTGCCACAATTTCTTCTAAGTCTCATCAACTGACCCTTCGGTATATTGCTTTTCCATTTGGGGTGATGACAGCTACTGATTGGGATGTAACCATTTTTATCAGTTGGCTTAAAGAAAGTTTTAGTGCCTAGTTGCCCTGATGTATTTTCTATCATTAAGTCCAGATAGTCAATTTTGTGTTTGTCATATTTCCCTGTAAATTTTAGGTCATATTTGTTGTCATTGATTTCTTCCATGAATTTCTTCAAAGATTCCTCATTTCCTTCCCATATTATAAACACATCATCTATGTATCTTTTAAAAAATTAGAGTTCTGGGTAGTTTTTACTGTATATATATTCTTCCTCCCATAGGACCATAAAGAGGTTGGCCACACTTGGTGCGTAACGAGCGCCCATTGCTACGCCTTTTGTCTGGATATAGTATTCCTTTTCGTACCAAAAGTAGTTGGACTCCATACATAGTTTTAATCCTTCCAAGATGTAATTGATTTGTGCCTGTTTCATACCAGTCCGTTCATGCAGGGCTTTTTCTACTCCCTTTAACCCATCTTCTTGATCAATACTGGTGTATAACGCATTCACGTCTATTGTCACTAGTAGGCTGTTATCCTTTAGTTTTTTATCTTGTAATTCATTAATAAGTTGTAAGCTGTCACGGAGGTATGATTTCCCTTTTTTCACTATGGGTTTTAGGAACTTGTCTTAATATTCTCCTAATCTGGAGAAAATTGATTCTATTCCATTAACAATTGGTCGCCCCGGAGGTTTTACCAGCCTCTTGTGTATTTTTGGAACGTAATAAATAATAGGGGTTTTACTTGATTCCGGTATGAGGTATTTTGCTTCTTTTTTATTTAGGATGCCCTTATCTTTGCCTTTCTTAACGCACTCTTTAAGTTTCTTCAGAAATTTCTTTTTTGGATTAGTTTGAATTTTCTTGTATGTGTTTGGGACTTTGAGTAAATTCTCCATCTCCGTCATATAGTCCTTTTTGTCCAGTATGACCAGTCCACCGCCCTTATCTGCTGGTCTGATTACTATGTTCTTCTTCTTACTTATGGCTCTAATTTTCCTCCAGATATGTGTGGTATGTTTACTATTCCCTCCTATTTTCTTAAGGTCTGCTTCCACCATTCTTTTGAATGCTCCTAAGCAGTCTCCCCCTGGGGCTTTAGGGTTGAATATGGAGTTATTCCTTAAATTGGTATGTATATACTCATTATCTTCCTCAGCCTGTTTCTTCGTGTGTATTTGGAAGAATTTTCTAAGGTTCACCTTCCTGACGAACTTTTGCAGGTCTATGTAGGTCTCAAATTCATTAAAAGGTTTGTCGGGGGCATACTTAAGACCCAGATCCAATAGTGCTAGTTCTTCTTTAGTAAATTCCACAGTACTGAGGTTGAATATGCCTTTCCCTAATACTCTCTCCTCCTTTTTCTTCTTCTTCCCTCCACGTTTTCCTCTCTTTCGTTTTCTCGGGTGTTGTGTTCTGGGGTTCGGGCCCTCTGAGTGTCTTTGGTAATATTGTTGTCTCCTGTTCCATCCATATGGGGACCTCGGATATCCCGCTTCTTGTTGTTCTCTGTATGGTCTCCTGTCTCTGGCTGGTTCCTGTGGTCTCCTTGGTGTCCTTTCTTCTCTGTATCCTGTTGGCTCCCATGGTCTTCTCGATGGTATCCATCTGTTTTGATAATTTCTCGGTGTGCCAACTCCTGTTCTGTATCCCGTTCGGTCTTGTGGACCTGTAGGGTGGTGCCATTGTTTTGGTGGTCCCCACCATCCCCTTCTCCTGGGGGGGTCCCACCTTCTGGGGGTCTGTTTCTCCACCCACCCCGAAAACCCTCAAATTCCCATTGTCTATTGTAGGACCAAGAGGGAGCAGGGTGTCTTTCCCGTAATGGAGAGTATCTATTATTTGTTGCCACATTGTATCTAGGGGTATCTGGTGATCTATCTCTCCCTCTGGTTTCCCTTGTTGTTCTGTGTGCCTTATTGTTGTTTTCTAATCTTAAAACTGGTGGAGGTTTAGGGGTTTGGGGTATTCTACTGTTGTTCATACTAGTGAGGATGGCTTCTTCTTCTTGGTCTCCTTCTGAGCAGCTATCTTCAGTATCCTCAGAGTAATCCATTACTTCCTGTTGCCACTTGTATACTTTCCTGTTGGTATAGTCCATGACATCCCTCGTAAATTTCTTCTGTTTTTTTAGTTGTATTTTGGTATCATATTTCTTAATATGTTCCTGTAGTTCTCTCTCCTTCTCTTGATAGTCCTTCTGATTCGTATAGGGTGTCAGAGTGGTTTTAATTTCTTTTATTTTTTCTTCAATACACCTAATTTTACATTGCCTTCTTTTTATGATAGTATGTAATAGTTTTTTTTCACATCCATTAAAAAATTTTAACCAATCCTCCATGAGTGAAACATCCTCTATGCCATCGTTGGTATGTAAGTCCCATCTGAGGCGTCTGGGGGTCATGCTATCTTTGATATACATTTCTAAAGTTGCAATATCCCACCACACTCTTAATTGTTTCTCAAGGGTGTGTTTTAGTTGTTTAAATAATTTTGTTATATCATTAGTATTGGTTACTCATTCCTGATTAAAAAATTCTTCTGTATTAATATTTCTGGAGGTAATATATCCAAATATATCCATAGCTGCAAATACTAAATTTTTCTCACCAAATGGTGAGAGGTAAAGTAAGTATATTTGTGGGTGTATTGCGCTCAGGACAATTTGCTCAGCTGCTGCCTACCAGGGAATTAGCTCCCAAAAGATGGAACCAATAATATGTATGTTAAGTAAAAGCTGGATTGGGCGCTGTCTGAGTCATAAATAGTAGAGATATGCAACCATATTCATGGGTATTTGTGGATTAAAATGAGACTTCAATAGAGTTTAAGAAAACAAAAAAAACTTTTTTAAAAATGTGCTAGTACCATGTGCTAGTATGTGGTCAAAATATCTAAAAAATTGCTGCAAAGTATATTTTATGTACAATGTGCTAGTAGCAGATGCTAGTGTGTGATCAAATCCATAAAAAATATTAAAAAGTTGAAAAAATTATTAAAAATAGTGCTTCAAAAATACTGTTGTGGCACATACAGGTGCAATTGTGCTAGTATAAAAGTGCTGTTAATATGGTAAAGTACATAACCTTATAGCAGTATATATAGTGCAAACATATCTTGGGAGCCAGCATCAAATAAATCAAATTTCTCAATGGTGTTGATCTTAGTTGATTTTCAATATTGCATAATTCATAGTTCATAAGGGCCCCAAGTCTTTAAAAAGAAAAGTGCAGTGTGCTCCACCGGTGTATATTTTTCACTATTAAGTATGTTGACAGTTCTTCTTAACAATGGGTTCTTAAGGTGTATAAAGTGCTGCACACGCCTGCTCCCCACCAGGAACCCTCCTTACCAGAGGGCACTACCCCTGCAGGGGTTGAGTGCCTGTCTTTCAATCCTTTAGATGCGAGCCTGGTACCGGGTCACTCCAATCCGTCCATTTCAGGGAAAAAAATGAAGAGAGAAAACCATAGTGTAGTGTGTAAAAGATATGTATCCTTCTTTTATTCAAAACACAGATTGGATACAATGCGAATAAAAAAAATAAAGGTAAAAATCCAAGCGTTAAAATCCAAGCGTTAAAAAAGTCCTATGATTGTCACACAACCGGCTCCAGCAGACAATGGCTGCTGTGCTGTGAGGAAGTCTTGTGCACTTCCCGTGCTGCTGGGCTTGCATTCCACCCTCACACTCCGTGAAACCGGATGTGACGTAGGACGTACAGCTAGGTGTCAACTGACGTGTTTCGTCACAGACGTTATCAAAGGTGTTACCTAGCTGTCATTACTGTCCTCCTAATATATCTCCTCAGAGTGGGAGGATCAAATACATTTCTTATTCAGTCTGATTTTCATTGGTTGTTTAGTGGAAGGGGCGGTTTTTACTCTTGGTGTGATAAATATTCATTGATGTAGGTCCCGATCGCCTCTACTTGGGAACGCTCTGGGAGCAATAAGGATTATCTCCCATGTTATTACATAGACTTGCGGACACTAATGATTGTGCAATGTTCATTATGGTATTTTCAAAGGGGTAATATGAGCCGTAGTTGGTCCTCCATCTTTACAGTTTAGATAATAATTTATACTACAGTCTCGTTAGTCCCCTATATAAATATCATCATTTGGAACCTAATAAAATGTATTTTAAAAGAAAGGGGCGTACTCCACATAAATTCACTAATCAAGTTAAAACTAATCATGATATGTCTAATTTAGAAAATTAAAAAATAAAAATTAAACGAAATACATAGATAAAACACTGTGGACTGCCAGAAGTGTTAAATGGACTAGTGTGTCCTATGTTTTATCAATAAGAGGTAACTAAAGAATTATATATGTTTATTCCAGGGTGTTGTGGAGGGTATCTGGAGGAACCTGCTTCCAGGTAATAGGGCCAAATATTATAATGTGTACAGTAAAAGGGTTATTGTCTTAAAAAGTTTTTTCTTTCTAAAAGAATAAGTAAAATCTTTAAAAATTAGAAATAAAACAGTTCAAATCAATATCTACATTGAGGGCTCCTGGCGTGAGGCTGCCCAGTTTATAAACCCACATTGTTTCGTTCTGAGATATCAATTTCTGTTTATTATTACCTCTCCAATGTGTATTGATTTTATCTATCCCATAGAATCTCATTACTGTGGGATCTCGGTTGTGCATTTATTTAAAGTGTTTTGATAGGCTGTGTTTAGGGAAGCCCTTTCTGATGTTCCTGATGTGTTCACTTATTCTTTATGTAGGGGTCTGGTCGTTCTCCCTACATACAATAACCAACAAGGACACTCTATAATATATGTAACATGTGTGGTGTTGCATGTTATGAGTGGTTTGATGTTAAATTGTGTTCCGTATGTGTATGATTTGAATTTTTCTGTTTTCCTGGGTTGGTTTCTAACTGTTCTACATCGTTGGCATCTTTGGCATCTGTAAAATCTCATCAATGTATCTACCAAAATAGGCTATCTGGCCTGAGAAGGGGTTGCTTTTCCAGATAAATGTATCCTCCCACCAGCCCGTGGCTAGATTGGCATAACAGGGAGCAAATGAAGCTCCCGTGGCAGTGCCACGTACCTGAAGAAAAAATGTATCAAGGTGTTTAAAATGATTGTGTTCAAGGCAAAATTTGGTACTGTCTGAAAGAAACTGAACTTTTGTGGGATGTAAATGGGATTCTCTTGCCAAAAAGTTGTTAAGGGCTGTGAGACCAACCTCATGGAGGATAGAAGTATACAAACAAGTCACATCAAGTGACAACCAAGTATATGTATCTTGCAAAGAATACTTGGAAAGGATCTCCATGGGGTGGGAGGAATCGCACACGTAGAAGGGTAGGGATTGTACTATGGGCTGCAAAAAAACATCAATGTACTGGGACAGACCAGAAGTCAAACTGTCAATGGCTGCAATGATGGGTCTGCCAGGTGGGGAACAGAGGTCCTTATGCACCTTAGGTAAATGGTGGAAGTAGGGATATTTATATAATTCTCTATACAAGAAGAAATATTCATTCTTTGTAATGACCTTATCCTGTAAGGCCTGGTCTACTAGTATCTTTAATTCCTGTTTATAGGACTCTAGTGGGTCTCGTGGAAGTTTAATATAGGTCTCAGGATCGGAGAGAAGTCTGAAGGCTTCCTTCAAGTAATCTGATCGATTTTGAACTGCCATGCCACCCCTTTATCAGCTTACTTAATTATAATATTCTGATTGTTTCTAAGGCCACGGAGTGCAGAGCTCTCCTGGGGAGTCAGATTGTGTGGCTTATATTGGTTACTATGTGCTGACTCACATAGGGTGCGTAAGTCAGTAAAAGTAGCATGATAAAAGGTGTCAATGGAGGACCCCTTGGCATGTGTGGGATAAAATGTGGAAGGGGGTCTTAAATTAGTATGCTGGAAGGGGGCCTCATCAGGAGGAATAAAAAATTCTAAATTTCCACTGGATTGCTCAGAATAGAGCTCTTGTAGTATAGTAAGGGCCCTTTGCTACTCCTCATGGCAAAGGGTATCAGAGGGTTCAGAGTTCCTTTATGTAGAAGGACCATTTAGGGTAAGTTTGCGAATGAAATTATTAAAATCTCGAAATAGAACAAAGGGATTAGGGGGATTAATGGGGGCAAAATTGAGACCTTTTTTGAGGATGGATGTTTCATCAACTGTTAATGTATGGGAGGATAAATTAAATATTTTTATGGTGTCGAGCTTACCTCTACATAGTACCTTTTGCTAATGTTTCCCACCTCATCTGCCTTTTCACGTGACTAGAGTTGAGCGAACCTCTGGAAGCTCGGGTTCTGCTGGTCCATCTGAACTTCGGGACAAAGTCCGGGTCCGGGTCCGGACGGAACCCGAACGATCGCACGGACAACGAACCCCATTGAAATCAATGGGGACCCGACAAGTCTACCTGGTCGTCTTGGGCTCGAAGGTCTCCAAGCGAGTTGAGATCAGTGCACTTTTCCGTCTACTCCACCCTTTGTAATCGTTTTCCATGATACATCTCCATTCGAGCTGTGGTATTTTTATAAATTAAATAGGAGGGTATGTAATTGTCAACTACTTTGTAGGTAGGAGTTTTTTCCAGAGTTAAAACGGGGGTAATTAGGGGGATTAGGGAAACAAGATAAAGCTCTAAAATTATTAAAGTAAGCGTTTGAATGGGATTTACCAGGAAGATGTATTTCCTTGAGACTTGGGAGACTATGGGAAACGGTACTCC
>BLSH010218016.1:45693-58468 GCA_018402905.1 Glandirana rugosa
CGTATCTCTCCCCCCTTAACAAGCTGCTTTTGACCTCTGACTGCAAAGCAGATGGTCAATAGCTTCTGGTGAGTGGGGACACAGAGGGGGGCTTCTAGCACTGCATGCTCCACTGGCATCAACCCTTTCAGCACGTTAAGAAGCACTTTTGTTTGCACTGTTCTTTGGAAGAACCTGTTGGTAATCTTTGCCAGCAAGAATTCCAGCACTTGGACACTTTATTCATATGGATTTATGATTATGACACTTTATGAACTTTGAGTTTGTTAATTTTTTTACACGGATGCACCTTGGAATTAAGCACTTTTTAAGCACTTTAGACACTTTATAATTATCTAAAGCAAAATTATTTTGTGTTATCAAAAAAATTTTTTTGAATGTTTGTTTAATCTAATAGCCTCTCAGCTTTTACTCATGTAATGTATTTACATATGTGTAGAGTCACTGTCAACAAGCATTTTGGGGTGAATATATAGAGGCGCTGCCTTTTTCCGTTTACCAGTTTTCAAGTGTAGAATATATATACAGTGCAGGCAGTGTAGCATATACAGTATCTCACAAAAGTATATACACCCCTCACAGTTATGTAAATATTTTATTATATCTTTTCATGTGACTACACTGAAGAAATTACACTATGCTACAATATTTACAAAAATGTGAGGGGTGTACTAACTTTTGTGAGATACTGTATAATACAGTTCAGAGTATATAGTGCAGTCCGTATAGTATATATAATGCAGTTCAGAGTATATAGTGCAGTCTGTGTAGTATATATATAATGCAGTTCAGAGTTTATAGTGCAGTCCGCGTAGTATATATAATACAGTTCAGAATATATAGTGCAGTCCGTATAGTATATATTGTATATAATGCAGTTCAGAGTATATAGTGCAGTCCGTATAGTATGTATAATGCAGTTCAGAGTATATAGTGAAGTTCGTGTAGTACATATAATACAATTCAAAGTATATAGTGCAGTGCGCATAGTATATATTATACAGTTCAGAGTATATAGGGCAGTCTGCAAAGTATATATAATGCAGTTCAGAGTATATAGTGCAGTCTGCGTAGTACTGTATATATAATATAGTTCTGAGTATATAGTGCAGTCTGTGTAGTATATATAATATAGTTCAATGTATATAGTGCAGTCAATGTAGTATATATAATACATTGGAGAATATATAGTGCAATCAGTGTAGTATATATAACACAGTGTATTGAAGTGGTTAAGGAGAACCCTATGACAGAAATAAGAAAAAAATACAGCATCCCCCCCAAAATCCATACTAGGTCCTTTGGGTCTGGTATGGATTTTAAGGGGAACTCCACGCTAATTTTTTTAGCCCTTATCCGAGCATGCAACCTGGCAGGTCAGGATGGGGAGAACGTGCGAGCGCCCCCCCCCCTTCCTAAACCATACCAGGTCATATGCCCTCAGCAATTTGGAGGGTGCTTTGGGCCTTACAAAATGGCGTCCAAACGTTAGTTGGTGCTCTGGTGTCTTTGCTCTATTCAGCAGCAGGCTGTTTAAGAAAGTGATGTATGGATGTCGGCATGCTAGTATCCCCTGAAGACATGTATTTGCATGAATATGAGGAGTCCAATCCTTGTGAAAATTATCTCCAAAATGATCTTCAATCATTCATATAATATATAAACTGTGCTTCATGCTCAAACTGTGGATCTTACAGATCTACTGCTTCCTTCCATCACTTGTGGCTTTAATTCCTCCTGCATTCTACACATTTTGCCCCACCCAGGGCCTCTTCAGCAACTCGCCTGGGTGGGTCTAAATGCAGAGTGTGCAATTAGATAGCAGAGGTGTGGCAACACCTAAGAGTGATAGAAGGGAGAATCTCAACTCTGTAGATTTAAAGTGACAATGCTTGCTCTCTGCTCTGGAGGCTTTTAAATCTACGGGGCATCAGCATTTTAAAGCCCTCTAATTTTGAGTCAAAGATGCCAAAAGCCAATGTCACAGAAACCACATTCACCTCAGGGGTTCCCAGAAGAGGTTATCAGCACTGACCTTAAACAATCAGCCCAGGCCATTTGTAATACCTGTCTCGGAATACCTCTATCTGCGGAGCTGGAAATCAATAAGGTCCATCAAGTTTTCCTATCTAAAAATTGCCAAGCCTCTGCCCCATGGGATGTTCTCTGCCATATTCATTTTTTCTCTATAAAAAAGCAGATAATCTGCAGTGCCTGGCAGCCAGGTCAGATAGAGTTTAAGATACAGGCTCTACCAATGTTATCTCACCATACCCTGCAAATGAGAGCCCTCCTACCTCCTCTTCTGAACCTCATCTGATCCGTAGAGATTTCATGTAGGTGGGGGGCACATATTTCACTTGTTAATTAGGAAAGGCAATCAATCCTTTGCTTTACACACTCCAGCATAGCTGTAATATATACTCTCATTTTTGGGCATATTAGTGCCGGACTGGCTGGACTTCACAGAAAATTGACTCTATTTGTCATAATATAAATTCCTTCTTCTTTTTTCTTTTCAGGGTGTGCTGGATGCCCGCTATTCATGATTTCTAGAGATTTGAGCTTCACTTTGTATGTTATTTTTTGGTCTGCTAGTTATTTTTATAGCACATCATGCTAACTTTTCCCGTGGTTTTGAATCTAGGAGGGGAGAGGAAGGAAAAAAAGAAGGGGTGTTGCATTTCTCTCTTAAAATATAACCCTGTCTTGCACATGGTTTCTCTAGAGGTGAACCCATATCCTGGATTTTTGACTAGAACCTGATGTCTTCAGATTGTACTAATGCTCTAACAGCATTGTAGGCTGTGCCCTTTTTTGGATTTGATCATGGAGGGAGGCTTCCCATGTTAATCTTTGGTCTCCCTTTTTTTGTTTTTTGTTTTTTTTAATTCAAGAGATTGTGAATGAGGATGTGGAAGTGGTTTCCTAGATTTTTGGCTCAGCAAGTTGATCTCCAAACTTCCTTTTTTTATTTTTTGTTGTAAAGGAGTATTGAATGTGGGGAAGGTCTTCCTTGTTTACAGTTTTTTTTTTATCTTCTTAGAGCAGTGCGTGGGACCTTTTCGCTCTGTAGGATATCGCCTGCCCGATCACCCTTTTTAACAGTGATAGTGCACCCAGATTTCTCAGTAAGCTTGAAGAGTAAGCAGCTCAGGCAATTTCCAAAAGATGGCATGGTCTTAGGAAATAACCCTATATACACAATGCCATTAAAACATTACAAATCTTCCTTAATTGCACAATTACTTCTTGCTGCTTGAGCTTGCGTTCCAGCCCTTGGGAAATAAATGACACCTCCATTGATTCGGATGTGGTTTACCAGAGTTAAAGAAATTTACAAGACAGAGCCATTGACAGCTATTCTTTATAATCGGGAGATTAAATTTGATAATGTTTGGTCCCCTTGGACAGCTTATACCTGCTGTGCCCATATCGGAATCTGATGCAGTTGGATAATGGTCTCTCTCTCTCTCTCTTTCTCTGAATATATATATATATATACAGTATCTCACAAAAGTGAGTACACCCTCACATTTTTCTAAAGATTTTATTCTAACTTTTCAGGTGACAACACTGAAGAAATGACACTTTGCTACAGTGTAAAGTAGTGAGTGTACAGCTTGTATAACAGTGTAAATTTGCTGTCCCCTCAAAATAACTCAACACACAGCCATTAATGTCTAAACCGCTGGCAACAAAAGTGAGTACACCCCTAAGTGAAAATGTCCAAATCGGGCCAAATTAGCCATTTTACCTCCCCGGTGTCATGTGACTCATTATTGTTACAAGGTCTCAGGTGTGAATGGAGAGCAGGTGTGTTAAATGTGGTGTTATCGCACTCACTCTCTCATACTGCTCACTGGAAGTTCAACATGGCACCTCATGGCAAAGAACTCTCTGAGGATCTGAAAAAAGAATTGTTGCTCTACATAAAGATGGCCTAGGCTATAAGAAGATTGCCAAGACCCTGAAACTGAGCTGCAGCATGGTGGCCAAGACCATACAGCGGTTTAACCTCCATGGCGGTATGAGTCTGGAATTTATTGCTGAAAGCGGTAATGGTTTTCTGCATGGAGATATGGCGTTATGTACTATAGGCCTGCAATGGTTAGTATCCCTGGCGGTATGATTATGTCTGATTTTTGGTGCTGAAAGCGGTACAATTATTTTGCATTTATTCAATAATGTAATCAAACCAAAAACGCAGAAATTTGCTCAGTTGCAGAATTGTCGCTGTTGTCACTTTCAGTTTCTGATGATAAATTTCCCCAAAAATCAGTATCACTCAATTCTGCAAATGATTCTTATTTACTATCGCTGTTTTCTAGCTGATCAAAAACCACTTTTGACGCAAAGGGACACTTTTTGGTTGCTATGGACATTCTCATGTTTCCAGGCAGAAAGAAGGACATTTATTATATAAAAGTGCATGCAGGGCACTGGGCAAACCACTAGGGACAAAGGGGATGTGAAATGTTTTCATACAGTAATGTAATCTATAAGATTACAGTGTACTGTATGTACTGTGTGTGTTTCACTTTTTGAATCTCCCGCCGGTCTCCGCCCCCATGCGACGCAACGCTTGCAGGGAACGGAGCCCGAGGCACACAGAGGCATTGGAGCGGCGGACACAGCTGACACCGCGGGAGGACATCGCTGGATCCAGGGCACAAGGTGAGTAGCGCTGCCTGGATCCAGCGATGCAAGCCCGAGTGTGGCTCGGGGTTACCGCTCTTGGTACTGAAAATCCACCCCGAGCCACACTCGGGAATACCGCTAGGAAGGTTAACAAGACAGGTTCCACTCAGAACAGGCCTCGCCATGGTCGACCAAAGAAGTTGAGTGCACGTGCTCAGCGTCATATCCATGGGGTTGTCTTTGGGAAAGAGATGTATGAGTGCTGCCAGCATTGCCGCAGAGGTTAAAGGGGTGGGGGGTCAGCTTGTCAGTGCTCAGACCATACACCGCACACTGCATCGAATTGGTCTGCATGGCTGTCATACCTGAAGGAAGTCTCTTCTAAAGATCATGCACAAGAAAGCCTGCACACAGTTTGCTGAAGACAAGCAGACTAAGGACGTGGATTACTGGAAGCATGTCCTGTCATCTGGCGAAACCAAGATTAACTTATTTGGTTCAGGTGGTGTCAAGCGTGTGTATCAGCAACCAGGTGAGGAGTACAAAGACAAGTGTGTCTTGCCATAACTTCAAATTAAAAAAAAGTGTCACGCTATGGCAATAATAATTAGACTTCAGACATAGATGTCTCTAATAAAGTCCACATATAGAATAGTCCAGTGTAAAAATTGAGTATTATTCAGTGTTCAGAAAACATATTCCACCACGGCAAAGTGAATCCACCACCAAAGATGCTTAAACACTCTTACCAGCGGTAAGCTGTTAAACCGCATAGAGACTTAATCCAGGCACATCACACCAGACACTGAGGATAGGTCCACTTCGTTCGCCACTAACCGAGCAGCCATAGAGTGGTTATCAGGTCCACTTGTCGGTTCCTTTCACCCCGGATGTCAGCCGGAAACTTAATGAAGAATTTATTGAAGGAGTCAGCAATCAGCAAATGTGAAGGAGATGCAGGCTGCCATTCATCCTCTGTAATCTTCACTCTTTCCCTAGGGGGAGCTGTGCTGTTTTACGTGCTTTTACCAAGTGTGTCTTGCCTACAGTCAAGCATGGTGGTGGGAGTGTCATGGTCTGGGGCTGCATGAGTGCTGCCAGCACTGGAGAGCTACAGTTCATTGAGAAAACCATGAATCCCAACATGTACTGTGACATACTGAAGCAGAGCATGATCCCCTCCCTTCAGAGTCTGGGCTGCAGGGCAGTATTCCAACATGATAACGACCGCAAACACACCTCCAAGATGACCATTTACCTGTTGAGGGTAAATGTGATGGACTGGCCAAGCATGTGTCCAGACCTAAACCCTATTGAGCATCTGTGGGGCATCCTCAAACGGAAGGTGGAGGAGTGCAAGGTCTCTAACATCCACCAGCTCCGTGATGTCATCATGGAGGAGTGGAAGAAGACTCCAGTGGCAGCCTGTGTAGCTCTGGGGAACTCCATGCCCAAGAGGGTTAAGACAGTGCTGGAAACTAATGGTGGGCACACAAAATATTGACACTTTGGGCCCAATTTGGACATTTTAACTTAGGGGTGTACTCACTTTTGTTGCCAGCGGTTTAGATATTAATGGCTGTGTGTTGAGTTATTTTGAGGGGACAGCAAACTTACACTGCTATACAAGCTGTACACTCACTACTTTACATTGTAGCAAAGTGTAATTTCTTCAGTGTTGTCACATGAAAAGATAGAATAAAATATTTACAGAAATGTGAGGGGTGTACTCACTTTTGAGAGATACTGTAAATGTATATATATATATATATATATATATATATATATATATATATATATACGTGTGTGTGTGTGTGTGTGTGTGTGTGTGTGTGTGTGTGTGTGTGTGTGTGTGTGTGTGTAATTTCCTTTGGGTAAAACTTGAGGGTATATTGTTCTCATGCAGTTATATTTAAGTTGTTATTATTTATATAATTATTGTTTTGTTTTTTCTATTTCCTTCTCTTTTTTCCTACTGTGTTCATGCATGTGTTTATGCTCGTAAGTTTTTTTCTTTCTTATGTGTACTGTGGGCCTTGCTGTGTGTTAGTTGGAATTCAGGGTAAGTATAAAATTGACATGTATGACATGGTTTCCTGGTTGCAAATTCAATGTTGATGAATTTATGTAAGGATATAACAGTTTCTTGATTTGGATAAATAAAAAGTTTAAAAAAAATATGTGATATGTTGAATGCTATGGGTAACCTATCTCCACCCATCTCACCTTTAACTCCCTTCAGAGCTTATCCTTGGTTTAAACAAGCATTAGCATTCTTTAAATCATGGGGTAGAGATGGGAATATGGGGTGTTTTAATTCAGGTCCCACTTGACTCCTTCTCTCGATGGAACAGTTGCGCCAGCATTTTGGAGGGTTCCCCATTGATAACTGGTGTTACAGGCAAATAATAGACTTTTTACACAGGTTGACTCCTATCCTACAGTCAGTGAACTGCCTAACTGAATTAGATCCAGGTGTGCCCTAGATCAAAAATCCTACCCCCCCCCCTGTCCCTTGTGTGCAAATCTTTGTTAACAAAATATTGGTTAACAAATACATTGTGAGGAAATGGGAGGCAGAACTAGGCCTGGAATTCACCCCTATTCCAGCAACAGAAAATCATCACATTTTCTCATGTCTCCTTATTTAGCCCCAAGCTTCAGGAGTGGAGATTGCACACATGAAGGCTTTTTATGTACCCTTGACAATCCTGCCCCAAGATACAGAAATTCTGAAGGGCAATATCACCATGGATTAAAAAAAAAACAAAAAACACTTTCAAACCTACAATTTACTCCCCTGCATTTCCTGTTTCACATCACTCCCTCTTCTAAAGCCTACAAAAATAGTGTTACTTTGTAAATGCCACAAATAGTTTAACACCCAGGTTTTAGAAGTAGGAATGCTGCTTTGCGATTCAGAATTGGAAGAGGGAAGTAGACAAAATAAGTGCAGCTGAGAGATGGGTTTTCACTATTAGAGATGACCAGGATACATTTCGGGACACCTGGTCTGGTTGGGTGTATTACTCCTTCGAAATTAGTGATAACACCCAGCCAATATATCACACAGTTCTGTATTCCATGTTGCTCTGTTGGGCTGCCTACTCCTTGTATGATCCACCTGTTGCACCTAGATAACTAGAACTCTTTAGAATGGTTCCCTACCACAACGCTGCATTTGTTCAACTAGTATACATATAATGACTTATGTACAAGCTATATGTGTCTGATCCACTTACTACAACTGTGATAATTTGTTCTTCCTCTTTTCTATTAGTTCATATTTGTTTTGATTTTTCTTTTTCGTGTGTCAGTTATGCAATCTGATACTTTCAATGCACTGTACACTGGATAAGAATATTTTAACAACCCAACATCCCTTGCTGTATTCCCCTAACTACCTATCCTGGTGTTATCACTATGTATCGGTTTATTACTTGCCCTGTCAGTCTCTAATGTAACACCGATTTCTATGTCTCTGGCAATAATTGACACAATTTTTGCTGTACAAAAGCTGTTTTTATTTCTTTTTCTGTTTTACAGTTGTAGCACCCTGGTGTTAAGCAGGGTTGCTAACAAATTTAGTCTGCTAGGTGGTAACTAGCCTGGGCGGATTGTTAGGGGGATCCACTGACTTTTCCCTAACTCTGGATTTGATGCACTTCTCTCTTCTGTCACTAGGTGGCATTGTTGTCTGTGACATTAGAATGACAAGAGCATAGTGAATTCAGACTATGAGTGGATAGGTTGTTTCAGCCAATTGGCAGGGGTTTTCTTTGGCCACTTAGCCTGCTGGGAGAGTCTATTTATTCGGGAGGAGTTAAGTGATCGAGGTCCTGTGTCACCTTCGATGACTGTCTGGGTGGACGTGTGTTACAAGACTCCGGGTTGCTAGGCCAGAAGCCTGAGGCCTATCCCAGGAGCACCTGACTGCTATGCTGTCTAAAGCCTATCCAGGTATTAGAGAAGCAGCGCGGGGTTGGGACTTTTGGCCAGAAGTCCAACCAAGTTGCAGAGGCTCATCCGAGGGGAGCCTGATCGTTACAGAGGTTCAGCCAGACGGGGAACCGAGTATTGCTAGAGGTGAAGGAGAAGCAGTTGCCACATGGGACGACCACTCCTGTTACCAGAGGCAAGTGAGGAACAAGTTCAGAGATAAAGGGGACCTGATCACCTCTAAGGGACACCTACTCCTGTTATCAGAGGCCAGTTCATGGAAGTCTGAGGAAGTACCAGAGCAGCCTTATTCACTAGCCAGGGACGGTGAACCAGTGGGAAAGCTTCAGCAGAGTGCCAAGCCAGAGACCCAGTGGGTTTGCAGAGGTGACGCTTGAGGATTATACAGCGGGTTAGCTGTGGAGGAGCTCAGGGGATCCAGGAAGTCTGGTGCTAGAATTATTGCTATCACTTTGATGTTCATGACAATGCCTCACATGCGTTCGGGAGTAACATATACGTTCGCATTAGTGTGTAAGCATGGTGGGACTGGGGCACTTTCAATTTTTTTTATACTTTATTATTTATTTTATACAAAAGAAATGTTTACTTTTTTATTAACTTTATTGCTATCACAAGGGATGAACAATGTCCCTTGTGACAGCATGGGCCGTGACAGGTCCTTTTTATGGAGAGACCAGGGGTGTTAGACCCCCAAACCTCTTCTCTAGTGTCCCATACAGCCAATCAAACACAGATCAACACAGTAAACAAAGAGGCAGAACCGGAAGTGACGACATAACTCGTTGTTCCCGGTTTCCGGGGTTACAGAGAGAGAGAGGAATGATGTCGCTGGCCGCATCTCTCCCGGGCACCGCTTTCATACGGTAGAACCCGTGAGAGGCGGTAGAAGGGGGTGGGACCTCCGTCCGCCAATCACAGAAGTGATCAAGTGGCTAATAGCCACTCAAATCACTTCTGCATGAAAGAGAATCTCCGGCTGAAAACAAACATACTGGAATGATACCTGTAGGTGCAGGCATCATTCCGGTATAACCATGGACACATGATAATCTGCCAATCCTTAGAATTCAGCACCACTGCTCTGTTAGAGCCTGGAGCCAGCATGCACTCATACTCACAGAAGTTACATTGTGCCAGAGGTCTCTGCCCCTACACGTTTCATCATCAACCAGAAGTCCTCAGGAGGTCTTCAGCTTTGCTGGCTATCATCCAATCACGTGCATTCAAAAAAAGCTGTTTTTTATTTACTTACCAAGTGATTGGGTATTCTTTGTAAAGTGAAGTTTCACCTCATTTACTAAGCACTGAAGCAACTGCACTTGCAAAATGCAAAGTCTATTTGGCTTTAGTCATTCAACCCCAATGTATGCATTTGGAGAGCAATAAAGAGGGACAAATATAGGTGGAGTTCTACAGTCCAGCACAGGAAACCACAGGTAGGGCTGACAAAATGTTTTGGAATTTCTGTGCAGCAGAGGCAGTCTTTTCAGTGCACACCAGGAAATTATACACTCACTGAATTTCTTGCAGGATTATCAGGTACTTGATCTGTACCCTAGGTATTTTAATAAAACACGGAGAAGTGAGTATCTACTTTACAGTTCATCTAAATATTTCCTGTTATTTGCCTGGACTTATAGTTTCAGGATATGGATTACTAATTTGTATTTATGTATTTTGTAAGTGTGTCCATCATAAATTAGTATACTATAAATAAGAAGGGAATTATATAAACTGTTTTTTTATTTAATCCCCTTTGCTCTTATAGCTTGCAGTGCAAACACTGCAGTAATCTCCCACGAGTCTATTTGCTTTAATAAAGACTCACTTGTCCTTCAGACAGAGATGAAGGAACCTCTCTAACTGCTATATGGATAATAGAACATTTAACACAGAAGAGCATAAAAAAAACAGAAAAGGTAAATAAGCATATTGATGTGATTTTGTCCACGTTATACTAGGATTTCAGAATTGGGGATATATGTTCTCCCTTCCACACAGCTTGTCATGGAGCTACTGGCCACAGCCAGAAGACCCCCGCCCTGATCACAGGAAGGTTCACTAAGGAGAGAAGTACATGAAACAAGCAATGTTTTCCAGAGAGCCTAATGGTGGCATTAGGTTGGCTGCTTCTCAGGTAAGGTGAGCAAGAGGCTCCTGTGAGGTGCCATGCACTAGAATGAGGAGAGGTGGGTCAGTATACAGGCTACAAGGGACTGAATAAAACATAGTATTCAGCAGTCCCAGGAGACGGAATACTGTACAGCATACAACATTTCCAGGATGGCTTACACCTCAAAGTAAAGGATTTTTAGAAACAGGACAGGGTACTGCTCAGCATGTAGAATTTCTAGGGACAGGTGAGCAGAGCACACAGCATAACTTCCAGGAAAAAGGTCCTGCTCAGAGTGCAAGTTTTCAAGGGACAAGTATTCAAAGTGTACAATGGAAATTCCAGAGACAGGATATTGCTCAGTGACCAGGATTACAAGGAACAGGTCAGTGGAGTGCACAGCAGAAATTCCAGAGACAAGAAGTCACAAGATATAGAGTTTGATTCCCTTGATATAATGGTCAGCTAAGAACAGACCATCAGTCAACAGGACCACAGATAATAGTATGATTTCACAATCATAGCAAGGAGCAGTCTTGTCTGTAAGGGACATGCAGTCAGGGGAGGTGGGTCAGGCAGAGCCATGTACATAATAAAAAGATTGAGCTTTGAGGGTTATAGCTTGACAACCTGGAGTCACAGAAACCCCAAATTTGGGGGGTAGGTAGCCGAAGTCTTACCCCACTACTGGGGCTCCTATCATCTATGGTTCCGGCTCCTTGCACAGCCTGTCAGAAGCTACATACAGCGTGGCCAGTTTAAATACAAGCTGGCACACGTTGTTAGTAGCAGACTGAGAGAGGATGAGCTCACAGTGCCTCTGACTTCTTGTCAGAGGCACTGAGCTCAATGCACAGCACCATTGGTCCAAACTGTCCAATAAAATTGCTGCAGTGGAGGCTCTCCTCTCACTGCAGTGTCATAAAAGGGGGAATGTTTCTAAAAGACAAATGCTCCCTTCCAGCCCAGCCCTCTTAACTACAAGGAAAAAACATGTTTTTATGGGTATAAGATTTACCCATAATCCCATGTTTTCCTCACACAGTTAAGAGGGAGAATCTGCTGCTGCTGAAAAGGTACTTTTTTAATCAAGCTAAATAATATATTGTTATGTTATATGGGTAACATAATAATTTATAATTTATTTATTTACTGTGAAATTACTGGTTTGAAGCTATAACTTCATACTTCAGTAATATGTCCTTTAATCCACCTGCTTGAGTACAGTTTTTGAAAATATAGTAAATTATCTTCAAAACAATATATAATAATTATTTGTATATTACTTGCTTATGGTAATTAACCCCTTGCCACCCAGGCCAATTCTGACACTTCTCTCCTACATGTAAAAATCATACATTTTTGCTAGAAAATTACTTAGAACCCCCAACCATTATATATATTTTTTAGCAGACACCTTATGGAATAAAATGATGGTCTATGCAACTTTTTATGCCACACGGTATTTGCACAGCAATTTTTAAAACGCGTTTTTTAAAAAAAAAACAGTTTCATGAATAAAAAAAACACTAAAGTTAGCCCTATTTTTTGGTACAATGTGAAAGATGATGTTATGCAGAGTAAATAGATACCTAACATGTCATGCTTTAACCTCCCTGGCGGTATTCCCGAGTGTGGCTCGGGGTAGAATTTCAGTACCATTAGCGGTAACCCCGAGCCACACTCGGGATTGCATCGCTGGATGCTGTAAGAGATTGCTTACCTTGTCCCTGGGATCCCGCGATGCATTCCCGCAGTGTACGGCGGCCGGATCTTCCTCCTGATGCTCTGTGCCCTGGCTTCCGTTCCCTGCGAGCGACGCGACGCAGGGAGGCGGAACCGGCGGCAAATTCAAAATGTATAAAACACAAACACACTGATACATTGTAATCCTATTGGATTACATTACTAAATAAAATAAATTGACCTTGCTTTGCCCCCCAGTGCTTTCTCCAGTGCCCTTGCCTACAGTTTTACTGTACTTTGTGTCAGCAAACTGCAGAACGACCATGGCATCAAAAAAGCGCGCCTCCACCTCAAAAGCGGTATATGACCTGC
>BLSH010218016.1:72377-92657 GCA_018402905.1 Glandirana rugosa
TCGCCGCCATTACTAGTAAAAAAAAAAACCCCCAAAAATGAATTCTCATCATCCGTAAACGCGACCACTTTTGCACAAACCAATCAATAAACGCTGATTGCGATTTTTTTATCGCAAATATGAGGAAGAATATAAATCGGCCAAAAACGGTGAAAAAAATGTTTTTTTATATTTTTTTTTTGGATTTGTATTTTAGCAAAAAGTAAGAAATTTGGGTTTTTTTTGCAAAATTGTCGCTCTTCTTTTGTTTATAGCGGCGATCAGAAATGACGCAGAGGTGATCAAATACCACCAAAAGAAAGCTCTGTTTGTGGGAAAAAAAGGACGCAAATTTCGTTTGGGTACAACGTCGCACGACCGCGCAATTGTCAGTTAAAGCGACGCATCGCCGAATCGCAAAAAGGGCTCCGGTCCTAAAGCAGCAAATCATTCCGGGGCTGAAGTGGTTAAATATGTTAACATGTATTTATCTATGCTGCTGTCAGGGCTGGGCTCTCAGCAGCTCTCTTTGTGCTCAGGTTGCTCAGCTGATAATTGTCCGCACTCAATTCCACAGTGGCTCAGCTGATTATCATTACCTGCTCATCAGTCCCACCTACAACCAGCCCCGTTTAGCTATTTAAACTGCCTTGTTCATTCCTATCGTGCTTTTGCCTTGGTCAACATATCTGAGAATCTCTGCTGTGTTCCCGTGAAAGACTTTGCCCGGCTGACATCACTTCTGGTTCCTGATGCTGTTCTTCTGCCTCAGACTATGCTGATCTCTGATTTCCTGATTACTGGCCTGTCTGACTACCCACTTTGGTTACCAATCCCTGGCTTATGTTTTGACCACGTTTACTGATCTGTACCATTTTTACCATTATATTTAAAGGTGCGATTTTGACTGCATTCCTGTCTCAGTCTGATTCATGGTTCCTGACAGCCTCAGGCTATATCACCCATATTTTTACCCCTGATGAAGATCAATTGAATTGAAACACATTGGGGTTAACTGCAATTAATAACAGTTTGGGATGATGTTGGTATATTGTATTGGACCATGCTGGTCATTTTGTATTCAACCGGTTCCAGACCGGCTCACGTACATTTACTGCTGCAGAGTGGTGCCTTAGTGTGAATCGCCGTCTATAAACAGTGGCTCGCTCATGCTTGCCGCACTCTGCAGCAGTGTGGCTGCGGGTGCGGTGGACTCGATATCTGCCGGCTACTCACAATTGCCTGGTGGAGAAGAAAAACGGGGAACCGTCGATGTAAACACGGCAGTTCCCTGCTCTGTCACTGGGATCAGTTAGATCTCTTATGCCCCTGGCAGCCCAGCCCCCTCACAGTTAGAATACACCTAGGGAACACAATTAACCTCTAGATCGCCCCCTGCAGGTTAACCCCTTCACTGCCAAAGATATTTATACAGTAATCAGTGGATATTTAAATTTCTAATCACTGTATAAATGTCATTGGTATCAAAAAAGTGTCAAAAATGTCTGGCATGTCCACCCCAATAAAACTGTCCTGATAAAAATCGCAAATTACCGCCATTACTAGTAAAAAAAAAAAAAGATAGTAAAAACGCCATAAATTAATTCTCATGGTTTGTAAACGCGGCAACTTTGGGCAAACCAGATCATGATATTTTTTACCACATATATGAGGAAGAATATAAATCAGCCAAAATTGATGAATACATTTGTTTTTTTATAATTTTTTTGGGATATGTATTATAGCAAAAAGTAAAAAATATTGTGTTTTTTTCAAAATTGTCAATCTTTTTTTGTTAATAGCGGTGATCAGAAGTGACGGAGAGGGGATCAAATACCACCAAAAGAAAGCTCTATTTGTGGGGAAACAAGGGCTTCAATTTTGTTTGGGTACAACGTTGCACGACCGCGCAATTGTCAGTTAAAGCAATGCAGTGCCGAATCACAAAAAGTGCTCTGGTTCTACAGTGGGAAATCCTTAGGTCCTTAAGTGGTTAATTGTGTTTTTAAAGTACAACATTGAATAAAATGTTGTCAATTTTATATACTTTTCTTGGGTGCTTAAAAAAATCCCATCCTCTTTCTACATACTATTCTTCATAATTAGGGATGTGGCACCTGAACCACCCTTATTAATCTGGCTCTATTGTATAATATGTTTAAAAATATTGTTTTAGTTAATTTTCACAAAAGAGACCACCTTACGTTATACACCTAAATATGACATGTTATATTTTAGCACTCCTTACCATAAAAGAGACCCTGTCAGGATTGTAAAGATTTAAAATTGTAGATCCCTACAATCTCATAAATATACCCACCATGAAGCATGGTTGTGGAAACTTCATGCTTTAGGAATATTTATTTGGGGCAGGTCCTGGAAGGCTTGTGAGGGTAGAATGAAAGCATAAAAATTCAGGAAAATGCTGGAGGACAACCTGTAATCTGAAAGAAACCTAAGCCCTAAAGCTGACCTTACGCCTGAAGATTTACCTTTGAAAACTTTTATTTTTGTAATATGAAATAAAGGGGCCTGTAGGCAGGTTGCCTACAGGTATGTTAGTTTAGCCAGTGGCTGGCCTAGGCTGAGGGAAAAAATGTGTGCTGCTATTCTGGGCTTTTTGTTACAGCCTGCCCAGCTGTGGTATAAAGAGTGGGGAGGCTGGGGTCCAGGGGCTTGCTTAGTGGGTTTTGGACTCTGAAGAGACATGCTGTAGGTCTGCTGCACCTTGCAGTCCATTGGAGGCCCCAGGGATCCAGAGGACAGTCAGGATGTGGAACATGCCAGCTATGGTCTACCACCTGTAGAGGTATGCCTGGGAAACCTATCAGCTGTAGTTAGGGTCAGGTTATGGACGTTGTTCATGTTGGACTGTATTGCCAAAGACTTTTAAGTAAAGTTGCATCAACTGTTCTAAGCCTAGTCTGAAGTTATTCAAGGGGTGCATGTTAGTTCTTGGTAGTGAGGGAATCAGTATTCTGGCTCCCTTCCCATTGGTCAGTCTGCTGTAGCAACTGGGACCGAACCCATGTTATGGAAACTCTTAGCGTGGTCACATGGAGCAGGAAGAAGGAGTTAACGAGTGCATGCATGAGGTCGATGTTAGGTACATGGTGAGACCCCATTCTTTTACTGGGAGTAAAATAACAGAGGTACTCTGGACTGGTAAAGAGTGTGCGGGCTCAGCAGCATCCTTCCTAATTGCAACTTAAATCAAGTTAATGTGTGTAGTGACACGGGACAGCACTTTTTATTAGAACTCTATATTTGTTTTACTGCACACAGTGTTACAGCTCATCTCTAAGTCAGGGAACTGCTTTAATGTTTGATTCTCAAATGACCACAGACCCAGCCTGGTCCCGGGAATTGGTGAGCGTGTTCACGGGGAAAGTTACCCCTGCGTGCATAGCTAGTGGCCCCACCCACAGGCCGATTCAACAAACACATTCAAGCACAGTGAGCGGAAAAATTGAAGGGCAAGGATGGAAATTTTTAATTGGAAATTCCGAGAAAAATCGTTACTAGTGTTATGCGCATGCATTTATCAAAGTTAATACAGACTTTTTTTAGTCTTTATCATAAAAATCCAGACAATGACCTAGAATTTGAATGAAAAGTCATTTTAAATTAGTCACGTCCATGAAAGTGCCATCAACTGCTCCGACTAACAATAGTCTCCAAATGTTAGAACCAAATTCTGCAAGACCAGCTTCTCGAGAAGATTTGTCTCCCAGCAGGACAATGGCCCTGCTCATAAAGTCAAAACTACACAATGATGGCTTAAAGCACGACAATGTTAATGTCTTGGAATGGATGAGTCAGAGTCTAGACCTCAAGATCCCCAGGCAACTTGACAAAGCTTGAGCAGTATTGCAAAGACAAATTGGATCAAAATTGCAGTCTGCAGATCAGATCACAGCTGATAAAGACCTAGACTGTATACGCAGAAACAAGGAGAACCTATTACATACTGATTTGAAGGGGGGGTATGTTAGGCATTTAGTAACCATAATTCATTTAAGTAACTTTTCAACAATCAGTTTACACTTCGATATGAAAAAGTCTAGTTCTGTTCATCAATGTAAAACAAAATCTACTGTGCTTGTGAAACAATCAAACATTAAGGCTACTTTCACACTGGGGCGGGGAGGGGCGGTAGCGGTAAATCACCCCTAATTAGTGGCGCATTTACTGCTATTATAGCGGCACTACAGTGCCGCTATACAGGCAGGAGCAGGGCGCTTTTAACCCCCAAGAAGGGGTTAACAAGGGGTTAAAAGTGCTGCCGCTCGAGGCTTCCAAGGCGGTGTACAGCCGCTTTGGGAGCACCGTCCATTCCTTTCAAAGGAGGGGGAGGTGTAGGAGCGGTGTACACCCTGCTCACTGCACCGCCCCAAAGATGCGGCTTGCAGGATTTTTCTTACCGTCCTGCAAGCACACTGCCAGAGTGCTTTCACACTGGGGAGAATGGGGGGGGGGGGTTCAGGTGCTGCACAGGCGCTATTTTTAACACCACAGCGCCTGAAAAATGTTCCAGTGTGAAAGTAGCCAAAAACTTCAAAGAGAGTGAATACCTTTTAGAGCAACTACAGTATATACTGTATAATGGGTTATAATTATTTAAAAAAAGGGGGGAAAAATAATTTTTAAACATAAAGATCATTATCTAAAAAGTGCTAAACCATGCAGTATATATCACACACTTATTTTAAAAGTTGGTTCTGTGGATAAACTGATGTTTGTTATAGTAATTCCATTGCTCAATAATCATAATACAGTACAAAAGGAGTACTTTCTTTTTAAGTATATCTCTCCAGAATTTTGTTAAATCTGTTCTTGTTATCAATCTCATAATATGCAGCTTTTTTGTAACCCTCTCAGAGATTTACAAGAGAGATATTTAAAGATCAAGAAATATTTCCTGTTAGGTTCACTGGCAATTACTGTGCTGCATAATCAACATAAAATGATTGCATATTTTGCATATATATCACTGGTTCTTAAATATTTTAATCAAAAGTTGAATAGGTTAATGGCCCATTCAGTTTCTTATTCCGAGGCTTTGATACAGCTACATCACAAAACATTTTAATCACACCCCTGGTAAAACTTTTTCAGCCTCATTATTTTATTTCAGAGGGTCAGTCATAGTTTGTTTTTCTAGGTGGAAATACTAAAATTTCAAGACTGGCAAGTTTTAAAGGGGTGATTATAATTTATGATACAGGCCTTATGTCTATTGGCCGGACTAAGTTAGTTATGAAGATTATGTGCAATGGACAGAAGGTCTCTAAATGTCATAGGTAATAATCTCATGATCCTGAGCACACAGAATTGAATGCCAAATGCTGTCATGTTAGAAAATTGCATGTTCCCATCACCATATATGTGCATTATCTGTGACCTGAGCCAAAGTGAAAATAAGAGTCTGTGAAATTTGTATTAAATTACTTTAATTAATTCTGAAAGAGCATTGTTTATCCCTAGGGTGGATAAGTTCATGTGCCCATTTTATAATAGCACAAGATCCAGCCTGAGAGCATTCATTTCTGACAGGGGTTGGGTTGTGTTAGAAGAGCGTATTCAGTATATACTATGAACCTGCCTAAAATATCACAGTTTTCTTAGAAAAGAACTCCATGGAAAATGTTTATTCTCCCATGCAGTGGGGCTGTGCCCGTGCTGCATGGGTTAACTGCTCGTTTTTGTCTAGGGGAGCAAGGAACAGCTATACTTACCTGATCCTTCGATCCTCCGGAAAGCCACGCTCCCCCACGTCCAGCGGTGGACTGTTCCTGCTGTTCTCATATCAAGAGCTGGTTTATGGGCATGATTATGCCAAGAACAGTCCATTCACAAGGCCACTAGCATGAGGGGGGGCAGGAGCGGCGGGGACTGGTCTTGCACTCAGAGGGTGGGAGGGTTAGGTAAGTATATCTCCACTCTACAATTCCCTAAACAAAAATGAGCAGTTAACCCATGCAGTGCAGGCACAGCCGAATTTCTGAATGAAAATGAATGGCGACGAATCAGAAAAAAAGTTATTACAAAAAATAATTAATGCATTTGTTCATTGGTTTCATTCGTATGATGTCACATTTTTTAATCCATTCAATAACATAACAAATTATCTGAACTCATTATAAATAGCTGGTTGTTAAGGAGTGGGCGGCCGCCACTTCCTTTACAACCATGACTCATCTACTGTCAGCGGGATTCCCTGCTGACAGCAGAATGTAATCAAAAGAAGTGCTGGCTAAAAGAAATTAAAAAAACAGCGTGGGGCTCCCCCAATTCATACCAGGCCTTTCAGGTCTGGTATGAATTTTGAGGGGGGCCCCACTCCAATTTTTTTTTAAATAGCATGGGGTCCCCCCAATATTCATACCAGACCTTTATTCCAGCATGCAGCTTGGCAGGCTAGAAAGGGGGGGACAAGTGAGCGCCACATGCCCTTATCATGAAGGAGTGTTTTGCCCCCCATGTTGATGAGGACAAGGCCCTCTTCCCTACAACCCTGGACCGGTGGTTGTGGGGGTTCAGGGGTGACTTATTTGATTCTGGAAGCCCCCTTTAATCAGTGGGCCCCCAGATCTCGCCCCCCCCTCCCACATGGGAATGAGTAGGCCTACAAATGTCCCCAATGCAAATCTAGCATCAATCTCAATAAACCCCAGCGTTAAAAAAAGTTAAAAAAAAAGTGACTCCGCCCTGTGTTTGCCTGTCATCCAGCGAGTGTCATGTTTGGTAGGTGGCAGGTTCTTTTGGGGGTCTTTTTTTCGTGCAGGTCAGCAATCATCATGATTGAGCGTGGGTTTACATTGGGGGACATGTTTTTTTTTTAATTTTCAGTGGGTCTACAACAATGTAGACCCACTGGCCATGATGACTCACTGCGCCTACAGATGTAAACCCACCACTGCACCTGCCACAAATGACAGATACCAGGCCAGCTGCTTAATGTAAACAAGCAAACTGGGGATGTTGAATGATGTCATTGTCCAGAATTCCCAGCCTGTTTGTCTAAATTCACCACCCAGCCAGGATTCTGTCATTTGTGAAAGAAGCGGGAGCAGGTGAGGATAGTCAGGCACTTTATTTTATCTAAATGTTTTTGCACCATATTACATTTGAGCCACTGGTTGTTCATTTATGCTGTATCATAAATGCCCCCATTATGGACTTGAGCTCCACTATTTCCTTTTGTATACACAGAGCTGAAAAAAGGTAATTAATATATTTGTCTTGTTGTATTTCACAGTCATATATATATATATATATATCCTGTATATTGTTTTGGTACGTAATTTGTTATATTCTTTGTATCTTTCGAATAAATGTTTTCTATGTGCCCTCTTCACTTAATACATGTGTGTGCAGAAAAATGCAGCTCAACAGGCATTGTGTGAACAATCCCTTAATGCCCCTTTTTTATTCTTTATGGCTTTATTGCATTGGGTGTTTTAATTTTAGCCTTTTAAACAAACAGTAAATAGTTTGCAGTGTGTTTACATACAAGTGATTTGAAACATTCCCATTTCTGTTCTGTGTTCTTTGATGACAACATTCCATTCCAGTCTAGTTCTTGGAGGGCAGCCCTTTGCTCTGAATTGGGAAAATTGCTGTCTTAAATTGTGCTTATTATTTACAACCTAAATTAACCACTTCAAAATCTGACTGTTTCGACACCTTCCTGCCCAGGCAATTTTGAGCTTTCTGCATTGTCACAATATGATTGACAATTACTCAGTCATGCAACACTGTACCCAATTGATTTTTATATAACTTTTTTGAGACAGATCCAACTTCCTTATTATCTATCTTGTATATTAAGTCTATGAAGTGCCATGACAGGAGAAACACACACAAAATGACCATAGTTTGGAAAGCAAATACCCCATGGTATTTTCTGAAATGCATAGTGAGTCTTTTGAAATTATTTGCCACGTTTTTCAAAAACGCAGAATAAAAATGAAAAAGTATTCTTCTTCACAAAGTTGTCAGTTAATAAGATATTTCTAACACAAAGCATAGGCATACTTAGAATTGCATCACAAAACCCATACTGCTACTTCTTCCAAGTATGTGTGTGTGAGACTTTATTACAACCTGGGCACATAGACAGGCCCAAAATCCAAGGAGCACCTTCAGGCTTTCCAGGGACATAAATCATCTAATTTCCTGACTACCTATTGCAAGGGGTGAACAAACTAGTTCCTGAGGTTCAAGGAGTGCGGTTGTGTGGGGGTGGCTGCGACTGTTGTCTTACAGGAACGTAGTCCGTGGGATAGTTCCTGAGGTTCGAGAAGTGCGGTTGTGTGGGGGTGGCTGCAACTGTTGTCTTACAGGAACATAGTCCGTGGGATGTGCAAATTGGTCAGTTCTGGTGGCAGGTCGAGACATGGTCATCAATGAATAGGCCAGGGTCAGTACAGGCAGAAGACAGAGGCAACACTGCACCGGTATGGTGTAATAAGGAATACTGTTGCTGGCATACACTAGTCTGGTGACACTGTGACTGGTGTGGCAGTGATTGAGAGAGCACTACATATGTGAACGTGGCCTTATGGTGACTGTTGTGGAGATGATTGGGGACACTGTGATTGTCATGGTGGTGATTGAGGACTGGCTGAACTATTAGGGCTCGTTCACATGTGAGGTTGGGGCATTGCGGTTGAGCTGTGGTTTTACCACCCCCAATAGCTCCTTCTCCAAAAATACCATAAGCTGTGATTGAGCTGTGGTTTTACCACCCCCAATAGCTCCTTCTCCAAAAATACCATAAAAATTATTTATAAAAAATACAAGATTTTTTTTAAAATCTGAAAAATAAGTTTTAACCAAAAATGGATAAAAAGATAAAAAAAAAAAAATAATGGATATAAACACTGTCCTAACCACAACCCTAACCACACCCCCCCCCCAAAATAAAAATTGTATTTACTCTTCATATGTCATGGACCGCCTTTGGAATGTGAGCTCCCCAGATAAGGGGTGCAGCCTCAGTGTGGATGGTCATTCACTACACTCGGCGATCTGCTGTTTCATTAGCTCTCTGTGGTCACCCACTGCATCTGTATAATTTCAACAATTCTTACAAAAAAGGGGCACATAAGCATACATACTAAAAATATAATATATAATAAATATATATTTAAACCTTAAAATCATGTAGACATATGTACATCAATCCTGCTTCTGACTATGGCTAAAACTGTCACAGTCCTCAGTAAGGTTTGCTGGTGATATCATTCCAACTATTGAATTTTGAGATGTGGTCCACACACTTGGGGAGAGACTGGTCCCCTACCTCTGGATGCATTTGAATAGCAGCGATGAGCATCCCTATCACTCCCTCAAAAGTGATCCAGTTTGCTAACCGATCATCCTGACTTACCCCTCCTCTCTCCCTATCAACCACATTAACTGCCTTTTCACATCTGTCACAGTAGTATTCACTCTGGAGCTGTTGGTCCATTTGTGCATACATGTGGCACACTGTGCACTGAGCAAAAGCTTCAACCTTGATGGCACTCATTATCCCTGTTACAATGTTTATAATAGTTACAGGAAGTTTAAAATATGGCTTATAGGTTGAAAATTACTTTTGTTTTTAACTCCTGTATTTTTAACTCCAGCTATTTCAATCTATTTAAAGTGCTACGAATCCCAAGACACTGCATTCACTATATTTGGTCTCCCACAGTACACAGAACATGGAAATTATTTTAGCAAATATAAACTGCTAAATACCTTTCTCATCAGCAGTATATCGCAGTCTTATGACATCTATCAGTGTCTGGTTAAAGCTTGTAGGAGGTTTCATTCTCCTCTAACTGTCCCATGAGGCTGAAGAACCCCTAACCCTCTGTCTGGACAGTGCTGATTGGCCTTGTGCTGATCACATGCACATTCCCAAGAAAAAAAAATCTCTAGCAATACACACCAAACTGAGCATCAGAAGATGGATTGGGGAAACTGGAAGAAGGGAAGGATCAGAGAAGACAAGATCAAACAGCCTTTTTACACAATGCAGAGGATTAGCCCCTTAGGTTCCACAGTGAGTATAACAAGCATGATTTACTGCATATACAGACTGATTTTACTGCTGTAGGTTTAGTAACACTTTAAGCTAATGTGATCTATGGGTGGTCCTGCCAACATCATTCAGCTTGACAAATTTTGATCTGCAAATCGAAGGAGCCGAGCTAAAAATCGTTGAGCGGCTGCAATCACTGCTCAAGTATTTTGACAGCAGCAGGGACTGCCTATCAGAATACAACAGCCGTCCAGGGAGATAGTTGATTTCAATGGGCTGTGCTATATGTGGATTATGGGACATTTTGGCATTTTGTGGGTTGCGTGTTTTTTACTGTGCGTTTTGCAGCATTTGCCACAAATTTTTCACATGGCAAAATGTGTGTTTGCTTGTGTGTTTGGGGTGCCATTAATAATTAATGGCTATGAAAGCGCAACTAGTAATTTTAGGTGTATAAAGATGGCCATACACTATACTATCTGTACAATCTCCTTGGTCCTCCTCACACCAGGGAGTGTGCTAATGAGGTCAGCTGGTCAACTCCTTCCTGTGTCATGACCTCTAGTCTGTTCAGAAAGTAAGACAGAAGCAATAGATATGTCTGGAAACATGAATGGAGGACAGTATTGGTACATAGGGGAGCTAGAATTTAGAAAAAAAAAGTGAACTTAGCCTTTAAACTGAGGCTTTTTTAGCAGAACTACAAACTACTATCATGTCAGTGTTTACCTGAAGAGGCACTCAAGAAAAACTGTGTTAAACATACAAGGGTCATTTCAGTGCTGGCTGGGATGACCAAAAGCTCTGAGGTCAATACATCTACACATCTAAACAGATAAATAGATTTTTCTTATTGTACAACCAAAAAAGGGGAATCTTTGACTAGTGACAACAATGCTGAAAACTCTTCCTGTACATCTGATGTCATCTGTTTTTGATTGGAAATGACACAGAGATTACGGGATTAGTATCAACAGTAAATTCTGCAATCCTTATTGGCCCAGTACTTGTTTATATTATCTATTTTCCACATGTGTACAGAATTACTATGTTTAAATAACTTAAGTACCCCCTAATGGAGCCCTCTTCCATCCTCCTAGTGCAATAGAAGCCGTGTGGGCTGCTATGGCTATTGTTATGAATTGATTCACAACACATTCACAACAACAATTCACCACAACTTATAAACACTCAGCTTGATATCAGTGAACATTCAAACTGGTGAATGTGCAATGAATGTTCACTTATTAAAGAAGAAATTTCCACTTAGCAAACTGAGGCACAGTTCACATAGGTGCGATGCGGGACCACTGCGAATCCACTGTGGGTTCCCGCATCACTCCTGACTCGCAAGGCAGCTCACACTTCCCTATGCGAACCGCTGGGAGTGTCAATACAAAGTTAATGACACCCCCAGATCGGTTCGCATATTGCAGTGCAAACTGTCAATTTGGACATGAATCGGATCGCATGGGTGTGAACGATTCTGGTGCGGACCAAAAAAGCGCCCTGCACGACATTGGTCCAAATGCGATGCAAATTCAGCCATGCTATCTGTATGGCTGAAATCGCATCGCACAGACATCCCATATGATTTGCACTGCAGTGCGGTGCGCATCACATGCATGGTCACACAGCACACTGGTGTGAACCAAGCCTGAATGTTCACCTTGCTTAGTGAATATGCTGAAGCTCTTCTCACTTTGAATACTTAATTTTGTGCAAGAAAAATTTAAAAAATAATGTTTTTGCTGGTACATGGTTGAATAATTGAAGTAAGCACAAATTAACTTTAATCACTCAGTTAATTAAAATTAACACTTTTATTAAATACACTTTTAGTAAATACACCATAATGCACAAAGCACATTCATTTCTAGAAATATGCTTGTAATAATATTTTGTTAAAAATATGTAAAACCATTAACTCATTTATAGTATCTATAAGAATGTAATATTATTTGATAATATTATTATTGTATTATATACAATCTATGGTCTATAACTCTATATGTATATATTTTTAGTACATTTTCTCCCTTATGTTCATTATCCTACCTATTTGGTGTAAAATTGGCTATTAATATTTTGATTATGTTATTTTACAAGATATCACCATTTTTATACAGTATATATATATATATATATATATATATATATATATATACCTGTATATATTAAAAGCTAAGAAAATAGCTTTTAAGAAATATAAAAATGAAGGAACACCATCAGCATTTAAACATTACAAAGAATATGTGAGAGAATCCCTGCTCTGCCATGACCTCTCTATATCTCTCTATTAAAAAGCTACTCACACCTCTGTTAAACCACCAATACAAAATTGTAACTTAATAAATCAGTATAGTGAAGCACTTTTCCAAGAAAAAGTTACTGATCCCAATACTACCACAAATTAACCCCTTCCTGCTGCCACCTCCCGGCCCTTTTAGAGTTTCTAAATGCCGGGAAGAGGAAATGGGCATTCGGGTCATGTGACCGCTGTGATTGGATGTCACAGTGGTCACATAATCTGAAAGCTTCCGATCGCAAATATAAATAAAGTGAGAGAATCAATGGTCCCACTGGAAGATTTACCTTCTATTCCTGTTCTGATGCCAAACCCCAAATTTGGGATTTCTTTAATTGCACTTTAAATAATGGCAATCAGGAGAGAGGGTGAATCTTCGGGGGGCACAGACAGCAATATACTTGTACAAGAGTTCTAATCTCTCTCCACTGTATCAAGTAAAAAAAGTTTTGCTTTTAGTGACACTTCAAGAATACACACTTAAATATAATTTTTGTTTTTACCAGGGTTTAGTGTTACTTTAAACAGACACCAACGCTTTAAATTTTATTAAAAAATATATATATATAGGAATGCATAGGCATCTACCAATTTCATGTTTTTAGAGAAAATTGTGAAAAGTTAGAAATGCTGTTTACCAATGAATAGCTGTTATAATAAATCAACAAGCAAACTCATTGTAAATGATCAATTTTATCAATGTTGTTGCTTTCTGTTCTTATCCATTTGGCTTTTTCATTTAATGTATTTTGAAATGCTTTACAGGTACATTTTATTTACCTGTTTATTTTGTTCCATCAATGGTACTTGGTAATGTATTTTTCCACTGCTAAGATGCTTTTATTTCTAAATAAAAGAACAAGCAATGATATTATCAGAAGGGAAAATATAATAGTTTAAGAGCTTAACAATTTTTTGCATGCCCTGAAACTAAGCACTTGATGAAAACCATAATCAACCTCTCTTTGTGAATTATTCTCCTACCAATATAAATATGTGTATTCCAGCATTCAGTCTTGTAACTAGCAGGCTTGGATTTGGTCAACAAACAATACACTTTACAGTCTGAAGTGTTTACATTACGTACTTACATAGCAGCTGTTGATATGATTACATCATTTTAATCTTTCCATGTTTGCATACAAATATGATTTTGCAGCTTAATACAGCACACCCGTATGTAGTTGTTTGCAAAGCAATAAGGCTCAGAAATTCAGAATGTATAACATCAAAGGATGTTGTTTTGATAGAAAATACCTAAGAACCAGCTTCCATCTTCTGAGAGCAGTTGACACTTTCCAGTTCCTGTCTTCATTATAGTTTTAAGAGAGTAACGTAACTTAGGGGTAATCATACATGTTCCATTTTCTGTCCAATTTTCTTTAGATTTACCTTTAACTATGTAGTACAAGGGCCTGCCTAATTGGATAAAATGTAAAGTGTTGTTTAGTTTTGACCTCATATTATATGGTTTATCGTAAACCTAAAGAAAATTGGACAGAAAATTGGACAGAAAATTGGACAGAAAATTGGACAGAAAATCTAATATGTATGGCCAGCCTAAGTAAGTTAAAAAAAAAAAAAAATTCCTGCTCACCTAAAGAAAAAATACTTTTGAAAAAAGGAGTACACTAAGGCCCCTTTCACATGGCCGTTCTGAGTACGGGGTCCGTTTTTGCTCAGCGGGGATCGCTCCGCTGATCCCTGCTGAGCCGACGAGTGACAGGTCAGTCTCTGCTATCTGTGCGGAGACGGATCTCTCAGAACACCGCTTTCCTCTATGGGAAACTGGGTCTCTTGCCATCTGATCCGATCCCCAGATGGATGGAAAAATAGGGTTTCCATCTGTCGGACTTTACGGATCACAGAGCAGATCGGATGTCAGCGAACACCGCTGACATCCGTCACTCCATAGAGAAGAATGTGGCATCTGTTCAGGTCCGCCTGGAAAACAGACAGGCAAACCTGAACGGAACGCCCATGTGAAAGGGGCCTAATGGTCTCAATAAAAAGCCTAAAACATAAGTACTGTGAAACAGGTGCACTAATAAAACTTGGTTAGTTTATAACAATCCCAAATGACAATAAAATATAAGTGCTAACAATCAAAAACGATATGTGTTCAAATCATGATAAATTAAGCTGCAGCAGGTTTAAAAATAAAAAAACATACATAACAAAATTTATTTGCAAATATTAGTGACATTGTCCCCAATAAAGACAGTGCTATATAACACTGACTATAAAGAGCCAGGTGCAACGCCAAAGATAACACTTCAGTACACAAGGAAAAGATTTACTAAAACTGGAGCTTACAAAAACCAGTGAAGCTCTTCACAGAAACCAATCAACTTCTGGGTTTTATTGTCAAAACTTAAATGGACAAAATGAAGTTAGAAGCATTGGTTTCCATAGACAGCTGCACCAGATTCTGAGTGCACTAGTTTCAGTAAACCTCCCCTTAAGTTTCTAAGAATGCCTAGATGACACACAGCCTTGATAACCTGTAGTATCCAGCAACACCAGCTTGAGTTCACAAACACATGTAATGGAAGAGGGAAACAAAGGAACATCGCATAGTGTAGTATTTTTACTGTAAATAGAAATGGAGGATTTATTAAAAAGCCACTCGCATGTGCATAAAAACACATAAAAGCCAGCAGAATAAAGATGACCATCACAGTACTTCCATTGGAAGTTACGTCACTAAGCCCCACCTAACATGTTTTATTTAACCACAGACATTATCAGGGAATGCAGGGGTGCTTAGTAAGTTCCAATTTTTCTGCTGCAAAGGTATTATGCAGGTGGCGGAACTGGAAAATGACTTACAAAGCCAAAGGAAGAAAGCTACTTCATCTTTGGATATCTCACAGTTATTTCACTATGTAAGATTCTCAGTTGGAATCATAAGGCCATTACATGTTCATGCTCATAATTATGATCAAAGGCTCAAAACAGAACGGGTATTAGCATGCATGTGCAAAAGTATTTGCGTGTGCATAAGAAGAAATGTACATATGCGCACATATGCACATGTATGCACACACTGGCGCCAAGCGGCCTATTTAAGATGGACTATGGCATGAACAGATTGCTGAGTGGTCTTCAGCAAGTTGCTGTTTAATCTGTGCCTTGACCTGCTGTATCTGCCTTCTTGTGCTTGACCCGGCTTACCCTTGACCAATCTCTGGATTCCTGCCTGCCTATTGTGACCTCAACTTGTACTTTGACTCTGATCTTCTCTTGTGCTGCTGTGCCTCACTGCCCGACTGTGTATTGACCCTGGTCTGTATCCTGACTCTGCTTCCGTCTTATGTTCCTGTACCTTCGCTGCCAGGCTGTCGATGACCTTTTGGCTTCTGTCCTGGCTATGCTCCTGCCCGCTGATCAAGCTTCACCATGTTCCAGTTCCTGGTATCTGCCTGGTGATCCACGTTCATCTGCTTCCTGCAAACCTCAACTGGCGCTGCCAGTTATACCGGCCCTCGTACTACTCTGTGTCCTCACACCTCCTGTCATCACTATCAGGGGACAAGAGGTGCAAGAGAAGCCCCCTCTACAGCTTGCTCTCCAGCAGGTACATGCACACTATTTGAGTATGAAGGATGATTTTCTATGTGAAGATTTGTATGTTAACCACTTGCCGACCGCCAACCGCAGAGTGGCTCGGTATCGCAAATCGCCGTCATACGACGGTGGCTGCGATAACGCGCACTGTGAGCGCGCGCCCGCGCGCTCACTGTGTTCGGGGAGAGCCAGGGAGCGGGTGCGGCGGCTTCGATTGCCGCCGGCTACCCGCGATGCCCCCCCCGGAGTGAAGGAATGGAGGTCCGTGTATGTAAACACGGACCTCCGTTCTGTGTGAGGGGGAAGGGCTGTGATCACAGCCTTCCTGTATACGAAGGCTGTGACCACTTCCCTTCCCCAGCTAGGACAGTCCCCATACAGTTAGAACACGCCCAGGGAACATAGTTAACCCTTAGAGCGCCCCCTGCAGGTTAACCCCTTGGCATTTACACAGTAATCAGTGCATTTTTATAGCACTGATCGCTGTATAAATGCCAATGGTCCCAAAAAAGTGTCAAAATAGTCTGACATGTCCGCTGAAATATCGCAGTACCGCTAAAAATCGCAGATCGCCGCCATTACTAGTAAAAATAAAAATAAAAACCCCAAAAATTAATTCTCATCCTCCGTAAACGCGACCACTTTTGCGCAAACCAATCAATAAATGCCGATCGCAATTTTTTTTATCGCAAATATGAGGAAGAATATAAATCGGCCAAAAGCGGTGAAAAAAAATGTTTTTTTATTTATTTTTTTTTGGATTTGTATTTTAGCAAAAAGTAAGAAATTTGGGTTTTTTTGCAAAATTGTCGCTCTTCTTTTGTTTATAGCGGCAATCATAAATGACGCAGAGGGGATCAAATACCACCAAAAGAAAGCTCTATTTGTGGGAAAAAAAGGACGCAAATTTTGTTTGGGTACAACGTCGCACGACCGCGCAATTTTCAGTTAAAGCGGCGCAGTGCCGAATCGCAAAAAGGGCTCCGGTCCTAAAGCTGGAAATCCTTCCGGGGCTGAAGTGGTTAAAAATAGCCTCACTAGGTCAGATCCTCATTTTGGATTGATTTTGTTTTTGAATGTGAATGCATATGGTAATGAGTACCGCAATATATTTACTGACCATTCATGTTAAGCAGATCCTTAAAATAAATTAGATGTAATTCTGTCCATCTGTCCAAGTCTATTTTGAAGACCCTTTGTTTCTACTGGGCTTCTATGCAGATGCAGTTTTCTTTCTCCATTGCAGGTGGCACTCTTCCACAGTGGCACTGCAGTTGGAGAGGAAGTCAAGAGGAACATGGCTCCCCTATAGTTTCCTGGGTCACTGGGGAATCAATCCATTTGGATGCTGCCACCCCATGTGACTCTAGCAGCCAACTTGGGTCAGGCAAAGCCTATTTAAAGCCCTGGCTCCCAGGCTTGGCGTGCATTTTGTGAATAGGTAGAGTAGAGACAGGTACTCTGCCTGGTAGGGACAGAACTAGTGGCAGGGAAAGGTTCCTGATGAGGAGGGAAATTGTAGGGCTCGCAACTTCTCTGGACCCATTTGGGTACAAGACGCCCAGGTAACACTCTGCCCCTCCTAACAGGTGCTGTCAGTTCAGCTGAAACCTGCTCTTTGCCTGCTGCTGGATCTGTGAATGTTCCCGGTTGGGTTGTTTTTCTGCCAGTTCTACTGTGAACTGTGTTTGCATTATTTCAAATACAAGTTCTTTCACTGCACTTGGACTGTGTGTGTTATTGTAGCTACACTACGCTGCATCCCACCTATAGGCTGACACTAACACTAGAGTTTTTTAAACTTTTTATAGTTAAATCCTTTTGTTACTTGTACTTTTAAAGTAACACATTTAAACATTTTTATTCAAGTGACAGAGTACCCTCTGCACAGATGATAGTTAATACTTACCCCTCCCACTGTCCATGCTGCTGAATGTTGTTTTATTGCACATGTAGAACTTCTCCTTTCTGGACAGTGTAGAATGACCCCTGAAGTAGTTTGGTAGGCTAACGTTCAACATCTCAGGGTGGAATCCTTAGCTTTTTGTTGGCTATAAAGAAAGGTAGATGCCAGACAAAGTAATCTTTTCTATAGCATATGAGTAGTGCATGGCTCTCTAGTAACTAATCTACCCCCATTCATGATCTACACATCAAACCCTGAAACATCATCAAACCAGTGATGTGCAAACTTAATTATCTAAAAAAAAGTCTTTGAATGTTTTAAATGAGAAATGCACACATACTCTATATTACCAAAAGTATTGGGACACTTGCCATTACACGCACATGAACTATAATGGCATCCTAGTCTTAGCCCATAGGGTTCGATATTGAGTTGGCCCACCCTTTGCAGCTATAGCAGCTTCAACTCTTCTGGGAAGGCTGTCCACAAGGTTTAGGAATGTGTCTATGGGAATGTTTCACCATTCTTCCAGAAGCGCATTTGTGAGGTCAAGCATTGAAACCTGGCTCACAGTCTCCACTCTAATTCATTCCAAAGGTGTTCAATCAGGTTATAATAATACATTTTATTTTATAGAAAGCCTTTAAAGGTGGCTCCTCAAGGCGCTTTACAAGGAAAACACAAGAAATACACAGGATAACAGGAGATACACAGGATAAAACACAAAAAATACACAGGATAACATAACATAAGGGATAAAGGGACAATTAAGTGAAAGGTTGCCTAAAGAAAAAAGTTTTTAGATGTGATTTGAATGCGTTTAGAGAAGAGGACTCTCTGACATTCTTAGGAAGTGAATTCTATAGCTTTGGAGCATAGCAGGAGAAGGCTCTGTCCCCCATTGAGTTTAGGTGAGTAGAGGGGACACACAGTAGACCAGAATTTGAGAAGCGGAGGTTACGAGGGGGGTAGTAAGTTGAAAAAAGTTCAGAGAGATAATGGGGTGCCAAGCCATGAAGAGCATTGTAGGTGAGCAAGAGGATCTTAAAGTATATGCAAAACCTGACAGGTAGCCAGTGCAAGGACTCCAGGATAGGGGTAATATGATCACTTGTACCATACCTAGTCAGGATTTTGGCTGCAGAATTTTGAACATATTGGAGCCGGTTTATAATGGATTTAGGTACACCAGCAAGTAGAGCATTGCAGTAGTCAAATCAGGAGAACACAAATGTATGGATTAGCTTTTCTGCTACAGTTTATGAAAGCATGGGATGCAGCCGAACAATGTTTCTCAAGTGGAAAAAAGATGTTCTGACAACATTTTGTACATGTGGCTCAAAGGTTAGACTAGGATCAAATATCACCCCTAGATTTTTCAATTTGGACTGAAGCTGAAGTGCAGTGCCATCTATAGATAAGCTATTTGGACTGGCCTTACGTAATTGAAGGGGGGTGCCAATAAGCATGACTTCTGTCTTGTCACTGTTTAATTGAAGGAAATTATGGGCCATCGAAGTGTTTATATCACAAATACAGTTAGATAGGAGAGAAGCAGCCAAAGCAGAATCTAGTTTAGTGTGGATGTATATCTGAGTGTAATCAGCATAGAAGTGATAGTTGAGCCCATGTGATCTAAGCAGTTGGCCAAGTGGAAAAATGTATATGCTAAAAAGTAAGGGACCCAAGATTGAGCCCTGAGGAACACCATACTTAACTGGGCCAGATTCAGACTTGAATCCACCAAGAGAAACAAAGTGACAGCGATCAGTGAGATATGACTTAATCCATTTCTTAGCCAATTCTGAGACTCCAAATATGGTTTCAAGGCGAAAGGGTAATAGATTGTGGTCTACAATATCAACGGCAGAACTAAGATCTAGTAGAATAAGGATAGTTAGTGACCAAGAATCTGAGGCTAACAAAAGGTCGTTTGTGAATTTGAACAAGACAGTTTGTGTGCTGTGTAGCTGCCGAAAACCAGATTGAAGGGGTTCAAATAGATTACTTAAAATCAGGTGATTGGGGGGCGTGGCTTGAACATGGCGCTGTGAAGACGTTTACCCTAGGAGCTCCGTGCGGTAGTGGAGGAGACAGGCTGTAAGGAGACGACTTGCACCCTCAATTTACATCTATCGGTGCGGGGGGTTAGTGGACTAAAATTCATTAGATAAACTTGGGGAAGTTAGACCAAAAGCCGTCGATGTGTCGTGTGTTTGACAGAACAAGTTTAAGTGTTTGCTGGAAAACAATCGGAGTCTAAGAACCAGTGATTGATAGGAATAAGATGATCTAGAATCAAGACGGCAACTATAACATCTGGTGTTAGATAATGGGAAAGCGGAACTTTGGTATAAACCTCAGAGTCTTAACCGATTCTTTACCTAATTCAGTATAGAGTGACTAGCGACAGTGAAACAAAGAGAACCACCTAAGTTCAGACTTAGACCGGGTCAATTCATACCACAAGGAGTCCCG
>BLSH010218016.1:123857-138972 GCA_018402905.1 Glandirana rugosa
CTAAATTGGAGGACAACAAAAACCCCATCCATCAGTGAATGGATAAAAAAAATAGACGAAATAAAAGAGATGGAAGAAATAATTGCCATTAAAAAAGAAAATACCACACAATACCACAAAATTTGGAACAAATGGGAATTATTCAGGACATCAGACACGTACATCAGCTTAACAACCTAAATAAAAATTAAATCCCCAATGACACTCATAAATAGACATGGGCTAACAAGACCAATACCCTATAAAACAGACCACCACAACTAACCCACACTTGAATCCGAACCTCCTTAACACAACGCTACACCAGAATATAATGTAGCACAAACACAGAAGATCATACCACCATATACACCATATCGCTACCTGTTCAAACAAAATATCCATGTCAAGAAACTTTCCCAAAATGGTTAGAAAGTTAGACCTAAATGACCTGCTCCGATGTAAGCACTATCACAAAACTAAACACAATATCATTTGTTGTTTTATGTTTCATGTTAACCAAACTATGTTTACAGCCTACTGTATACCCTTTTATTTTTTTCAACTCTTGCACCGTACTTTGTAAAAACCGATACAATGTATGTTATTTTCATCTGAATAAAAACAATTGAAACAAAAAAAAAAAAAAAAATATATGCCATTTACACTAGCCATCTAAAGTGATAGCATAGAATCCATACCTCTGTTCAACATGAATAATCATGTTGTGCTTGAACCAACCTGCTCCCCATACAAGAGAGGGGAGGGGGAAGGAGGGGAAAAGGGCAGGAGGGACAAGCAACACAGGGGTCTGTAACTCACATGACTTTACATAAAGATTGGCATAAGGATAAACCCTATACTTACTAGATAGACTTCTACATTAGCCATCCTTCGGATCAGCTGTAACTCTCAGTCTGTTCAATCATACACACCAATTGATGTGTGTGCAGCCGTCCATCTAAATAACAGTGCATATCGTTTGAAAAGAGTTCACACAGGTCCCTTCATCTAACCCCTTTCAACTGCCAGTCCATACCTTTGTTGCACGTGCTGTTTGTGTCTCTCCCCCGCCGCCTGCAGCACCAATGGCTGCCTCCATGCTTTATATACCTCCTCCAGCTCTTAGTGAAGGAGGTGCAGCTCTACATACTTCCATCATCCAATCATAAGTGATATTTTTTATATTTTCTTTACACTTGATATGTTAATCTCTGCGAAGTGAAATGTCGCCATATTCACAAGCTCTGGGAAAAACTCCCTTGCAAAGTGCAACTTCCCTTACAAAGAAAGCAGCCTGTCTTTAGTTAATCAACCCCACAGAGTTTATTTTGCAGTGTTACAGCAGATAGGTAGATATTCTCTTGAGTGTTATCGGGGACATTAACATAATGGTGGTCATTTCTGAAAACATCCATAGATCAAATATGTGTTTTGCACTTTTCTATAGCAAATTTTGGAGATATCCCAGTGTTTATCCAGGCCGATATACCTTTCTGTGTGTGTTCTTAGTTTCTGTTTGACTGCTGTAACCCTCCCCCCTCCCCTGCCGGTTCATTTCTTAACCACCTCAATACTGGGCACTACTCACCCCCTTCCTGCCCAGGCCATTTTTCAGCTTTCATCGCTCTCACATTTTGAATGACAATTGCACAGTCAAGTAACACTGTTCCCAAAGAAAATTGTTATCATTTTGTTCCCACAAATAGAGCTTTCTTTTGGTGGTATTTGATCACCACTTCAGTTTTTTAAAAAAAAGACCGGGAATTTTAAAAAGAAAAAACGTTCTTAGTCTCTGTCAGTAAATTTTGTAAATAAGTAATTTTTCCCCTTCACTGATGTGCGCTAATGAGGCTGCACTGATGGGCACTGTTAGGCTGCACTGATGGGCACTGATGAGGCAGCACTTATGGGCACTGATTAGGTGGTAGTGATGAGGAGGCACGAATATGCCACACATATGGGTATTGAAAAGTGGCACTTATATGTGGCACTGATGACCACTGATAGATGGCACTGATTGGTGGCACTGGTGGGCACTGATAGGGGGCACTGGTGGGCACTGATAGGGGGCACTGATGGACATTGATGGGCAGCACTGATAGGCATTGATGGGCAGCACTGATAGGAGGCACTAATGGGCATTGAAAGCCAGCACTGACTGGCATCACTAATGGGCACTGATTGCTGGCACTGGTGGACACTGATTGCTGGCATTGGTGGGCATTGGTTGCTGGCACTGCTGGGCATGAATTGCTGGCACTGGTGGGCATGAATTGCTGCCACTGTTGGGCACTGATTGTGCTTTTTTGTAATCAGGGCACTGATGATCAGTGCCCTGATTACTTGTTTTGATGTCCCCAGCGAGGAGTTGCCATTGATCGGCTCTCCTCGCTACACTCTGTCAGTGTGAGGTGAGGAGCGCTGATTACCAGCACTTCCTGTATTTACATGTGAAAGGCTGTGATTGGACACAGCCGATCACATGGTTAAAGAGCCGCATCAGCAGCTCTTTACACAGATCGGTTTTTAGGTAGGTAAGTATGGTGGCACTTAAGAATAGCACCTCATCCCTGGATATTGGATTTCGAAAAATGGGGAATGGGAAAGAGGGAGGTAGGAAAACAGAGGAAGGAAATAAGGGGGAGAAAAAGGGAAGGGGGAAGGTGGTAGGGCTAGGAAAGACTCGGAAGAAACGGGGGAGGTGGGGAAACTGTGTGGGACTATAACGGTGCAATGATACTTGAATGATAGTACTGAGATAATAAAATATAGTGAAATTTATTAAATGTTTGCTTAAAATACTAGAGTACTTGAGAATTGATTAAAAACAAATCATGGAACAATATGTGGTAAGTTTTCATGACATCATACAACACAATACATTGTAATAATTACAACAGTCATAAGTCTGTATAAGCGTCCAACATGTTTCGCCTGATAAGGCTTCCTCAGGGACTATAACAGATCAGAGCGTTGTATAGATCTAATAAGAGAATCAGAAAATGAGAACCACATATAAAATACAAAGTTATATAATGTACATACAAAATTGTACCATCTTACATAATAGATATAAATGTGGGTAGATGAGATGAGGCTACATCACCTCCCACTGTCCAGAATTGTACCTAAGTAATAGGCCCAGGTGGTCCGCCCCCACCAGCGCCACACCGAGGGGGAAGGCGATGTGCATCCACAAACCGTCCTGACTTCAGCCAACTGATAGACTAAAAGAAGGGGAAAGAAAAGGAAAAGGAGAGAAAAGAATGGGGGAAGAGAAATTTCTTCATAAATTATATACAGACAGAATAAATGAAAAAGGGAATAAATAAACAAAAGGAGACTATGTCTTCAAGACTCACCTATAGATGTTATTTTTCTACATGATAGACTCCTATCTGGGACATCTGACTTAGGCCTTAAAGGCAAGGTGCATACAGCAAAGCCAGCTGAAAAATAATGATGTAATGAGCTGATAAGAAGGCGACCAATCTACCTGAAATTTAAAGTCAGTAATGAAATTGCCTTTAATTAAGGATACTAATCCATTTTATGATAGAACTATCCATGTAAAGAGAGTTAACAAACGCCAAATTCAAATGTGTGATAAGGTGTAACAAGGAATGTGCTAAATACAACAACATCAAACAATGAAAGGAGGGCAAGTTAACTACTCTACTTAGACATACCAAAACGGTCTATGATATAGAGGATATAAAAAATATACACCAAATATAACACAGTGGTAACAATCCAGTCAACAATGACAATGTTAACTATAGGCACCATAGATAACCATACCTGGAGGGCGTAGTGCTGTCTGCCAACCGCACCACAAGTCAATGTAAAGAGAAGCACAACACCGTCCACAGACCATCCACGGGCTGGGACCATTAGACAGAGAGAGCCGGCTTATAAGGACAATTAGCGCGTGCCGCGTGTGACGTCACGAGCGCGCGCTCGGATGATCAGCAACCCCGCACATGCTCCAAGAGACACTGCAGAACGGGGACTGCAATCCCCACAATGCATTGCGAGTGCAGGGTTGCGCAAGCCACATTGCGAGGTGCACAGACCCGAACCGAGCGAACAGTGGAGCAGGGTAGGGGGTGCCTTGGACGCCGCTAGGGGCCGCAGCATCCGTCCATGCAGATGCACAATCGCCAATCCCACCCGGACCAACAGGAGGAGGTCAAATCACAGACACCAAAACCAGAGCACATCTGGACAGGGGAAACCACGTACATGTATATAATGAAATAAAACATACATTTATTTTAAGAGAGGTAGTCACATAAACAAAATTGGCAAAATTGACAATTGCTGACAGGTGTACAGTGAAAGTACACATTTGTATACATTGAAAAAATATACCAAAATAATAAGGAACATTATAAACAAAGATACACGACAATTAATTTTACATACACATATATTGTAGTGTAACACATTTTTTGCACAATGATTAATTAAATCCTAAGTAGAGCAACACTCTATATTTGGATACTAAAGAAAAGAGGCAAAGCTTATATTTTCATTTAACCCTGGATATGCCGTGGCTTTTAAAACATGTATCCATCGCGCCTCCATCTGAAGGAGGGCTTTATCTGAGCTACCTCCATGGATGCCAAGAGGCACATGATTGAGAGCCGCAAATTTTACCACAGTAGGATCAAAATTGTGACATTTAGCAACATGTAAATTTAGAGCTGTGGTGGTTTGTTTTTTGTATATTGGTAAGATGTGGTCCTTAATACGTTTAATGAAGGGTTGTTTTGTTTTTCCCACATAAAATGCTCCACAAAGACAGGATGCCAGGTAAACTACACCTGCCGTTTGGCATGTGACCTGGTACCCAATTTTGTGTGTTTGACCATTGGGTAGTGTAATTCGATTAGAATTAATGATGAACGGGGAAACACAGATCGGTGTCGTGCCCTGTCCTAGCAACACGGCGCGGCCGCGATCGCCGCATGCAGGAGTGGACATTCCGGTGTGCCATCATATGAACTGCATCATCCCTCCGTCATTTGACGGTGGGCGGGCGGCAAGTGGTTAAGAGGGCTTTTTTTTTATTTTATGCTTTCTTTTTTTTCTTTCAGTTGGGCTTTAAAAAAAGGTGGGAAGGGGTGCAGTATTTAGTAACGGTGTTTGAAGACAGCCCACACATTCACTTAAATATTTGGGGGTTTTGGGTCAGAAAAATAAAAATACTGTTAAGAAACTGACTACGTTTGCTTTTTTAAGCTGTACATGCCCTCAGTTTAATATTATGCAGGACTGTTTACAGTGAGAAAAATACTCTTTTTCTGTAAAAGCTGACATTTGGGGGTTGATTTACTAAAACCAAACAGACTGTGCACTTTGCAAAGTGCAATTGCACTCTGCAGTTGCTCCAAAGCTTAGTAAAAGAGGTAAGATTTCACTTTGCAAAGAGTATCCAATCACGTGCAAGGAAAATAAAAAAACTGCATTTTTGCTTGCACATGATTGGATGATGGCAGTCAGCAGAGCTTTCCCTCATTTACCAAGCTCTGGAGCAACTGCTCTTGCAGAGTGCGACTGCACTTTGCAAAGTGCAAAGTTTATTTGCCTTTAATAAATCAACCCCTTGGTGTCATGTTGACAAAGCAGCCTAGTAAAGAACAGTGTGCATACTTAGTACATCATTTGGGGTATTTTTGTCTAGAAATAAATGACAATGTAACATTGATTTTTAGATTTAAAATGGCTGTTGGGTCTCCTGTTCAAACTGAGGCTTAAGTGCAAATATATAAATACTGGGAACGCAGGCACACCAATCATTTGTGGGTTTTTTCTTGGAATAAATTATATTGTGATGTTGATTTTCTAGATTTGAAAACTGCTGTTGGCGGTCCTGTTCAAATTGGGGCTTGAGTGCAAATAAGTCAATACATGAGAAGTACTCACAACCATATTTTGGGTATTTTTTTATTTTTTGTGGGAATAGGTGATACTGTATTGTTAATTTCTACTTTGAAAATGGCTATTGGGGTTTCTATTTAAATTGGGGTTTAAGCACAAATAAATAAAATCTGTGTACTGACTAGAATATTATAGTTGTTTTTTTTATTCTGGGAGGAAGTGATACTGTAATGTTGATTTTGATATTTTAAATGGCTAAAATTTGGGCTTGAGTGAAAATACATTGTCAGTTATACTGAGAAAGTACTAACTACAATATTTTGGGTGTTTTTTCTGCGAAAAAAATATATACTTTAATGTTGATTTTGATATTTTAAATGACTAATAGAATCACCCAGGTCATGATCCACACTAAAATCAAAGCCATTTGACTGGATAAAATGCATAAATATGAAAAACTATGGCAACCTTGGGTAACCCACTTCCTGCCTCCTAATTTGGACGAATCCTTACTTCTGATAGCTCAATAATTCCATTCCCCTGCCCCACAGCCAGGGAATTCAATGTCATGCCACTCCTTGGGAATGGGGGATTCCTTGCCATAACCTGTGATGATCCATATTTCCCTGATTTTGGTATCCTCACCCAGAGGTTATTGCCCAGTTATTCTAAGGTTCATTGATATCCTGTGCTTCCCAAACTACAACCTTTATCCTCCTCCTGATATTCCTCAGACCTCAAGTTTGTATTTTAGCATTTGTCTGCACTGAATGTATGTACTGCTTTATTCATTGTACACCATGGGGGAGATTTACTAAAACTAGTGCACACAGAAACTGCTGCAGTATTGGATAGCAGGGGCGTTGCTATGGGGGTGCTGAGGGGGCGGGCACCTGGGTGACACCCACCAGAGGAGTGACACCATCAAGGAAGCTGGCAGTGGTAGCGGCCGTGGTGTTAGGAAGGAAAGGTGAGATGCGGACTGTCAGAATGTTTCCCCCCACTCGATCCCCCTTTCTCCTGTCAGTAGTGCTGGAGAAGACAGAGCAGCTCTAGGTTTGCGGCTGCCCAGCTTTCTGCCCACACTTTTTCTTTCCCCATTGGCCACAGCGGAGGGCCAATCACAACTGAGTAGTGACGCATCATGGGACATGTAGTCGCAGAAGATCAGCGACCCCATTGTCCTCCCCAGGGAGGAGACTACAGTTCCCAGCATGCACTCGGAGGGGGAAGAGATAGAGCGAGAGCCCAGAACCCAGAAACAAGCTGGGCGAATGAGAGCCACGCTGCTAACCTGCACCACCAGAGAGAGCCACGCTTCTAACCAGCGCCACCAGAGAGAGCCACTCTGCTAACTAGTGCCACCAGAGAGAGCCATGCTGCTAGCCAGCATCACCAGAGAGAGCCACACTGCTAACCTGCACCACCAGAGAGATCCACGCTGCTAACCTTCACCACCAAAGAGAGCCACGCTGCTAAACTGTATCACCAGAGAGAGCCATGCTGCTAACCTGCACCACCAGAGAGAGCCAGGCTGCTAAACCTGCACCCCCGGAGAGAGTCATGCTGCTAACCAGCACCATCAGAGAGAAATACACTAAGCCACTGCCAGGGTACAGACGTGCTACACTACTGACCAGAGTGGCCCTGGAGGGATCACTGATGCAGTTTTGCTGGGTCTGGTAATCCATTATCTATTACTGTTCATAAGGACTGAGCCTTTAGGAATTGCCTAACCTGCTATCTTCTAGCCCTTATACTGCAGGCAATATTAGGGCTAGAGCATAGCAGGTTAGGCAATTATTGACCGCCACCGAGCTCCAAGGCTGTGCTGCTGGCCCAAAATGGGGGAGGGGTGGCACCATGTTTTACAGCACCAGGTGGCACCAACCCTAGTGACGCCACTGGTGGATAGTAACCAATAAGCTTCTAGATTTTTATATTATCAAAGCTTAATTGAACGCTCTGAAGTTAGTAGCTGATTGGTTACTCTGCACAGCTGCACCAGATTCTGTGTGCACCAGTCTTAGTAAATCACCCCTATATGTGTCTAATGCACATATACGTTGTAATTTGTACAACCTTTACTTTTTCAATAAAAATCTCTGAACGAAAAAAAAAGGCTGTTGGTAATCCTGTTCAAATTGCAATTGGTATGCAAAAAAAAAAAAATCTGAAAACAGACCTACTACAATATTTGGATCATATCTTCTGGGAATAAATGGTACTGTGATATTGATTTCTAGATGTAAAAATGGCTTTTGGTGGTCCTTTTCATATTTGGGCTTATGTATAAATAAATTAATCTATGAATAGGCTCACTACAATATTTGTGGTGTTTTTTTTCTGGGAAAAATGATACTGCAATGTTGATTTCTAGATTTTACCATAGATGTTGTGGGTCTGCAATATTTTAGTGGCATTGTTATGTGAATAAATTAAGCTGTAATGCTTATTCCTAGATTTAAAAATGGATATTGAATATCTGTTTAAAATGGGGCCTAGTACACAGATTATTGGCTTCTGGTGAAATAAATACACCCGAATGTTGATTTTTTTTCTTTTATTAAAAGCTGCTTGGTGTGTGTCCCTTTCAAAATGCAACTGCTAGGAGGTCTAGATACAACTTAATTCCAACAAAGTCAGGGGGACAATCCAAAATGTATTCAGTGGGTTTTGAAGGTCCAAGATTGCTCCCTTAATCAGTGCTTAATTGTCAGCAATGTGAATAGACTAGAAGTGAAGTGGACATTTCGGGGTTGATTTACTAAAGCGTGAAAGTGCAAAATTTGGTGCAGCTCTGCACAGAAACCAATCAGCTTTAAGGTTTTATTGTCAAAGCTTGATTGAACAAGCTGAGGTTAGAAGCTGATTGGTTAGCATGCAAAGCTGCACCGGTTTTTGCACTCTCCAGCTTTAGTAAATCAACCCCTTAATGTACTTTTTTTGCAGTGTGATTGCAAGCACAGGCCTTGTCAGAAGCTGGTCTGGCGCTGCACAAGGGGGCACTCTTGGACTCGTGAAATGCATTGGATACTTTTTGGATTGTTCCTTTGACTTTTATTGGAATAAAGTTGTATCTGGACCTCTTAGCGCTTCAATTTCCATTCTTTTTACATTACACTACAAGCCAAGGAGACCATGGAGTTCCTCTGAGGTGTAGAAGCTGCCTGTCTGGGTATGCCCAGTTGCTGACATCACAAGGGGGCAGGTCACTCAGTGATGTCACCAGGTGGCCCTGCCCCTTAGGTTATTTAGCGAAACAGCTGTGAAGTAGATCTGTCATTTAGCGGGAGCCAGCATGAGGTGCGGACCACTTTTTATTTTTTTAATGCAGGTTAGAAGACCGGCGTTCATTGTGATTAACGATGGATCTACACCGGGGGACAATTGTTTTTTTTAATAAAGAACTTGTCAAAAACTGTCTCCTGTCTTTAATTATACTACTCTTTTTTTTTGGTGAATGAGTAGGGGTACTATGTAAACCCTACTCATTCACGTGGTGGGGCTGGGATCTGGGGGCCCCATTGTTAAAGGGGGCTTCCAGATTCCGATAAGTCACCCCCACAACCACTGGGCCAGGATTGTGGGAAAGAGTCCCTTGTCCTCATCAACATGGGAACAAGGTGCTTTGGGGGGGAGCCCTCCCACCCCAAAGGACCCTCCCATGTTGAGAGCATGTGGCCTGGCATGGTTCAGGAAGGGGTGGTGCCAGCTCATTCCCCTTTTTCCTGGCCTGCCAGGCTGCATGCTCATATATGAGTATGGATATATGAGTATGGATTTTGGGGGGACCCCACCCAATATTTTTATAATATATTCAGTCAGGTCCATAAATATTGGGACATCAACACAATTCTAATCTTTTTGGCTCTATACATCACCACAATGGATTTGAAATGAAACGAACAAGATGTGCTTAAACTGCAAACTTTCAGCTTTAATTTGAGGGTATTTACATCCAAATCAGGTAAACAGTGTAGGAATTACAACAGTTTGTATATGTGCCTCCCACTTTTTAAGGGACCAAAAGTAATGGGACAGATTAACAATCACAAATCATACTTTCACTTTTTAATACTTGGTTGCAAATCCTTTGCAGTCAATTTCAGCCTGAAGTCTGGAAAGCATAGACATCACCAGACACTGGGTTTCATCCCTGGTGATGGTCTGCCAGGCCTCTACTGCAACTGTCTTCAGTTTCTGCTTGTTCTTGGGGCATTTGCCCTTCAGTTTTGTCTTCAGCAAGTGAAATGCATGCTCAATCGGATTCAGGTCAGGTGATTGACTTGGCCATTGCATAACATTCCACTTCTTTCCCTTAAAAAACTCTTTGGTTGCTTTTGCAGTATGCTTCGGGTCATTGTCCATCTGCACTATGAAGCGCCGTCCAATGAGTTCTGAAGAATTTGGCTGAATATGAGCAGATAATATTGCCTGAAACACTTCAGAATTCCTCCTGCTGCTTTTGTCAGCAGTCACATCATCAATAAATACAAGAGAACCAGTTCCATTGGCAGCCATACATGCCCACGCCATGACACTACCACCACCATGCTTCACTGATGAGGTGGTATGCTTTGGATCATGAGCAGTTCCTTTCCTTCTCCATACTCTTCCAATCACTCTGGTACAAGTTGATCTTGGTCTCACCTGTCCATATGATGTTGTTCCAGAACTGTGAAGGATTTTTTAGATGTTGTTTGACAAACTCTAATCTGGCCTTCCTGTTTTTGAGGCTCTATTTGAAGGAGAAGATAGTAGCAATTAGTAACAAAGGAATAGAGGCAAAGTCCTAGAAACTGGAACCAGGATCAAAGATTTCTCTCCTAACCACTGCTGTGGTCAAAACAACAGAAAAACAAAAAAAACAAAAACAAAAAAGGGCCCCCCAAAATGAGACTACCATATATTGGCACAGGTTTCACAGACAATAATTGGTGCAAAATACAACTATAAATAAGTAAAAGCTAGTGGGAAGGAGAAACGAAAGGGTTCACAAAGTAATTGTAAGTAAAACATAATCCAATCATGTACAAGCTAAGCTAAAGCTTGTCCTCAAGGAAACATGTAAGCGGTAAATTGGAATTGAGCCCATTTGGTTGTAGCGTACCAAGAGAGTAAATCCAATAGGCCCTGCAACACAGGAGTACACAATCCCTGTCACTGCCTCTATGGCCAGCTGACGTGTTCAATCATATTACCTCTAAATTCATGAGTTTGGTGTATGGATACTACAAAGTGTACTGCTACTGATTTATTGGGACCAATCTGTATACCTTTCTTGGTCTTCGTCAGGGCCGTCCTAATGTCTCTCCTATGTTTCTGGAAATGTCTCTTAAATGGACCTGTAGTTTTACCCACATAGGTCAATGCACACCGACATTTCAGGATGTAGACACAAAATTCAGTATCGTAATTCAAGTAATCGCATCTACTATACTGATTGCCCTTATGTGGATGTGAAAAACATTCACCACAGATTAATGAATTGCAAACATTGCAGTTATGGCACCTATAACAGCCCTATAACTTATGCAAGATACTAGGTGTAATTTTAGCTTATTTGTGTCTAGGGTTGGCCTGTACAAGGTGATCTCGTATGGCTTTGCTGCGTCTATAGGCAATCCTCAATATAAACTTTAGGTTGGGTGCTAAAGAGTTGTCAATCTGCAATATATTTACCGCTTGTTTAATCATGTCTGACCATCGGTTGAAAGTATGTACAAATAATGGATGGTCAATCTGTCTGTTAGATCTGTATCAATCAGTTAAAAGGTTGGACAAAGCCTGGTCCAGCACTTTGGCTGGGTATCCCCTTTCGAGAAACTTGTGATGCATTCTCTCAAGCTGCAGTCCTCCTGTCAGGGCTGGGCTCAGCCCTCACTTCTCAGAGCAAGCTGCTCAGCTGAGGGTTAATTGCCAGTCTCAGCTTTCACTCAGTCTCACCTGAGCTATATAAACTGCCTGGATCAGATCTTAGACGCCTTCGCCTAGTCAACATCTCTGGATGAATCTCTGCTGTGTTTTCCTGTGAAAGACTTTTGCCTGTTTGACTTCCCTTCTGGTTCCCAGATTAAAGACTCTGCATGGCTCATTTCCCTTCTGGCTCCTAACCCTGCATGCTGTTTGTTTGACCTCGCTGATCTCTGGATCCCTGTTTGCTGGCTTGCTTTAACTACCGAACCTTGGCTATGTTTTGACTTTGTTTGCTCTGTTTGTTCTATTTTACCATTTTTTTAAATAGTGTGATTTTTACTGCACTTCTGCCTCAGTTTGATTCATGGTTCCTAACACTCCTATCATCAAAGAGAAAGCAAATATGTAAAACTCTCTGCTGGTTTGGTGTAGAGAGATGTGGCCAGCATGTCCTGTGTCATGGTGACTGACACGTCAGGAAAGGTAATGCTATTTGGAAAGACCTCAGGATTAGGGATGGGGTTCGTGTTTGGATCAAACGTATGTTCGATCCGAACATCCCCTGTTCGCTAGTTCGGGTTTTCCCAAACCTTATGGGGCGTTCACAGCAACTTTGCGCACCCCATAATGTTTTAAAATGGCGGCAGAATGCCGCCCGCTGATTGGTCAAAGCATGCACATGACCCGCATGCTTTGGCCAATCAGCAAGTGGCCTGCTGTGAAAGCTTTGATTGGCTAAAGGCAGGATGCCTTTAGCCAATCACTGCACAGCAGTCTCAATCCACGCCCCACACTATATAAAGCCGCTCGTACAGCCGCTCTATGATAGTGTGTCGGCACTGCTTGTTGAGAGATAGCGTAGATTCCTGTATACAGGCTGTTTAGATAGCTAGCTTGAAAAAAAACTAACTAGATAGATAGTTAGATATCTAAAATATATCTGTCAGTTAGTGCAGACAGGTTAGTGTAGGGAAAAAAAAGAAAAAAGAAAAAGTAAAAAAATATATATACGCACAGTGTGCTATATATCAGTGTACACTTTACATATGGTATATAGTCCACTTGATGCGGTGTATAAAAATATATACAGCCTGGTATATATATATATATATATATATATATATATATATACATACACAGCATATTGAGCGTGCTCTATATATCTGTACCTAAGGTATGTAGTCTACTTGACATGGTGTATAAAAATATATACAGCCTGGTATATATATATATATACACACACACAGCGTATTGAGCGTGCTCTATATATCTGTACCTAAGGTATATAGTCCACTTGACGTGGTGTATAAGAATATATACAGCCTGGTATATATATATATATATATATATATATATATATATATACACAGTGTATTGAGTGTGCACTATATATCGGTGCATTTGGGGGTGTAAGGGATATAGCGCACTACTTGGCGTGTTATCTTGAAATATATACAGTCTAGTGTATACAGATATACGTGCAGTGTATTGAGAGTAAACAATAAATATCGGTGCATTTGGGGCTGTACGGTATATAGCACACTACTTGGCGTGTTGCCTTCAAATATATACAGTCTAGTGTATACAGATATACATGCAGTGTATGGAGAGTAAACTATATATCAGTGCATTCGGGGTGTACGGTATATAGTACAGTGTACTGCGGTGCTAAAAAAAAACAAAAACATCATGTCAGGAAGGCCTCAAAGGAGAGGCAGACACTCCCAGCCCACTAAAATAGGGCAAGCAGCCTCTGTGTCTTCAGTGAAAGGTGGCCGACGTGGTGCATCCTCTGCAGGCGGGTCACGCTTGTCCTTTTTTTCTGCTGTTGGACGTGCTATTGAGACACAACAAGCAGAAGAGTTGACGGAGTGGATAGCAAAGCCGTCCTCATCCTCCTCTGTCACCCAGGCTCATACAAGTTTGCCTTCCAATGCATCTGGCAAAGCAGCCTATTCCACTGGATCCTTGTCCACAGTTACACCTTCTGTAGCCCCACCATCATGCACGGAGGAGTCACCTGAGTTGTTCGACCATAGTGTCGGTTACATGCTCATGGAGGATGTGCAGCAGTTTGAAGGCTCCGATGTTGGTTCTCAGGTTGAGGAAAGGAGTAGCGTGAGCCTAGAGACAGGGGGTGTCACAAAAGGACAAGAAACTAGCAGTCATGTTCCCTCAGCTGCAGCATACTGCCAAGTTTGCTCCAGTGACGAGGAGGGAGGGAGGAGGAGGAGGACACGGACCGTACTTGGGTGCCTGAGAGAAGAGAGGAGGAAAGTGAGGAGGAGGAGGCCCAACTCCAACAAGTCAGGGTGTCCTCCAGGGGCCAGCTTAAGGGCAGCCACCCAATTGCATCAGCCCACAGACCTCCACAGATGCAGGGCGCTGCTGCCTCCCCGCCGACTTCCAAAATTTCTTTGGTGTGGGCATTTTTCAGCACATGTGCAGTAGATCGCACCATTGACATTTGCAATCTATGGCTAAAGCGGCTCAAGCGTGGCCAGGACTCCAGCCGTTTGGGCACTACTGTCTTCACAAGACATATGACGACCAGCCATACAGTCCGTTGGCAAGAGTACCCGAAGAACCCACACCAGAAAACAAGGCGGACTCCTCCTTGCTCCTCATCTGGGATCTCAACCCCTACTATACCTGCAGTCCTCTCCAAAACCTGCACTGAGAGGAATGAAGGTGTAGCAATGCGTGCCACAACTAGTACTTGCAGCCAGCAATCTGCTAGCAGTATACCACCAAGTGAATTCAGCAGGCAAATATCACTATCCCAGTTGCTGAACCGTAAAAAGAAATACAGTCCCAGCCATCCACAAGCTCAGCGTCTTAATACTAGCTTGGCCAAATTGCTAGCACTTAGAGTTGAGCGAACTTCTGGAAGTCCAGGTTCTGCTGGTTCAGCCGAACTTCGGGACAAAGTCCGGGTTCGGGTCCGGACAGAACCCGAACTTTGTCCCGGACCCCGAACTTACCCCAAGCCCCAGGCCCTGTTTCAAGCCCAAGACAGGCCTGGGCTTGGGCCTGAAACAGGGCTTCAAGCCGACTTGGTCGTCTTGGACCTGAAGGTCTTCAAGCGAGTTGAGATTCACGATCGTTAAACCGGTTCGATCATAATTCTGCGACTCGAACACCTACCGACCCTGACATAAAGAAAAATGCCAAGTCGTTGACCCTATCACTATAAACGGACGACTTAAGTGAACCACCATATGACGATCGTCTAACGACCGACGTTCATGATCAACACCGTGCGTAACGATGTGGAAGTAAGGAGAGTCACGTCCAAAACCTCTCCTGACGTCCATATCATCCCCAA
>BLSH010218016.1:147412-174809 GCA_018402905.1 Glandirana rugosa
CGAGTTGGATGACCACTCCTCCTGCTGCCAGATAGTGCCACTGCCCAGCCCATTGGGGTTGCCACATCATCCCTTTAATCCAGGACACAAATGAAATAAACAGGTTCTGAGGCTAACTTAATGCAGATGAAGCACCGAGTGAGTTTAATTACCACCTTAATCAGCCACAGAACCTGGGTAATTAATATGTGTCTTGGATTATAGGGATGATGTGGCAACCCTACAGCCCATCCACACTCAAATGAGGTTACTGCATTTTCCCGCCACACCACCGCCAGCCAGCACCTGACCGGAGCAGACGCTCCGGATGGATGGATCCTCCTGATTCCTTCCTGCCTCCCTGCTCTGGCTGACCCTGCAGCCCTCCTGGTGACAGTGGTGAGTGCAGTAGCTTCCTCTTCAAGCCAGTCAAAAAGAGTCAGGACAGTGAGTGTGTGACTGTTTGACACCCACACTGTCTCTGCTCACTCTGACAGACAGCCGCGAGACAGGCTGCAGGAGTCTCTCTCTCTTAGTGTGAGTGTGCACTGTATGAGTGCAGTGTGCACTGTATGAGTGTAGTATATGAGTGCAGTGTGCACTGTATGAGTGTAGTGTGCACTGTATGAGTGCAGTGTGCACTGGATAAGTGGCAGGAGGTAATGGAAGGATGGTGTAATGGAAACAGCAGGTGATGGGGATGGCATGATGGAGATGGAGGGATGGTGACAGGAAGTGATGGGGGGGATTGTGTGATGGAGACAAGAGGTGATGGAGGGATGGAGACGGGGGGATAAAAACAGGAGGTGATGGAGACAGGAAGTCTTTAGAAGTGGGGACATAGATTTTGGTGATCCTAGTGGCTACCAGGGATTTCACCTCACGTTCTGTTGTGGTTATGGAACAGAAATTAAGGGGAAATCTCTACAATTTGACATAGGTGGCAAAACTGATGGACTAAATAATTTGCCCTTATTATACTGAAAATAAGAGAAATATGTTTTTTTTACCTTGCTATCTACCTTAAATCACATTGATATTTGCACAGTGTACTTACTTGTGGAATAAATGCTGAAATTTGCACTGAAAACTGTAATTTTGTAAAATGCCAGTAAAAACTTGGCTGTGCCAGTAAATTTTGGATGTTGTGCCAGTAAATTTCAATCTGGTAGGTTGGCAACACTGGCTGGAGCACAGAGGGGATTCAAGACATTCTTATGCATTGGTTTCGTCTGTAAAGTAGCTCGCTGGAGTATTTTCTTTTGGATTTTGGGACAAGTTTGATGTTTATTGTGTATATTGATTAAGGATTGGTATTAGTTTTATGTATTATATTTATATATTTTATATTTATATTATTTGGGCAGCACAATCACCTGTTTATTTGTATTCCTTTATTGTATGGGGGAAAACATATTGTGATAGCAGCAGCCAAGAGTTACTTTATTTGGTTAGGTGGCAGTGCACGTACATTCTTTTTTTATTTAATTGTGGCTTTGAGTTAAACTTTCTTAGAATAAAATACATAGATTAGGTAGGGAGTGAAATGTGATTTTTTTTTCATGCCCTGTAGATAAGCTTTAAGCCAGAGGTCAAATTGGGTGAACTTTTTAACAGCTATGACGGCTTATTTTTATTTTTGCATTACCTTGGGACATTTGACTTCATGTGGCATCAAAGCAAATTGCATTTGCTATTAACAAGGTATAAAATAAATAAATGGTCTAGCATCAGGCTATGTGACATGCACACGCTATAACAATTTTAGCTTTTTGTTATTTTTTACTTGGTTCACATACAGTTCAGGAACATATTGTCCATCTCACCAGCATATTTTCTGCACTGAAAGGGTAAGTGAAGGCAGCTAACGAAGCATGCTGTTAATACTGTCCTTTCACTAACCCCTTATTTTGAAAAGAACTACACCAGTGACTGACAGACTTCATATTCTTAACAAATACAAATTTCTCTCATGTTGTTAGTGTCCTTTTTATGTTCTCAATAACATTTTATTACTGCAATAGGCGTAAACAAAATACCACAGTGCCTTACTGTCTTGCTATGATGTGATAAACATCATTTATTGCCTGAAAGTGATTTTACTATTTGTATAAACTACATTTATTCTCAAGCTGGAACACATACGCATTGAAGTACATCTGTTAGAAGAAAAATATTGTGTGTTTTATTTACTTGACTACCCTTGGGTCAATGATTTAGAACAATTGAGTTGTACCCCCTTCTTCAAGGTCCAAGCAGGATTAATATGCAACGTTTTAGCAGAATATTAAAGGGTAAGTTCACCTTTACAGAAAATCTGTAAGGTGAACTTATATTGGACCCCCTCCCCATCCCCTTGGTCCCACTGTACCAGCGCCCCATGATCCCCCGCTGTCAAGCACCAGGACGCCGCTTCATCGGTCCAGGGATTTGAAATCCTCCAGCTTTCTCTCCTCTCCTCCTGTGCTCTGACAGGACGGGCTAGATGGATTCTGATTGGTCCGTGCCATCCATGTGACATTGCTGACCAATTAGAATGCCTCCAATCTGTACACGCTGAGAGGTATGGATAGGGGATTAAGCTGTGGGAATTTCCAATCACTGGAACTGTGAATCGGTGTCCCGGTGTCTCACTGCAGGGGATCGTGGCATACTGGTACAGCGGGACAGGGGGGATGGGGAGGGGGTCCAATGTAAGTTCACCTTACAGATTTTCTGTAAAGGTGAACTTACACTTTAAGTAAGGCAATCTCTGAGAAAAAAAACACAAACAAACATATGCAATTGAAGTTAGTGAGATAAGAAAAGGAGAGGTCTATAGACTGAGAGGGGGGTAAAACTGGTCATTGATGGGTCGAATCTCAGACAGTTCAGCAGGTACATGCCAAGATTCAATACATGTATGCGCAGGCTAATTGTACCAAAGTCAATCCATCGATTGACTTGGCTACAACCAGCATGTCGGATTTACAGCATGCAAATATTGCCAGCGGCTATAGTCACTAACAATAATCAATGTGCTCTCCCAGTAGGGAAGGCTCCCCGTGCCCCTCCCCTCCACCGGGAAAACATAACAGTTTTGCAGAAGGGATTCCCCCATTAAAACTGAAGGTCCCAGTCAGTTTCCTTAGGCTCTTTCTTTAAATTGTATTTGTTGCAAGTGCACTAATACAGCTACAATCACCTCAGTCTGTGATTTAGGAAGCATTCAAGTCAAAACACCAGCATGCTAGTCAGGCACATAGTATTTTAGAAGGCAGTCAAGAAGCAATATTAGCCTACATATTGAATTTCCCACAGGTTTTTGTGGGATATTGAAAAATATGAAATGTATAGTTAAAGTTACTAATCACTATAGAAAATTAACAGAGATTCAGCATTACTTGATACACAGATCCTGTGTAAATACAGAAATAGCTGTCAGTTTTTGTTTTTCACATAATCAAATAACTGACCAAACCTTTCTTTCTAAAATAACTCAGTAGACCATTTTAAAATGATTTAATAACAAGAAACAGGTCAGCTGGTTGGAGAAAGACTTGATATTCTAAGTGCTACTACTTTTAAGTCATTCTTCAACTCCCAGTTTTATCTGAAGGTGATTACTTGCATTTGAAATCAAACCTTCAGAAATATGAATTTGACTTTAGTCCTGCATAGTTAACACTTTATATCCAAGGGTGCTCTTTATTTAAAAGAAAAATCAAAGGAAGGAGGAAACAAAGAAGGAGTTGTTGCTCATTTTAACCAACAAGGCTTTATTTTTATATTTCTTCCCCTGTATAACCTAAAACACCTGGCTGATCCTGCCTGGTTTTGTCCTCCCCTCTGTAAACTGACCACGGTATAACACGACAGATGAGTACTGACACCGTGGTCAGTTTACGTGCCTCCGTCATCGGCAGCTCTCCTCTCCCCCCTCCCCTCCCTGTCTGTCATAACTATATTATATTTATACCATCCCTCCCCTTTTTTGTCCATTATCAGCACTATGTTTATATGAATAAACTACTTTTTTCTTTTCTTTGTTTTTCTTTTTGTTTGGATAAATAATAAAATTAATATTAAATAAAACAATTTATTTATAATTAGAAACCTAAAGTTAAAATTCACTCTCTTAATCAACATTGACATTTTTAATCCATACGCTACTAACATTAGTAAATAGATAGTAAAGTATATCATATATACTTGTTTTTTTTAAACCATACATTTTTATTTTTAATGAAAGGTATTGTTACAGATATTGAACATTATTAGACATCCCTTTAAGGGATTGACTATAATACTTGTTAAACACATAATGTGAAAAGAAACAAAACAAGGTACAACAGAAGAAGGATATGTATTGATAACTATTTGTTAGTCAGACCCCGCTTACCCCAGCATATTTACTTGTTTTAAACTTTTTTTTTTACATTTCTTCAGTTACTTCCTAGTTTCCAGTCCTAGGCCAATGATGACATACATCCCAGGAATCTTCAGGAGGGGAGGAGTGTTTTTTCAGCTAGTCACACTCTCCTACCTGCATGCGTTGGCTAAGGGCAAATGGATTGCAGGAAGTAAATTCTACATGAATAATCTGCCCTTTCTCAAGATGGTCATCGCCAGAAATGCTAGGCAGTGTTTTTCAAAGTGATTTCTCAGCAAAATAAAGCATGGAGACATGGTTGGATCAGGGCTGGCCCTACCATGGGTCCGAGTGGGACCATAGGTCTCAGGCTGCACTTTAAGATGGGCAGCACTCAGCCCGGCCAGCAACATGGGCATTCTGCCCGAGCGTGCAGTGACATATCATTCATGCGCTGCCTTCACTTCAGCGCATGAATGATATGTCACTGCACGCTCATGACCGACTCTAGGAGACAGGTCACACGGAACAGCACAGGCCACAGCCCGCATGCTTTCCTAGCAGCCAGTACCCACCGGCCACCGTCACTGCACCGTCATTGCCCACTGAATAGCTGCCTTTGTACCTGTCAGTGTCAGGACTGTGCTGGGAGCGGAGCAGGGGTGGAGCTGTTCAGACTCCTGACTCTAGGTCACACGGAACAGCACAGGCCGCAGCCCGCAGGCTTTTATAGCAGCCAGTACCCACCGGCCGATGCCACTGCACTGCCGCTAAGTAGCTGCCTCTTTACCTGTCAGGAGGAGGGAGGACAAAGGAGGATCTCAACAGTACTGTCTGCAGCCAGAAGTCCGAATATGAGTACAGTAAACTGTAAGTACACACGACTCAACTGATCTTCCAAAACCATTGTACATGCTTGGAGGCTTAGCCTCTCATTGAGGGGACTTGCCAAAGGTGCCCAAAAAGTGTAGTTGCCGACTTTTAACAATCGGACACTCACCTGTGCCATGGGCCAGCGATGCGGTCGCCTGAGGGCTCGCTCTTCTCCCCCTCTCCTCGGCGGCGCCGGCATCACAAGTGTGGGCGTCCAGCTTTGGCTTCGAAGCTGGACGTGCACTGCACATGCGCAAGTCGAGCTGTGAATGGCCGGTGTATCTTCTGGGACCTGTGATGTGTCCCAGAAGATCTCCGGGTGGTAGGGGAGTAAAGGTGAACTTCCTTCTGGTTCTGTGGCACCAGACCTTGCTGGAAACCTTGCCAGAAAACGGGTTCCAGCGGGCATGCGCGGGAGTGACGTCTCGCGCTCTGGCCACTCACAGCATCGGAGCGTCGAACCTGGAAGGATCTCCCACAGCGTGGACTGAGCTGCCCTGTGGGAGCTTCGTTTAGAGGTAAGTATGTCATAATGAGCTAGTATGCAGTGCATACTAGCTCATTATGCCTTTGCCTTATAGGTGTTTTTATTTTATTTATTTTTTGGGGATACAACCTCTTTAAGCCACTTTTCTTCCTACAATTCCCTGTGTTATATTACAGCATGTGCCCCAGTACATGTTATTTATAAAAACAATGCCGCTTCATACCTAATTTCAGAGCACCTCTCGGCGCTCACGTGACCACCCACCGCTGATCTGACAGCTACAGCAGGCGGGACTGAGAATACCCAGCTGACATCAGCCGGGAGTAGAGCCGTGGGTGTTCGCGTAAACGCCGAGTGGCACTCTGAAATTAGGTATGAAGCAGCATTGTTTTTACAAATAACATGCACTGGGGCACATACTGTAATATAACACTGGGGATTGTAGGAAGAAAACAATATTTTTTGCAACAGGAGGGAAGCGATCAGCGAAGATACAGCTGACAGGCAGGGAGGAGAGGAGAGATGGAGCAAGGAGAGACAGTGAATAATGAAGGCACGAAAACTGGCCATGGTGTCAGGGCTCAGCAGCCTCCCAAAAAGTGTCAAAAGTGGCAGTTAGGTGTCCGATTTGTCCGCCGCAATATCGCAGTCCCACTAAAAATCGCTCATCGCCGCTGTTACTAGTAAAAAATTAAATAAAAATTGCATAAATCTGTCCCATAGTTTGTAGACGTTGTAACTTTTGCTTAAACCAATATGGGATTTTTTTTTACCAACAATATGTAGCAGAATACATATTGGCCTAAACTGGTGAATACATTTGATTTTTCTACATTTTTTACTGAATATGTTTTATAGCAGAAAGTAAAAAATATTGTCAGTCTTTTTTTGTTCATAGCACAACAAATAAAAATCGCAGAGGTGATCAAATACCACCAAAAGAAAGTTATATTTGTGGGAAAAAAAAGGACATCAATTTTATTTGAATACAGTGTTGCACGACCGAGCAATTGTCAGTTAAAGCGGTGCAGTACCGTGTAAACATTCTGGGGCTGAAGAGGTTAAATTTGGTAGCTTCATTGGTTTTAATTATCATGATATAAAATAAAGAATGTAGGGGCCTTTTGGTGGGTGTTATTTTTTGGGGGGGAGGGGAAGGCATTTCATTCTTGGACCCAGGCAGCACAATGTCTTGGGCCAGCCCTGGGTTGGATAGGTGAGTTTGCTAAAAATTAATTAAATAGCGTTTTTGGTTTGTGATGCTCAGATGCAATGTAGTTCTGCTTTAAGCTGACAAAAGGTTTGTGCCATATCAGTTTAATATTCCATAGGCATAATAATTGAAGATATGATGTTAATTCATGATTATATAAATTCAATATCAAGAGAACTTACTGTAAAGGAAGGATTAAATCATTTACCTAGATCAGAGGTCTCCAAACTGCAGCCCAGGGGCCGGATAAGACCCTTTGCTTGTCTTTATTAGGCCCTTGGGACACTATTCTTCTCACTGATAAGAGACACTATTCCTTCTACACAACAACGGGACATAATTCCCATCACTGATACCAACAATAGGGCACTATTCCTCCCACTGACACCAATGATGGGGCATTATTATTGTTCTAAAATCATCTTCTAGTTCTATAGGGTCAGGTTCCTGCTGTTGCTGTAAGTATTCCTCCCACTGATACCAATGATAGGGGCAATATTCCTACCACTGATACAAATGATAGGACACTATTCCTACCTGTTAGAGGAAATCCTGCTAAATTGAAATTTTTTCCGCTAATGCACGTCCGCGTGCATGCCGGAAACGGCGCCAAACGGCTCTATTTCAAGCCTGCATGCCCTGCAGCAAGTGCTGTCTGATCTACAGCATGTAGTGTGTATTCCTGAGCAACCTGTATCTGTTCCTCTGTTCCTGTGACCCGGCTTGCCTGACTGCTGATTTTTGCCTGCACCGATCCCTGGACTGCCTACGACCACTCTCTTGCCTAGCCCTTCTGTACTTTGCCTGCCCGCCTGTTGATGACCCTGTCTGAACCCGGCCATCCGTCTGCCTGCTCCTTTTGTACCGTACCGCCAGCCTGTTTCACGACCCAGCCTTTACGACCATTCTTCAAGTGCACGAGTGCACCAACAGACTTCTACCATCACCAGTGACACAGTCCGGCCCTCGTGCCATCCTGTACTCCTGAGCCACCTATCTACTCTACCAGGGGTTCCAGAGTCAGGGTCGTAAGGGAGGTTAACCACTGCATAAGTCAGACTCATCTACCAGGTATGTGATACTACCACTGATACCAATGATGGGGCACAATTCCTCCCACTGATACCAATGATGGGACACTATTCCTACCACTGATACACATGATGGGACACTATTCCTACCACTAATACCAACAATGGGAGCACTATTCCTCCCACTGATACCAATGATGGGGCACTATTCCTCCCACTGATACCAATGATAGGGGCAATATTCCTACCACTGACCTCCAACAATGGGGCACTATTCCATCCACTGACGCCGATGAAGGGACACTATTTCTACCACTGACGCCAACAATGGAGCACTGTTCCAACCACTGACACCAATGAGGGGACTCTATTTCTCCCACTGACACCAACTGCAGGGCCCTATTCTTCCCAATGACACCAATGATGGGACACTATTAGAGTTGAGCGAACACCTGGATGTTCGGGTTCGGTGGGTTCGGCCGAACTTTGCGAAAATGTTTGGGTTCGGTACCGAACTTGACCTGAACTTTACCCCGAACTCCATTGAAGTCAATGGGGACCCAAACTTTTCGGCACAAAAAATTACTGTAAAAAAGTCCTGGAAAGTGCTAGAGGGCAAAAGGAAGTAAAATGATTTTAGAACAATAATCTGTCCCTTACAGCAACAGCAGGAACCTGACCCTATAGGAGTAGGCGATGATTTTAGAACAATAATCTGTCCCTTACAGCAACAGCAGGAACCTGACCCTATAGGAGTAGGCAATGATTTTAGAACAATAATCTGTCCCTTACAGCAACAGCAGGAACCTGACCCTATAGAACTAGAAGATGATTTTAGAACAATAATCTGTCCCTCTAAGCAGTAGACTCTACCTAGTCCAGTCAGATCGTTCTGTAATGCAGGATGAGATGTTATTAGATCTGCAATCTGTCCCTAAAAGCAGTAGTAGTAGTAATCTCTACCTAGTCCACAATCAGATCGTTCTGTAATGCAGGATGAGATGTTATTATATCTGCATTCTGTCCCTCACAGCGCCGGCAGCATCTCCTTTACAGTTCGGGTTCGCTCAACTCTAGACACTATTTCTTCCCCTAATACCAACAATAGGCAATATTCCTCCCACTAACACCAATGATGGGGCATTCTCCATTGATGCCAGGATATTTCTGTTTACACTGGCCACAGTACGGCCCCCTCAAAGTTTTAAGGACAGTAAACTGGCCCTTTGTCCAGAAAGTTTGGAGACCCCTGCCCTAGATGATGGCAATTCTTCATCACCTCCCACTAATTCTGAACAAGCTAGGCAAAATGGCATATGCATAATTCAAAGCGTTTTACTTTGATTTGACTGAGTTTGCACACTCTAGTTTTAGTAAATAATCCCCACTGGGTTTGATTTACTAAAGGTAAACAGAATGTGCACTTTGCACGTGCAGTTGCTCCAGAGCTTAGTAAATGAGGCAAGACTTCACTTTGCAAAGAATACCCAATCACATGCAAGTAAACATTTTTTTTAAAAAACAGCATTTTTGCTTGCAAATAAGCAGAGCTTCCCCTTCTTTACAAAGTTTAGGAGCAATTGCAGAGTACAACTGCACTTGTAAAAAGCACAATATATTTGTCTTTAGTAAGTCAACCCCAGTGATTGAAAGGCTTTATCTCATTCATATGGACTTATGTAAATTTGTTTTGCTTGTATTTTTTTATCTTTTCTTTGTTTTTAAGGTCCACATAACAGCTTCATCTGTGTATATGAAGTTGATGGTTATTATTGTTGCAATGTAATTGCATTATAGTACAGTGGCATCAAAGATGCCAGGTGGGGAATGTGCTGCCACAACAGCCAGGTTATTTTTGTGCTCTTGGTATGCTCCACTGTTTCCCTTCATGTTTGGTGCTTCCTGTTTTGGTTCCCCTTTAATTTACAAAAAGGCATGAGGCTTGAGAAAGTCATTGCATATTGGTATTTTGTATTGAAGCCCACACAGGCACGATATTCCGAAAATTTTGCTTTTTATTTCCACAAAGGTAAATATATTTCACCATGAATGTCAAAACTTACAAAAACATGAGAGCCATGGACAAAGGTCATAGGAGTTGAGCTGTGAACAGAGCCTAATATAACAAAATACTTTCTCTGCAATAAAGGTTTCTAATTCAATAGCTTTACTGTCGAAGGAGGGGACTGCCTATCCCTGATAAAGGCATTTTCTTCTCTAAAAAAAAGGAGAGAAAAGGAAGGCGCACGCACCTAGTGCATTACCAAAAATAATTTATTCCAAATGAAAATATAAAAAGGGGGTACTCACAAAGAAACAGGACATGATAAAATGAGGACACAAGGCAGGATAAAAGCTGACGCGTTTTGGGGGCGCACCCCCTTCATCAGAGCTTCGCTAACCTTAGACTGTCAGACCGAACAATAAATGAACAAATGCATGGACTGGACAGGTGTTGCAATCAATTAATTGGTTAATTACTTAATTGATCAATAAGTTTATCAATGTGGTTGATCAATCACAGGAATGCCAAAAAAAATTAATAATATAATAAATAATATATAAAATGAATAATATATAAAATATATATGTGTTGTATCATATATATATGGACCTGAAAACAAGACAAGAGGGGTCCAAAATATCTTCTGTGGCAAATACTATTGTCAATGAATGGATAAAAATTCAATCACTCACCTCACAAGGAGTCACAGATAGCTGTCAAGGAGGAAATCACTTGTGTGGAGACACAGGCAATGTAATGTAGGACCGGAAATGTCGGGAGCCGTGACTACCCAAATGATGGGATGACAGTACAATAATGGAGAGGGGGAGGACGTGAGAGCGAAGGGAGAGGGGAGGGAATGGGGAAACAGAAAACGGGGAGGCTCACTGCACAGGCAGGAACGGCGTGCATGTGTTGACACACAGAGCGGCCTCCTCTCGACATTCCAGATGAGGTCATATCCGGCCAGATATGACATGCCTGTGCACCCAAAGAGTAAATACAGTGCACAGGAAGACCACAGAGGGAAAAAAACAACACCAATAAGAACACCAATAAGAACACCAATAAAAAATGGAAGGGAAAAATTGGAATGATGAGAACATGATAAATGATGTGCAACACAAACTGTACTGTACAACGGTCTGACAGTAGCAAGGAGCGGTACAAGTAAAAATTGATTCAATAAAAACAATATTAAAACTAGTACTGCAAGTGAACAATAGGTAACACACTGAATAATTTATAATAATTACTAGAAAAAATAGAAAATTGGTATTAATGATCATAATGAAATATTGGAATATTAAAAAGGAACCTGTTGATAAAACATTGCGTTATAATAATTCATTATAATTCATTGTAATACAACAATAAACTTGGAAGTAAACGTGCAGTTGGGAAAAAAATGGATAAATAATTGATAAAAAATGTATAAGATGATGGAAAAAATTATGGATTAATAATTTGATATTTTAAAGTGGAGTATGAACTGGAATGTAGACTAGAAGAAAATAGGGGGAAAAAAGGGGAAGGGGAAAACCCGTGGACTGAAGGGTCCATGTAGGGGGGTGGGTGTGCCCTACCAGCAACTCCCACAATGGCCAAACAGGACAGGGAGAAAAGAAAACCAAGGACCTACACCTGGAGCCCTGGTAATGGCCCAGAGGCTGCACCTGGGGCCCCGGTGCTGACCCAGAGAGGACAATGGGGGCACTGTGTGGTTACATTAAGGTCTGAACATCCAACCCCACATTGAGGCCCCCGGGCACCAGAGCACCCAAGCGATGAATCCAAAAGGATTTTCTTTTGCATAAACTGCGAAACCTGCGTCCAGTGTCCACATCAGTGGTGATAGTTTCCAGCCCAAAGAGTTTCAGGCCAGAAGGGTTCTGCTCATGTTTGTTGAGGAAGTGAAGAGGTAATGAGTGCTTGTCAAAACTCTTATGCTCACCAAACCGTGTCCGTAAGGTGCATGTGGTGCGGCCCATATACATCAAACCACAGGGACACAGTATGCAATATACCACGAAATCAGAGCCACAGTTGATAAATTGGCAGATGGCATGAACTTGACCATTTAGTGTGTTACGTATTGTTCACATGGAGTACTAGTTTTAATATTGTTTTTATTGAATCAATTTTTACTTTTACTGCTCCTTAATACTGTCAGACCGTTGTACAGTACAGTTTGTATTGCATATCATTTATAATGTTCTCATCATTCCAATTTTTCCCTTCCATTTTTTATTGGTGTTCTTATTGGTGTTGTTTTTTCCCTCTGTGGTCTTCCTGTGCACAGTATTTACTCTTTGGGTCCACAGGCATGTCATATCTGGCCGGATATGACCTCATCTGGAATGCCGAGGGCAGGTCGCTCTGTGTGTCAACACATGCACGCCGTTCCTGGCTATGCAGTGAGCCTCCCCGCGCTCTGTTTCCCCATTCCCTCGCCTCTCCCTTCTCCATTATTGTACTGTCATCCCATCATTCGGGTAGTCACGGCTCCCGACATTTCCAGTCCTACATTACATTGCCGGTGTCTCCACACAAGGGATTTCCTCCTTGGCAGCTATCTGTGACTCCTTGTGGGGTGAGTGATTGAATTTTTATCCATTCATTGACACTAGTATTTGCCACAGAAGATATTTTGGACCCCTCTTGTCTTGTTTTCAGGTCCATATATATATGATACAACACATATATATTTTATATATTATTCATTTTATATATTATTTATTATATTATTACATTTTTTTTTGGCATTCCTGTGATTGATCAACCACATTGATAAACTTATTGAGCAATTAAGTAATTTAGTAATTAACCAATTAATTGATTGCACCACCTGTCCAGTCCATGCATTTGTTCATTCATTGTCCGGTCTGACAGTCTAAGGTAAGCGAAGCTCTGAGGAAGGGGGTGCGCCCCCGAAACGCGTCAACTTTTATCCTGCCTTGTGTCCTCATTTTACCATGTCCTGTTTCTTTGTGAGTACCCCCTTTTTATATTTTCATTTGGAATAAATTATTTTTGGTAATGCACTAGGTGCGTGCACCTTCCTTTTCTCTCCTTTTTTTAGTACCTTTCGGATTCCCCGTCCGAGGAGGGCAGCACACATTCGGTCGCCCCATCTTTCCCACATGGTTGTCAGCCACCTTTAGGAACTTTTAGCGCTGGATTTTAACTATTTCTACTGTGCATTTTCTTCTCTACCTCTAACTGTGGTGAATAATAAATGATAGCTGGGTTTCTACACCCCAGAATGTGGGTGATGGGTTGTTAGTTGTCTGCTATGGCCAAGAGGATGTTCTTTGTGAGCCCCATTGTCATGTACTGGAAAGGGTTCATGAGATGGATAGAGTACAGGAGGAGGTAGGTAGGGAGTGTAGTATGACAAGTGGGAATAGATGTAGGTAGTTTATGGTTCTGCAGGGAGGCAGTAGTAGTGGTGAATGTTATAAACATTAGGATTAAATTAAGTTTAACTTGACCATGAAAACTACAAATGCACTATGGCCAGGTGGAATTTCCGGCATGTCCTCCGTGGATTCCTTTACAAGTAATTTGTTGATGACCTTCAAAACTGGATCTACTTCTGTTGGTCACAGTGCATGTGTAACAGGATTTCTTCTACTAATGGGCCTTGCCCTAAAGTTTGGCCTTGCTGTAGATAGGTCTGGCTCTTCCATTGGCTCTCCATGCACATCCATGGTGCAGGCACTCTTGGGGACTGCCAGACTGCTAGGCAATGCAGAACTAACATGCTCCAAATTTCAGAATTAACTTGCTCTTTTTCTTATGGCAATATGAAATAACAACTGCGCTAAGTCCTATAAATAAGCAGCAGCAAAAGAGAGGTACAATATGTATATATATATATATATATATATATATATATATATATATAAGCCACGCTAAAAGTTGACACAATATTAATAAAACAAATAATGAACATATATAAACGTCCTTGGATTGACAAGGTGAATAGTTCAATATAAAAACACCCGGTGCTCATCAAATTTGTGAATCCGTCACCAGAAAAATTAAAGGCTTACCAGACCTAGCTGGAAGCCAGGCATGTAATGAATATCCTGATCTTTCACTTCACTGGTCTCACAGCCTTGAAAGCACAAGATCACCGAACTCCAATGACAGGTTACAAAATCTGGTGTATTATATGGTACATCCACTAGAGGGTGCCTCCTCCATTCATTCCCATAAGTATTACCAAATGTTGGATCTGGTGATGAGGAGGGTCCAATGGTTTTGTAGTGCTCCAATGTTTTGTTCAAGCGGTGGAGAAGATGTGCAGCCCTCAAATAAATGTTTTTTCTTCTTTTAGTGGTATACTTGCATGGTATGGAAACATAAAAAAATCGCAAACACTTAGTCAAGGTCCACTTGGTCAAAGGTCCAGCAAGCTTTTTCTTATGGTCCTCATCCTTAAAATTGTTTTTAATTCTGAAAAAAGAAGATACTGCTGACTTGGAATTTCCCATTTCATGGATAAAGACAAAACAAAAAAAAATACTGCAACTCCAGATAGGGTTTCAGGAAGCTTAGCAGGTTAAAATGCAAATATGTGTGCCATTTATTGGCTCAAGCCTCACTTTTACATTGCAGGAGGTCCTTTTGATATAAACAATTATGCTTTGCCACTTGGTTTTCAATATCTTGACTGGAGAAAAACTCAATGTATTACTAATTTAATGTAACAGGTTTCTAGGTTTGTAGCCACAGGACATTATTAATCTTGAATGTATTTCGAATAATGCATCAGCATGTCAACCATACACTAAATTGTTCAATTGACATGCAAAGTCATATAGAGCAATTTTAAAGAAGATTGTAATGCCAACACTAGCCTAATGGTATAAAAGTGCTTACCTTTTCTGACAATGAACCACATTCCTGAATTGTGCTGGAGCGACTGATGAAAGCACATAATATTGTTATGAAAACGTGTGATGGAAGCAAGTACTTCAGTCACAAAAAACATTTTCTATGATATTACTTGCTGCTGCTGTTGATGCTGACTACTGATTTACATACATTGATGTGGTTTCATATGGTAGCAACAGTGATTCTAGCATATTTTGCTTGAAGAAAAATTAACTTAACCTTCTGCAAGATAAACCTTGGCCTAGGCCAAATGAGCCAGCATATCTGTCATTGTAGGAGATGAGGCCTTCATAATTGGTAAGCATCTAATGCGTCCCATTTCCCAGAAGGTCCTGAGCTAGGAGAAATGCATTTTCATATAGAGACTGTGCCATGTCCACAGGATGGTAGGATGCAACTTTACCATCCTCCCCGATAAGTGGAGAATACTACATTCGCCCATGCAGATGAATGTAGAGAATGCAGTCAATGTCATGAAGGTAAACTGTGTGCTACAAAATTATGTGCATGACAGAGATGGCTAGAGGTTTAAAATGTCTTTTACCGCAGCTTGGTGCATGCCAAATAGATGTCAGCTAGAGGTCCAACATCTGTGCTACAGATCAGAGAAAAAGTAGCTGAATACTTCCTGTCCCCAGTGTGCTAAGTTTTGTGGCAGGACAGATTGGCCTAGTTTTTAACAAATGTCAACTTTGTTGTGCATGTAATTTCAGTTTCAGGAATAGATAATGCAGCAGGTGTTGTTGAAATTAGTAGAACTCTATTTTGCTTTCATGATAAATGTTTAATCATAAATAAAATACTTATATTCAGTACCTGCTATCTTTTTATCTCTCCATATACCATTGAATATGTTACTTTATTATGCTTTTGTGGCCAGTTCATTTGAGCAGGGCACAATTTGGTAGAAAATAAACCCAAATTCAAAAATCTTTTGCAATTAATGATGATTGAATTCAGGACTTCTGTACACAAATCATTACCACCATTACATGAGTAATTCCTGGCTGTCAGAATTTATGTAAATTGCCTATGGAAATCTTGACTGACATCATTGACCAAGTGTGCTGGAAGTATTTTGGCTAACATATATATATAATCTTAGTAGTGGGAGTTTGCTGTGTATAGAGTTTTGAGTCCTTGTAATTGATGACCGTGACTGATGTGGAAGACCATGCAAGATGATGTGAGTGAGATGGATACATAACTTTTTTCAAAAAGATAAGTATGTGTTTGTTTTTTATTACACAAGGCACTGTATATGGTCTGGTGTGAATTTTGAGAGGGAATACACATAAAGGCAAATAATAAATAAAAGCACATGCTTGAGGACTCTCTACAAATAGAGTTGAGTGAACCTGAACTGTAAAGTTCGGGTTCGTACCAGACTTTAGGGTGTCCGTGTCCAGAACCCAAACCCGGACATTTGAAAAAAAGTCTGGGTTCGGGGTTCGGGTATTTTTTCACGCCTGTTGAATAGCTGCAGGACAGCCAATCAACAAGTGTTTCACTTGTTTTCCCTTAGAAGCCATCACATCCATGTCTACTAATGGCATGACTGGGATTGGCCAGTGCATCATGTGACCCAGCCTCTATATAAGCTGGAGTCACGTAGTGCTGCATGTCACATAATCTCATACTATTGTAGGGAGAGGATGCTGCTGCTGCTGCTGTGAGGGACAGATTAGCTTTAGAAAATCATCTCATACTAGTGTAGGGAGAGGACGCTGCTGCTGCTATGAGGGACAGATTAGCTTTTGAAAATCTGTTAAAAACAGCGATTTATTGGTGGGTGGGTGCTAGAGGAGATTTTTGTTTGCTAGAGTACATTTTGTTTGCTAAACAAAGTACCTCATATAAAACCTAAGCAACCTAAGCAATTTTTCTGTTTGTTAGGTGGGCGTTTGCAGCCATTTTTGCAAGTGCAGTGCACTTGCAGCTGCTTGTGTGTCAGGGACACTACTTTAATCGTGTTCTGTTAGTTCAGCTGGCAACATTTTGGCATATTTAAATACTGCTTTTTTTGCACAAAATATTACATTTGCCGCCAGCGGGGCATTTCTTGCACAAAAATAAAAAGTCTGTCTGCATTGCTGGTTTAAGAAAAAAAATATTCTAAATACTACATTGGCGGCCAGTGGTGCATTTCTTGCACAAAAATAAAAAGTGCGTCTACATGCTTGTTTTAAAAAAAAAAAAAATAGTGCTACATAGTACATTTGCACCTTGCTGTGCATTTCTTGCACAAAATTATAAAGTGTGTTGACATTGCTGGTTTAAAAAAAAAAAATAAAAAATAGTGCTACATAGTACATTTGCACCTTGCTGTGCATTTCTTGCACAAAATTAAAAAGTGCGTTGACATTGCCGGTTTAAAAAATAATATAAATTTGTGCTAAATAGTACATTTGCATTCAGAATGAGGAGAGAGTCAAATAAGGGACGTGGTCGTGGTGCTGCTGGTGCTACTGGTGTTGGTGGTGTTGGTGAAGCTCCTGTTGCAAGGAGAGGACGTGGTCGATCTGTGCCAGCTACACGCACAAGTGAAACACCTTCCTCAGGTGTGAGTAGCCGACAGAACCTTCAACGTTATATGCTAGGCCCGAATGCCGCTCAATGAATGGTGAGGCCAGAACAAGTACAGGCGATAGTAGATTGGGTCTGGGTTTGTCTGCAGATAGTGATCTTTTTTTTTTTTAATATGTCTCAATATTTTGGGGGCTACCCCAATTAGAAAAAAAAAAAACAAACAAACAAAAAACAGTGTTGGCTACCTCATCCTCCACCACCGCCACTTCCACCTACACAGCCACGGTCACCGCCTCCTCAACCTCCTACTCCACATCCTCCTCCATTTTTTTTTTATGTGATTTTAAGTTATTTCCCTCTCCACATTTGTGTGCAGGGCACTTGTCCTACTCTTACCCCCATTTTGCTTCCTTTTGCAGCCCTCTAGCCCTTTCCAGGACTTTATTAGAGCCATTTTAGTGCCCAAAAGTTTGGGTCACCATTGACTTCAATGGGGTTCGGGGTCAAGTTTGGGGCCGAACTTTTTCGCGAAGTTCGGCCGAACCCGAACATCCAGGTGTCCGCTCAACTCTATCTAAAAACACACTTCATTTACCAAGATGAAAAAATCCCTTTGTCACATGAACATGCTCTACTGCAATAGTATTTCCCTTGCCAAGTCTTTAGCTGACAACTGCACAGTCGTGCAACCCTGTACTCAAATAAAATTGATGTCCTTTTTTCCTAGGCATTTATTTCCTCATTTACCAAAAACTTCTGGAAAAAAAAGACATGTTCAAAAGACTCATTATGCCTCATAGATTATACGTTGGGTGTTTGTTTTCCAAAATGGGGTCATTTTGTGGGTGTTTCCATTGTCCTGGTGCTTCAGGGCCTTCAAACGTGTAATAGGTAGTTGAGAAATGAGATGTGTAATTTATGCTTCTAAAATGCCTGAAGGTGCTACATCAATGTTGGGTCTCTGTATGTGGCCAGGCTGTGTAAAAGTCTCACACAATCCTGCCATTTACATTCACCACCCTTATGCCACTGCTTGCTCTTGATCTGACCCTGGCTCATTATTCAACCGTGCTTCTGCCTACCGATTCTGTACATACCTCTGCCTGATCTGGAACTGGACCTGCACTGTTATTCGACCACGCTTCTGCCTTTCCAATTCTGTACATACCTCTGTCTGATCTGGAACTGACCCTGAACCATGTTTTTTGCCTGCCTCTTGGACTGATCTTGTACCCTGCTACTGGAGTAGTGGGATTCACAACATAGGGGTCTCACATATGTGAGGTGCTCAAGAATTGTTTTTCTGAATGAAGAAAACTATTTTATTTTTGTTTTCTCTCTCCCAGATTAGGATCTGGAGACTCAGAGGCTTCAAAGAGATTTAAGTGGGAGAAGCCTCTACCCCTGTCCTCATTGTGTCCTGAATCTGGAATCCCTACTCCTGCCTGCTGCCTGTAGGACTTACTGCCATCATGCCCCCGCCTGCCGCATGAACTGACCACACCTCTGCCTGCTACGTGTACTATGGACCATGTTTCTGCCTATTACTATGAGCAATATTTTGGCACTGTTGACAATATCTCTGCCTGCACTGACCCTGGACTGTATATGGACAGTATCCCTGCCGGCTGCCTGTACTGACTATGGACAATATTCCTGCCTGTTGCCTGGACAATTGTATTCGCTGTCCTACTACCAGGACCAATATTTTGGCACTGTTGACAATATCTCTGCTTGCACTGACCCTGGACTGTGTATGGACAGTATCCCTGCCTGCTGCCTGTACTGAATATGGACAAAATTCCTGTCAGTTGCCTGGACAATTGCGTTCGCTGTCACTGATGAAGTCCCTGCCTGCTGCCTGGACCAGTGCTAACCTCCTGTGGACAACTGTGCTACTAAAACCACAGGTAATCTTTTGTTTACCCTTTTCTCAGCAGAATGTATTTTGGGGTGGGTGTAATTCTTGGTATGTGCATGTTATGTGTCCCTAGAACACCTGACGGTGCTACTTCAATGTTGGGCCTCTGTATGTGGTTAAGCTGTGTAAAGGTCTCCCACATGTGGTATCGCCATACTCAGGAGGAGTAGCAGAATGTATTTTGGGGTGTCATTTTTGCTATGTACATGCTATGTGTTAAAAATATCTTATAAATGGACAACTTTATGTAAAAAAAAAATGCATTTTCATTTTTTTCCACATTTTCCAAAAACTTCTGAAAAAAAATGGCATGTTCAAAAGACTCATTATGTCTCATAGATTATATGTTGGGGTGTTTGTTTTCCAAAATGGGGTCATTTTGTGGGCGTTTCTGTTGTCCTGGTGCTCCAGGGCCTTCAAAAGTGTAATATGTGGTTGAGAAATGAGCTGTGTAATTTATGCTTCTAAAATGCCTGAATGGCTACGTCAATGTTGGGCCTCTGTATGTGGCCAGGCTGTGTAAAAGTCTCACACATGTGGTATCGCCATACTCAGGAGGAGTAGCAGAATATATTTTGGGGTGTAGTTGCACAAATGCATATGCCATGTGAGAGAAATAACCTGTTACATTTACAATTTTGTGAAAAAAAATATTCATTTTGCAAAGAATTGTGGGAAAAACAGAAAACTTCAAAAAAATCACCATTCCTCTTACTAAATACCTTGGACTGTCTAGTTTCCAAAAAGTAATTTGGGGGTATTTTTACTTTCCTGACTTGTTTCCTGATTTGTACTTTCCTGACTTGTGTCTCAATAAATTATATAGGCCTTCAGTACATCAGGTGTAATCAATTTTAAATGATTAGCACCATAGCTTGTAGATTCCCTATCTTTCACACAGACCAAATGATATACACTAATTTGGGTTATTTTTACCAAAGATATATAGCAGTATAAATTGTGGCCAAAATTTATGAAGAAAATTTACTAATTTGCAAAATTTTATAACAGAAACAAAGATAAATGTGGGGTTTTTTCATTTATAGCACAAAAAATAAAAAACACAGTAGTGATTAAATACCACCAAAAGAAAGCTCGATTTATGTGAAAAAAGGACAAAAAATTCATATGGGTACATTGTTGCATGACTTAGTAATTGTCATTCAAAGTGTGAGAGCACTGAAAGCTGAAAATTGATCTGGGCAGGAGGGGGGTTTAAGTGCCCAGTAGGCAAGTGGTTAAATGCTTGGAGACATTTGATAAGCCCTTATCACTGACATATGAAGCTCCATGATAATGTTCACTAATTCTGACTCGTAATGGCCGTGTTGTGCTTCCCACATATTGCAGTTTACAAGACATACACTCTACTGCATAAACAACATTCGTGGATCTGCAATTAATGTAGTTATGGATAGTGAATTCCCTGCCAGTGGCACATGCTACAGTGCTTTTGTGTTCTTTGTTAAGCCTGCTGCAGAAATAGCAGGTGTTCAAGCCGCATATATAAGAGCCCTGGACCTTTAGCCAAGTCCCCATCTGACCAGAGGATAAGAATGACGGCTAGAAAACCTGCAGCCTGCAAACAGAATAGGTGCCAAATCTAGATCCACATATAAAACTGGCAAGTATTTGGAAATTATCACTTTCACAGAATTAAACTCCTGAGAGAAAGTAGTGACAAAAGTTATAGGATTAGAAACCTCCACTTTAGTATTTACACTGTTGTTCCTGTTTCTTTCTAGGAGATGGTATCTTTCTTAGTGATGGCCAAACGTATGGATCAACATACAAAAACTGAGCTGTCTTCATAGTAAGGACTCCCATAGTCCTCCGAATTGAGGACCACAACTGATCCTCTCTTGTCCGCCTCCCTTATGACAATGTCATTGCGGGAGCTAAGAAATTTAAGAGCTTGTCTTTCTGACTTAGTAAGATTGTCATTCAGCCAAGTGGAAATCATTGTGGTACTGGATTTAAGTTGTTCCAAGTCCCATTCAACAAGGGCCTGTAAAGTTTCTACCGTATTACTTCTGGTGTGGACAGGGTAAAAGCATTTATCTCCCTTATGTATATTATCTGCATCTATCCCGCACACACCGCCATTAAACTCAGAATGCAGTCAGTCTATCCAGTATGGACCTTGCAACTAAATCCCGAAAATTAAAGGTATTGTCAACACGATCATTCATTTCTAAAACAACATCACCTGAAAGCACAGAGGCATCACTGCTAGTTGCTTGTTAATTGTTTTTTTAAGTAGCAAGTTACGTACGACATCCAACAGTGTATTAAATACATCAAAGTGGCTAAGTGGTGAAAAAGAAAGACCTTTTGACAGTAATGAGATTTCCGAAACAGTCAAGATAGTTTTAGAGAGATTATCAACATTACACATGCTTGTGTGGTGATTAATCACCGGTGTCAATCCCTCTTGTTGTGTTCTTGCCGTGGACACTTCTCCTGGTTTTTCTTTTTGCTGTTTCTGACATCTGGGGTCACTGGCTGTTTTTTTTGGAATGTCTTTGCTCACCCAATCCTTATCAAAGACTCAGGAGACTGAACTCCTTGATGATGATCTTCCATCTGTCATGTCTGATTGTGAGTCTGTTTGATCAGGTGAGCTAAAATTAAAGCGTTTACTATTCTTCCATTTAAACTTCCTCTTGTATATTAAAATAGAATGTAAAGTGCTGGATTTGTTGCGAGTGTAAACTGTTCCTTGTGCATAGTCCTGTACAACTCGCAAATATTTTTGTCTTTTTGTGTCCATGATCTCTTGTTCCAGCTTATTTAAAGAGATGGTAAGATCATTGGTCAAGGTGGTATGTGAATCCAAAGAGTGAAACGGCTTCAGAGACTCTTTAATCGACTCAATTTCTGCATTCATAGATTGTAATAGATTCTCCTCCTGTTTGATAATGAGTTCCACCAATTCAAGAGAACATTTAGTGAGAATGTTGTTCCATTCAATTGTAAACTCACCAGAATATGAGGTGGGAGGGAATTTTTTTATTCTCAGTCCTCTGGGGATCATAGCTTCCCCCACATAATGCTTAAAACTGATAAGATCCCACCAGATTTTGACCTCCTTAGTCATGATGTTCCGTAAGTCGTTGCACATAGCAGTGCATAAAGAGTCATCGGATGGAGGAACAGGCTCCTTAGTATAGACCTGTGAGATCTTCATTTGCCGATCCATCCCAGCTCTATATGTCAGTCCCAAATGTGTATGTTCTCAGAAGGAGAAATCTACTTTTTACACATACCTCTGTAAAAAGTTATGAATGGACAGGTGGACTCAAATGGTTGAACAAAAATCCAAACGTAGAAGGAGATGTCCCTGGAGCGTTTCTGCAAGTGGAGGAAATACTCAATGTGTAGACAGAAAATGCAGCGCTCTCACCAAGGAAGCCTACTGGATGTAAATGTGGAGTACACGGTAGGGTGCTCTGGCTGCTGTGTCCTCCGGACAGCATTTAGGCAAAAATTGAGATAGAAAAAGCCAGCAACTCCATGTCCATATCCATGTGTAAACGTGTTATTGGTACATGGTGAAAAAAGTGCAAGGGCTGATGTGTTTTGGCACACCGCCTTAGTCACAGCACAAGGTTAAAAATGAAACATACTATATGTAGTATAAAACAGGGACACCACCCACCGAATGAGCAATAATCCAATAATACAATTGTGCTAACGAAAAGCACCAACATGCTGTGTATGTGATGGGTAGTATTATCAACTCTATGAGAATGTCCAGTTAATGTGTAAATATCAGTGTCAAATCAGAAGTTTCATTGGACAACCTCCTGTACTCCAATAATCTATGACAGCGGAGAGCCAGCTTTCACTTAAAATTGAAAGTCATGTGTGCATACTTTAATGAGCAGATCAAGCCATGTCCACTGTGGACTAAAAAGTGAAAAAAAAATAATGTTAATGTAAAAGACCTCACTAAGGTGGATATCAAGAGGGTGCCATCTCTATTTAGGCTGCACATATGTATTCAATTATAAAAGATGGGACTATCCTGGCGCCAAAATTATAGGTCTAAATCATCAGTTGAATTAGAAAATATACAGTACATATTTATTACATTAGATATAAAATTGCATAGTCAGAATATACAGATAAAATCATTTAGGAAATGGCATGTGAGAAAACATCTTCAACCCAAAGTTCCTTTCACTATCAAACTTAGCCATGTAAGCTTAGTGCAGCATAATTTTCTCTATGCATTTTGTGACATTCATTAATTTTCTCAAATACGGATGAAGGTAATCTACAATATACAATAAAATAATAGTACCAATATACATTCACATTCACATGCATGTAAAAATGTACACATTTATTATACAAGTTGGTAGGAGATTGCCCTCCACTTATTCTTATTGTTAAACCTCCAAATGAATGCTGCAGCAAATTCCAGTTCCAGGGGCCTTTGAGAATAATCAAAGATGTGGTGTTTGCCTTGGTGTCAAAGACCTGAAAACAGGATTAGTGATGATGGAGAGATATCCCAGCCCTTGTCCAACCTGCCTGGAATGTAGTTTCTCACCAGCAGAATCTGTGATGTGACACTGGAACTCAGGGTCAGCCTATGCACTCTGCTTATTAGTCCCTAGTAGCCCCTAATCTGCCATGCAAATGGGCCTCTAACTACCTATGGGCCATCGGATACCTAGCATTACTTTAGCCTATGCTGGTTATTAAGCCCTGAGCTAACACTAGCTTCAGAATCCCAGCCCAGAAGGAATAGGATTAAAGTATAACTGAAGGCAAAACTTTTTTTTAGTTTTGGATAGAGTACAGAGGGATTAGAACGCTTGTCAGTTTTTATTGCTGGCTGTGCCCCCCATTAAGGAGATTCATCCTCCCTATTGTCATGTTTACCGTTATCACTGAAAGTAGAAATAAAAATAGTCTTCAGATTTCATAATGCCATAAACAACACATCCAGTGCCTGAAGCAGCAAAGCAACCCCAAAACATCAGCGAACCTCCACCATGTTTGACTGTAGGGACTGTATTCTTTTCTTTAACCACTTCAATACCAGGCACCAGAACACTTCCTGCTCAGACCAATTTTCAGCTTTGAGTGCTGTTGCGCTTTGAATGAGAATTGCGCGGTCGTGCGACGCTGTACCCAAACAAAATTTTTATAATTTTGTTCCCACAAATATAGCTTTCTTTTGGTGTTATTTGATCACCCCTGCCGTTATTATTTTATGCTTTACAAATAAAAAAATACAGAAAATTTTTGAAAAAAAAAAGTTTTTCTTTGTATCTGTCACAAAACTTTGTATAAGTACACCTTCTCCTTCACTGACGGGCACTGATGAGGCTACACTGACAGGCATTGATGAGGCAGTATTAGGGGAAGACGCGCTGACGTCACTGCCATTGAGTGTTTGAAGTCTACAGCCGGCCGGCTTAATGTTCTTGGACTGCTATCTTACCAACACCGGGAGGCGGATCCGGTTAGCCCTTTCCACTACCTCTGTGGTTCACCCAAGCCAACTCTGCTACATCAGGACCCCAAGATTGTCGTATTTATCCCCAGGGGGGACCCGGGCTGGGGTACAGCTGTGAACAAGGCTACAAGCCGAAACGCATCTGCGTGTGCTGTATTTTTATGGGCATGGAATAAATTCATTGGATATCGTACTTCAGTGTGCCGGTTCTTTTTGCTGTATAGAAATGCAGGAGTGCCAATATTTTTGGCCATGATTGTACATATATATAACTGGAAGCTGTGGGCAACAATAGCAAAGTATTAAACAAGGAACACTTGCCTAATAATACCTAGTTCTGGCCTGGGTTAGTAGCAGCTCCACCATATTAGGACATGTGGTATTATATTTGTCTCCATTTACTTTGTCCATTTGGGGTTTTCATCCTGATACAGAAACAGGAAGAGATGTGCATGAACAACTCTATGAACATCAAGCAGCACAGTCACTTACAGACAGTAGAGAGCAGCAAATCCAAACACACTAAAAATATATTTACACTAAATGATACACGCCATCCATAGGCACATACTACACACAAGATGGTGCTGCTTGAAAGGGGCCCTAGAAAGTCCTATCTCATCAAGCTTTTATATTAATGTGAGTGTCCAAAGCAGCTGAACACCAGGTCTCTTGAATGCAAACATTTTATTTTTCTTGTATATGTGATCTATCTTTGTCACATCCCTGAATAATAGCAAATTATCCTTAGTATCCTATTTTGTATGCATAGTTGTAGCTTTCCCTCTTTCCCAGCTTTAATTGGAGCATTAATTTATTATAAAATCTTAAAAAGGAATCTGTTTTTCTAATGGATCTATTGTAATCAGTTTTGTGTTAATGCAGCTCAGTATTGATGACTTTTTTTTAGCCATGAAATAAAAGGAGAGAAATAAAATTGAATATGTCAGACAGTTACTAACAGTTTTTATCTTATTTAACTTTTCTTATGCAAATATTCTGCCATTTTCACAGCTGTATAGTTTACAGTTTCACACTCTTAATAAATCTGTCATTGTTTGTTTGGGTGATATCCTGACCTACTTTCACATCTGGTCTGCCATAACTTGCAAGTAAAAGTAGTGCTGTAAAGTCTGTGATGTACCTGCATTTTTTTTAAAGAAACACTACTTTCCTATTTCTCGTAAAATTCTTCTGAAGTGAACTCAAAACTCACACATTGTTATCAAGACATGTGTTTGCCACTCTGGAACTTGATGTGGTGCCATTTGTAATTTGTAATTGGAGTAGTTAAAAACTTGGTCAAATCTGTGTAAGCAATGCAACCAATTTGGGCATCAGTTATGCCTCGTACGCACGACTCGACGATCGTATACAACAGGTCGTACGAATGACAGTTGTATGCGAAATCGATCGTTAGTACGCACAATTAGAACAGCCGACGTATGACGGTCGTACAACAGGAGTTGTATGAGCAAACTAGAAAACTTTGGTAGTACTAACAAGCGGTCATACGACCGTTGTATCGTGTGTACAGAGAAGTTGGTCCAATAAGTTGTACTGTGCAAAACACGCATGCTCAGAAGTCAGGAACGGCCAGACACAAATTACATGCACCTGAACTTTCTCTTTATACGTTCATAACACGTCACTACGTTCAGCTTGGTCGTACGATCGTGTAGTGCATGTCAGTATGCTAGATACAACAGCCAACATACGATTGGGTCAGTTCGGTCGTACGACCGTCAAACCGTGTATACGAGGCTTTAGAGTGAACAACAGTTGAACCATGTAAAGTTTCCATAAGGGGTAGCAAAAAGTACTGATAATCATCAACACCACTTTTGGTGCATACAAAGATTTTCCAACGTTTTTATGTGTGCTGGCATTAATCATTCTCTTTTCTGTGAAGAAATGGACCCTAGTATTTCCCCACATGTGGAACATTCATCTGTTAACCAGGTCAGATTGTGGGGAGTTCCAATTATGTGATTAACGGTCTTGTTGAGATATATTCATGTGTAAAGCCAACCTTAATTGCTGTATGACTGCAAAGATACCATACTATTCTAAAAATGTGTTTTCCTTTTTGAATAATTTATTATTATCCCTAACAGGTTTATTTAAAACAAAAAACTATACTAAAATCAGAATGAATTCTTAGATATGTAGTGAGGAGCACCTAGAACTAGAGTTGAGCGAACCTCTGGAAGTTCGGGTTCTGCTGGTCCGTCCGAACTTCGGGACAAAGTCCGGGTCCGGGTCCGGACGGAACCCGAACGATCGCACGGACAAGGTCTCCAAGCGAGTTGAGATCAAGATCCACGAGGAGTGATGTATAGATTCTTAAGTAAGACTAAAATCATATCAAAAAACAAAATTTATTTGGACAATCCCTATTATTATTTAATAAGTTTTTCCTTTTGTGTAAAAATCTTATCATACCATAGAAACGTCAGTATGTCGTTAATTCCAACCGAAATGTGTACTTATATAGAGTTGTTCTGGCAATTAGTGTATTAACCTTGAGGGGTGTTAGACTGGACCAATTGTCTACTTACAAGGTGTACACCCCTTTATGATCCCAGGTAAAGAAGTGTCTTTTCTCTTACTAATTACGGTCGTGT
>BLSH010218016.1:179341-194804 GCA_018402905.1 Glandirana rugosa
GACAGCAGTAGTAAAGTAATCTATCTCAGGATGCAGGATCAGGTCTTAAAATGTCTCAAATCTGTCCCTCACGCAGTCAGCTACCTTTCCCTACACTAACCCAAGGAGCATGTGACTGCAGCACTGTGACTCCAGCTTATAAAGAGGCTGGGTCACATGATGCACCGGCCAATCACAGCCATGCCATTAGTAGGCATGGCTGTGATGGCTTCTAAGGGCAAACCAGTGAAACACTTGTTGATTGGCTGCCCTGCAGCTTCTCAACACGTGGAGTAAAATAGCAGAACCCCGGACCGAACCCGAACGATTTTTGAAATGTCCGGGTCCGGGTCCGTGCCACGGACACCCGAAAGTTCGGTACGGACCCGAACGTTACAGTCCGGGTTCGCTCAACACTACCTAGAACTAAAATTTGTATCAATTGAAAATATTTTTTGAACAATCAATTAATTAAAAGCATCAGATGCAGCCAATGTTTATTAAAATTTGCTGTTTTAGATCCATTATGTCATCTTACTATTAACATCCATTGCTAAAAGTGGTTGTAAAGGCACAAAGTTTTTTACCTTCATGTATTCTATGCATGAAGGTAAAAAAACTTCTGTTGGCAGCAGTCCCCCCAGCCCCGTAATACTTACCTGAGCCCCCTCTCAGTCCAGCAATGTCCAGGAGAGCCTTGCCTCCCTGGGGACTCGCACTGATTGCCAATGGCTCCTGCTGCTGTCAATCACAGCCAGTGAGCCAATCAGGGGATGGAGGGGGCGGGGCTGAGCAGCGGCACCATGTGTGAATGGATACACAGAGCTGCAGCTTGGGAGCGTACCTGCTCTGGTGGGCCCCAGAGCAAGCTGCTTGCTCTGGGGGCACCCGGCAGGAGGGAGGAGCACCAGCGTGGGACCGGAGAAGAGGAAGATCCGGGCTGCACTGTTCAAAACCATTGCACAGAGCAGGTAAGTATAACATGTTTGCTATTTTTAGAAAAAAGGGGGGCGGGGGGTGCTTTCTCCCATAAATATAATTGGCTATATGTGATGCTTTTAACCAATAAACTTTTCAAAAACATGTTTTAATTGATACAGATATTTGTACTAGGTACTCCTCAATACACATCCAAGAGCTGACAGTCCATTGAGTAGTTAATTTATCGTGATTGGAGGGAGCAACCTAGGACCACAAATACTATATTTTCACATGGATCTGCTTCCTTGATGGAAAACACACTCCACTTTATAGCCATTAAAACAAATTCCCCTTATTATCAGTTCAGCCCTATCAAACACATATGATACTAGAGCCAGAGTGAAGTTTAAATTCTTGAAACTGCATACTTGCTTTGGGTTTGTGACTCAAAGTATTAAATTCACTAGATCAGTATGACAGCCAGGAAATCATAATTTTCAGAAGCAGAATTTTGCAATACCAACAATTTCTTTCACTACTTTTTAATTTGTGAAAGAGCTTTATTTGTTTGCCTATTTCTGCATAAATACTGTAGCACACCACTTATTTTCCTTTTTTTTTTCTTTTTTACATAGTTACAGCCATCCAGTTCAACCAATGGAAGGGAAAATAAAAGTATACAATGCTATATACACATATACACAATCCTTCCTCACAGAGGAAGGAAAAAAAAAAAAAAAAAAAACCATGATCCTATTTGCTCCAGCAGGGGAAAAAATCCTTCCTGATCCCCCAAGAAGCAATCAGATATTCCCTGGATCAACTTTACCTTTAAATGTTAGTATCCAGTTATATTATGTGTATTTCCAAAGGATCCAGGCCTTTGTAAAACAATCTACAGAGCTGGCCAGAACCAGATCTTGAGGAAGTCTATTCCACATCTATATTTTGTATACCGTAATGAAGTGTTTTAAGAGCTCTCAAAAGTTCTCTTTCTCTATTCTAAAGCTTAAAGGGATACTAAAGTCTTGTCTTTTTTTGTTTCAAAATATCAAACATTTATACTTACCTGCTCTGTGCAGTGAATTTGCACAGAGCATCCCAGATTCTCCTCTTCTTGGGTCCCTCTTCAGCTCTCCTGGCTTCTTCCTCCTGTTGCGTGCCCCCACAGCAAGCAGCATGCTATGGGGGCACCCGAGCCGCAGCTCCGTATGTCCATTCAGACATGGAGCCATGGTCTGGCCCGCCCCCTCCCTCTTTCCTCATTGGCTCACTGTCTTTGATTGACAACAGCAAGAGCCAATGCCTCTTCCCTGCTGTCTCAGCCAATGAGGAGGGAGAGTCCTGGACAGCCAAGTCTCTCGTGCAACATCATTAGATCGAGGTGGGGCTCAGCTATGTATTAGGGGGGCTGCTGCACACAGAAGGCTTTTTATCTTAATGCATAGAATGCATTAAGAGAAAAAAAACTTCTGCCTTTACAACCACTTTAAAGAAATCTTGCACAAATTTTCTAAAACACAGGAGTATTTCCCCAAAAAGATAGGAGCCACAAAATTTTGTAGTGTATATAAACTAAATACCACTCCCGAAGCTTAGAACATTAGGCCACTTTCACACTGTCATGGCGTGAACCAACAATTTTTGCGTGGGTTACCCATGGTTTACCATAGACTTCTACTGTCCCGTGTCTTAGGTGCATTTTCTGAAAGAGCACCAAAGATGCAGCATGCAGGACTTTTGGCAGTGGGATATCACTCTTACAGCCAATATGCGATCCTATTTTTGCTTCATTGACCACAGACTAAACAGACCCAAGCAGAACAACTAGTATTAACCACTAGCCACACAATCATGTATATATACTGTACGTGATTGTGTTCAAGTGCTTAAGCTGGTTCCATGGCTGCAGATGTCAGCCATAACCCTGATATTAAAATTTTCAGCTGGCAATTCCCTACCCCTGTAAAAGTCATCTAAGCAGCTGATTGCCACTGGACCACTTTTTTAGGCAGTGGGAGGATTCGCCCTCACCCTTCTGCCACCCACTGATGCCTCTCCGGGCTCTCCTGTGTGATCAGGAAACCTGGCACTGAAGCTAGCAATTCCATCAGCTGATCATAGAGCCCCGGAAAGTTTCCGATCATCTCTATGGTCTAGGAGACCGGCAGTGACAAGATTAATGTTTTTAGGGGATTTTTTAATCTCATGTTTTCAAGGGTAGAGGAGACAACCGATTTCTCCATATAGAGGACCTTTCATGCTTTATGTATTTCACAAGGTATGTTTACATTTCTTATGATAGCAATAAATGTGATAAAAAAATTAAAGAGATATTGTAAGAATAAAAAGATTTTAATAAAATAAATAATAAAAAAAAATTGAAGGCGCCCCGTCCCCCCATGTTTGCATGCAAAAGTGAACACATACCTAGGTCGCACACACATATGTAAATGTGTTCGTGCCACACATGTGAGATACCACTGTGAACATTATAGCAAGAGCAATAATTCTAGTTCTAGAACTCCTTTTCAACCCTAAACTGGTAACCTGTAAAAATGTTTAAAGCATCACCCAGTGCACAATTTTAAAGCATGACATGTTAGGTATCTATTTACTGGGCATTAAATCATCTTTTATATTTTACCAAAACATTGCATTAAAATTAATTAAAGTGTATTTTTTTAAAAAATAAATGTTTTAAAAAATGCTGCGCAAATACCGTATGACATAAAAAAATTGCAACAGCCACCATTTCATTCTCCCAGTGCCTCTGCTATGAAATATACAATGTTTGGGGTTTCTAAGTAATTTTCTAGCAAAATAAAATACAGAATTTTACTTGTAGACAATAAGTGTCAGAAAAGGCCTGGTCTTCAAGTGGTTAAACTCCCCTCTACAGTAAAGTATTCATGCCCATATCGGAGGCATATAACTTAACTTCTCTAATCTATCTCCCCAGTTACTTACTAGCTAAATGTCAAAACCGTTGCCTCCTTATTCCCAGCACTATTTCCTGAAATTTTGCCATCCTCTGTAAATGTCATAAACTCACATGAATGGGGCTACATGAGCAAGTCCTAATACAGCATATATATAATATGCAATGCATAATATGTTTTTTTTACCGTTTCTTTCATGTGCAGAATTTAAAACCTTGGGATCAGATTTTATATGTTTACTGTTATGAACAGCGCTGTCTTTACTTTTGCTTTTATTTAGCCCTGATAAATACAGCTCTCTTTTATATGTTTAGTTAAAGTATGGCATTAATTTAATGATATGACTCTTGTAGAACCATCACTATTTTAAATTAAAATGGATGCAAACCCATCACTCACTCAGTATAAACTAATAACACAGTATTAATGTATATATACATGCAAGCCTACTGCATGTATCCCTTCCTTGTAAATGTCACCCCTTTCAGCAGTAGGAGCAAAATTCTGTTTACTCTGCGGCTAACGGCGCCAATTTAAAAAAAATAACAGTATTCTGAATCGCCATTTTTGCGGATCTGAATATTGTGAAGTGCAAAGGAGGGATGGGGGGTCTTTTAGGCCCCTCAGCCCTCCAAAAAGGTACCTGTCACCATATATTACTATTACTATTCTTTAAAGGAACAGTGTTAAAAATAAATAAAATTAAATAAAAATAAAAAAATTTAAAGTTCCACCGTCCCCGCAAGCTCACGCAGCAAAGAAAACACATACGTAAGTCGTTCCTGCATATGAAAACGGTATTCAAACCACACATGTGAGGTATCGCCACGAGCGCAAGAATGTGAGCAATAATTCTAGCAAAAGACCTCCTCAGCACCTCTAACCTGGTAACCTATAAAAAATTTTAAAGCGTCGCCTATGGAAATTTTTAAGTACCGGACTTTGTCGCCATTCTGCGAGTGCGCGCAATTTTCATCCGTGTCATGTATGGTATCTATTTACTCGTCGTAACATCCTCTTTCACAATATACAAAAAAAGTGGGCTAACTTTAGAGCTGTCTTATTTTTTAACTCAAAAAAGTAAAATTGAAAGACCGCTGCGCAAATACCATGTGACAAAAAGTATTGCAACGATCTCCATTTTATTCTCTAGGGTGTTTGAAAAAAATATATATAATGTTTGGGGGTTCTAAGTAATTTTCTAGCAAAAAAAAACTGTTTTTAGCTTGTAACCAAGAAATGTAAAAAAGGGGCCCGGTTGGTAAGTGGTTACGTCCCCAGCCCTAATTAAATTAACATTACTGCCCACAATGTGTTGCTGGATGCACAGAAAAAAAATGTTTTCCTGGGTCAGGGCAATCTTTAATATTGATTGGACCCAGGCAAACATTTTCTTGCACCACCCCAACCCTTCACTCCAACATATCTTTTAAAAAAACACACACACACACATAGACTTATTAAAAAAACTTTAATAATATAAACATATAACCATAAAGAACTGGTACAAACTCACTGATTGGTCCAGGCTCACTGGTTGGTTGCTAGAGGTTACTGCACATCATTATCACTCACTGATTGGTTGCTAGAGGTTACTGCATATTATTGCTGCTTACTAATTGGTTTCCAAAAGGTTACTGCACACCATTACAGCTCACCCATTGGTTGCTAGAGGTTACTGCACATCATTACAGCACACTGATTGTGTGCTGCAGGTTACTGTGCATCATTACCTCCTACTTATTGGTTTCTAGAGGTTACAGCACATCATTACAGCTCCCTGATTGGTTGCTAGGGGTTACAGCACATCGTTATGACTCAATGAATGGTTGCTGAAGGTTACAGTACGTCATCTCCTCACTGCCTGCACACCATGGATTGGGGAGGTACACATCATTAGCGGTGAAAGGGTTAAAACGGAAAGGATAGTGTATTTTTGAAAAGTAAAATCTAACATTTGTATTTTAGTATTTGCCTAATGTTTATGTTTTTTTTTTTTACAGATTCCTGCATATGTAATAAACAACTGTGGATACCTCATGTACATCCATCATAACAAACTATGCATAGAAGTAAGGTTTTTCAAACTTTTGCAATACATACCTAGGCTTCAGTAGTCCTATACCCACAAGGTTTCTCAACTGTGCTGTCATCTTGCCCCCAGCGTCTCCAGGGTGCCGGTCTTTGGCCATATTGATTGGCTGGCACGAGATGACATAACTCTCACACATGCGCAGGATTTCAGTAATGCCGGCACAGCATACACTTAAAGAAAGGCTGATAGCAGGCAGGTAGGTTTATTTTATTGCAGAAGACATGTCTCTTCTGTTATAAAAATCCTGTCTGCTTGCATTTTTTTTAAAAAAAGACTTAGTTCAGCTTTAACATATATTCATATGATTATTTGCATCACTCTGATCTCTTTTGCATGTTCAGCTGAAACAACATTGAAAATACACTTTCCTTTCAAATAAGGTGTTTCAAAAGTGTACCTTGTTACAAAGAAGTTGACCTTACAACTGATCTTACAAAAACCACGCCAAGACTGTGCCTAGGCATTTTGATGTTACCTCTGAGCATTTGTAATTCCCACTTAATATACTTCTCTAAAGACTGTAAAAAAAAAAAAGTGTGATTTTAGGAAGCCCTAAGCTTTGGTGTTTCTACTACTATCTCAACCAGAACCTTTATATTAGTACATTATCAATGCTTATTGCCTGCTAGCGAAAATTAAACTTTAGATCGGAAGCAGGGTGTAAGACCAGCGTGCCTACATTTCTGTTTTATAGAGATAACTAGGAGAAAGATATATTACTACTTTTCCATTTGCAGTATTTATTTCTAATTAAATTCCCAGCAAGGTTTAGTTTCACACCTAGGCAAAGCACATAAAGTAGAATAAATGTCTGCTGTGTTTAAACTAGTGTGTAAATGAGTTAACAAATCAAGCTCTGCCAGTGCACAGCACTACATATTGTTATTTGGAAGACAAAATGCTAACACTATGTACATATAGCAATGATCAATGAAAGTGGAAATGCACCATGCCACGCAATGCAAGTTCTACACACAGGAGAGAAGAAAGGTACAGGACTTTGGCAATGAAAGTACAAACTGAGTTGACAAGCCTCGGGTCGAACATCCGCACAAAGAAATGTATTTACATCAGAAATACCAATCATAAATAAAACATGGTTTTCTGCAAAGGTAACATGCTGATTTTATTTAAATAATTTACATACATGCTTGAGATATTTAGTACTTTAGAAAATTATATTGAACATTATCTTTGGGTATAAATATGGATAGTGCAAAGGGTGCCTTAGCATCAATTCCACTCTCTTCCAAACCCTGGTTTTCTTATTATCTTATTATAGTCTGCAGTGTTTCCATTCTTTTCAGATTACCTTTTATTTGTTTTTTGAGCGTCACTTGAACTTGTGCTTTGCCCTAGACAAGTTGCTCCCCCAAACAGCCCATGCTTATTTTTGATCCCCTGACAATCTCATCAGTGAATGTCACGTCAGAGCTTGCACTGAGAGAAGGATTCTCTTCCTGCTCCCATGTAATAGCACTCAGGAATAACTATGGCCAGAAAGAGTATAGTGGTGAAAGGGAATATACAGGTGGATGCAGCAGTTGGAGAGAAGGAAAGAACTCTGGGGGTGGATACTGGAGATGGAGGTCAGGCACAGTACATGTTGGGTGCTGAATGTGTATGTGTTGGATCTATACATAGAGTGTGAATGGGGCCTAAAACTTGCACACCTGGTGTCCCCTTATTCTTTGCACCATCCTTGAGATAAAAAGACAATCTGCCCAATTTTTAGAACAACCCTCGTACCTCATTGTGTCCAAAACTGGCTCTCGTATCCTTAACCAGTACAGATCCATGCTATAGCCGAAAGATGGCTACAGCGTGGATCTGAATTGCGGGGGGGACGTCCGCCCCTTTGCGCGCTCCCCTGCACACACTCACAGACAGCTGCGTGGGTGTGCCCTTGGGTCGGTGGACTTGATGACCGCTGGAGACCCGCGATCCTCTGTTAGAGCTGCAGAACGGGGAACCGCCGATGTAAACACGGCGGTTCTCCGTTCTGCGAGGGGGGACATAACAGATCTACTGATCCCTGTGATCGGGATCAGTTAGATCTGTTATGTCCCGGCCAACCCAACCCCCATACAGCTAGAACACATACAGGGAACACAGTTAACCCCTTCACTGCCCCCTTAGTGTTAACCCCTTCACTGCCAATGACATTTATACCGTAATCAGTAGCTATTTAAATTTTTCATCGCTGTATAAATGTCATTGGTCCCAAAAAAGTGTCAAAAATGTCCGATATGTCCACTGCAATATTGCAGTCCCGATAAAAATCGCAGATCGCCACCATTATTAGTAAAAAAATAAATAAATAATAAAAACGCCATAAATCAATTCCAATAGTTTCAATCAATATACGCCGACTGTGATTTTTTTTACCAAAAATATGTAGAAGAATATATATCGGCCAAAACTGATAAATAATTTTCTTTTTTATATATTTTTTTTGGATATTTGTTATAGCAAAAAGTAAAAAATATTATTCTTTTTTCAAAATCGTCGCTCTTTTTTGTTTATAGCGCAAAAAATAAAACCCACAGAGGTGACCAAATACCACCAAAAGAAAGCTCTATTTGTGGGAAAAAAATGATAAAAAAACTCGTCTGGGTACAACTTCGCATGACCGCACAATTGTCATTCAAAATGCGACAGCGCTGAAAGCCGAAAATTGGTCTGGGCAAGAGGAGGTTTTAAGTGCCATGACTCATCCCCATGGCAGTCACTGATATCAGGTTCTTCCGTCATTGTGTCTCCCTCAATGACCCACCCAGACTGGTTCAAAACTCAGTAACGCACTTCAAAGTTAGACAGACTTTAATAAACAGTCTTTTAAAGTGATAAATCAAAGGGTAAATTAGCACAGCATTATATAATAATAATGCTGACAAGCTCAATGGGAAACAATATAGGCAAAATATCTGAAAATACTAACACACACACACTAAAATGTAATGGGGTGGGGGGCGTGGCCAAGATGGAGACCTGAGCGGACGGAGCTCCGCTGTTCTTTCGGGCATTACACACCTAATCCGACTCCATCCACTGTGAAAAGGCAAAGGATTGGTCCGTATGCCCAGCAAGGCGGACAGGGCTGGAAGAGGACAGGGTAAGAGACTCCATTTTCCCCCGATACCATCCAATCCTGTGGGAACGGCGTGGTCACACGCGCTCAGGCCTACTCCAATATGGCGTCCCAGACGGAGCAGGGAGAGGCCCCCTCGCTGACACAGCCGGGCCTGGCAGATGTTCTGTGACAATCCCAGGATTCCCTCACTACCCTAACTACAAAAGTGGAGGCTGTGCAGTTAGATGTGGGATGCATCCGACAGGACATGGACAAAATTAGGTCGCGGTTCTCTGAAGCGGAGCAACGGCTGGGACAGGTGGAGGACACGGTGGTGGACCATACCGTGGGTCTCCGTATACTCCAGACCAAAATTCGGGGCCCTTGAATACAAGGCCGAGGATGCCGAAAATCGCAATAGGCGAAACAATCTGCGGGTGGTGGGCAAGGCGGAGGGGGTGGAAGGCCCGAACCCTACGGAATTTATTGAAAAGCTCCTGCGAGAATTGCTGACAGCTGCACAATTATCCCCCTTCCATGTGGTCAAGAGAGCGCACCGTATCCCCCCTAAGCCGAGCCCTGTGGGATCACCACCCCGCACTTTCATTCTCAAATTCCTGAACTTTCGTGACAGGGACGAGGTGCTAAGAGCGGCAAGGGTACAGGGGGAACTATCCAACCAAAACTCTAAATTGCTAATATTCCCGGATTACTCGATCGAAACACAAAAGATGAGACGGTTGTTTGACCAGGTAAAGGCTGCGCTACGTGCCAAGGGGATTCGATATAGTGTTCTGTTTCCTGCTCGCCTGCAGGTACAAGAAGGAGAAACTGTCCGGTTTTTCACATCCCCCAAGGATGCTTCTGCTTGGATGGACACTTTACCTCCGAATCATTGAAGACAATTTTTCTGGTCTCTGCCTCACGCTGAAGTGTCTGATCAGGATAGCTGGCACCATGCTCCAAAGCCTTAATATGTGCACCTGTTGTGCTTGCTACAGTTATGTTGGCCTGCTGCCTTACCTGTAACCTAGTTCTGAGTAAGTTTTGTGCCCCTGGCCAACAGCCAGGAGAAAATTAGTGTGCCTCTCCATTTGGAATTTTTCTTTGCTTGAAATAGACTATTGTGGGTATCCTTCTTAACGCTGCGGCTGGCCCTGTCGGGGAGACATCAGGGCCTCCCTCTGGCTTGTCCTATCTGACCTGCAGCGGAGCTTTTTGCTGTGCCCCGACTGGATCCGTGGATGTCGCATTGGCTCCGCTACTACCTTCTACACCCTGGTCATGGCCAGGATGCCCTCATCTTGCACCGGGTTATAATAACTGTCCGCCACCAGCAGTGGGGGATAGGTGTGTCTGCTGGAGTGGTGGGACCTGGGCGGCTGGAGAGATGACATGACTGAGAATATGGAAGTGTAGTCGGAACAATCTCATTATTGTACTGCCCACCTGACAACTACAATGGATGATACTCTACCCCTGTTGATTAGTGCGGGGTGGCAGGTTTCTTGCTGTCTCTCTGGCTGCCCTGGCTGGGCCATACTGGCTGAACTAACGAGGATGTATTCATTTAATACCTGCTCTAGTTATGTTGACACTGGTGTGATAGCCTCTTGCATTCTTCACACGATTTATTGTTTTTGATAAAGGCGGCTGCACTAGTTCCTGTCTGACAGACTGGTCTGCAACAATCAGTGCCCACGGATTACGCCCTTCACGGATCCTTGGGCTCTTCATGTTTGGGACTCATGCATTTCTGAGTTGGGGTTAGGGATGCGGGGAGGGGGGGAGTTCCCACATCTTTTGGGGACAAAGGAGGGGGGTTAGGTTGTTATAGATTGTTTAAGTTTTGTTTAACCATGGTTTCTTTTCAGAGGTGCTCTGGAGTATGCTCCTATAGGTCAGACCGGGGTCGTGAGGGCAGATGGTTCTTGTGGGGGCTGCTGGCTCACCGGGCGGGGGGGCCCCTCCCCTCAAACATGTTTATCAGGTCCTATGGCTCAATGCTCTGTAATCTCCTGGAACGTCAGGGGCCTGAACTCGGCTATTAAACGTTCCTTAGTGTTTAAATTTCTGCAGCAACATAACCCACATATCTGCATACTGCAGGAGACCTAGTCTTAAGAGACCCTGGGTGAGCCATCGCTATCACTCCACCTTTTCTACTTATGCCCGGGGGGTCAGCATCCTTATCAGAAAATCGTTACCTGTACAGACATTGGAGATCCATACCGACCCGGAGGGCAGATATGTCCTACTGCACCTCCGTATTTATGACAGGGATATTGTGCTGGTGGGGCTGTATCTCCCTCCCCCGGCCTCAATGCAGCTCTTGAATGATATCATGAGACGTGTAGTCCAATTCAGTACTAGTCTGGTATACCTGCTGGGAGACTTTAATTTGGTACCGAGTGCAGTGGTGGACAGGTTGCGGCCAGGGGGTCGAGACTCTCCTGAACTACGCACCTGGGCGGACACATTTGCCCTGACGGATGTCTGGAGACATCTCCTCCCCTGCACTTCGAGAGTACACCTGCCATTCAGCTACATATAAAATTTTATCCAGAATAGATTTGATATTTGCGTCAGTGGCTGCCCTGCAGGTGGTTCAAGATGTTGTGGTGCTTCCGAGGGGGATATCCGATCACGCCCCACTATGTCTAACTCTATCTCTGGTTGACCCACCGGACTCTAGGCTATGACGCTTATCTCGGTTCTGGGCTCAGGACGAGAGGGTTCAGGGATTTATGGAGATTTCCATGGGACACTACTGGGCAGTGAATGGTGATTTTTCGCCCCCGTCAGTGGCTTGGGACTCCTTTAAAGCATGGACGGGTGAGTAGCCTTCCTTTACTCGACTCAAAAGGTATTTGAACATGGGGGAAAGAACGGGAGGCTTTTGGCATGGCTGGCTAAGGGAGATATCACGACAACCCCAATAGGTTGTATCAGGTCTAGGGATGGTCAAATGCTCACATCACCTAGGGTAATTAATACACGATTCTCAGATTTTTCCGGGATAAATATGCCACCAAAGTTGATTACCAGCCCTCTACCCTCTGTAGTTTTCTGGACAAGATACAATTCCCTGAATTGTCTGTAGAGGGGCAGGAACTACTAGACAAGGACATTACCCTTGATGAAATGCAGGAGGCATTGAAGGAGCTTAAGGGGGGTAAGGCACCCGGGGTGGATGGATTGCCTTCGAAATTTTACCAAATATATAGTGGACAGCTTGCACCCCGTCTGACTGAACTTCTCTCAGAATTTGGGAAGCTAGACACCCTACCTGAATCGATGTTTGAAGCGATTATAGTTCTAGTCCCCAAACCGGGGAAGGATCCACTGGACTGTGCCTCATATAGGCCCATATCCCTGTTGAATGTTGATGCCAAGCTATTTGCCAAGGTGCTTGCCACTCGACTTTCTAAGGTCATAGAGGAACTTATAGACTCTGATCAGATGGGATTCATGCCGGGTAAGGGGACCGATATTAATCCGATATTAATATACGTCGGCTCTACCTTAACCTATCCGTCCCTCACGCCAATACAGGGTGCCGAGTAATCGCCTCTCTCGGCGCAGAGAAGGCTTTTGACTCTGTGGAGTGGGAGTACCCTTGGGAGGTGATGCGTAGATTTGGTTTCGGTACACACTTTATGCAGGGCCTTAGACTTCTGTATAACTCCCCTAGGGCACGGGTGCGTACAAACAACTGGTTGTCGCCCCCGTTTCAACTGTCCCGTGGAATGCGTCAGGGATGTCCCCTCTCCCCTGGCTTATTTACCTTGGCTTTGGAACCTCTGGCCATTTACATCCGGAATGCTACGGAGGTTAAGGACCTCAGGGTGGGGAATTTGGAGGAAAAAATGTTGTTATAGGCTGATGACACCTTGCTCTATCTTAACGATGCGGGACCCTCTCTCCAGACGGCCCTACGGATCTTTGACGAATTTGGTAAATTATTGGGAATTAAAATCAACTGGTCTAAGTCGTGTTGTTCCCCGTCAATAGCAGTACGGTGGCCACTGCGACCCCATCGCCGTTGCGGTGGGTAACAGAATTTCGCTACCTGGGCGTAATTGTTACTAGGCAGGCGTTGGGATACATGGAGAAAAATTGACAACCCTTGTTAACAAATCTGCGTACATGCTGCGTATCCTGGGCCAAACTCCCGCTAAACCTTATGGGGCGGATAAACCTAGTCAAAATGCTGATCCTTCCTAAGTTCACTTATGTATTTAGGAACTGCCCGATCTGGATTCCAGTCTCCTATTTCAGGGAAGTGCGGCCCTTCCTAACTTCCAAGTGTACTGGTGGGCGGCTATGTTGGTCACAGTATACTGGTGGTATACAGGGGCTAGAGACAATGCAGCGACATGCCTGGAGGCAGCTTGCCTGGGGTCCCTGGCGGAGCTGCGCAATTTTGCTTATAGGGGTCCGGGGGCATACCCGCTATCTCCTGACCCCGCGAGAGTGACATGGAGAGTGTGGGTGACAGCGAGGAAGCGATACATCAAACCACATCAGTGGTCCCCGGCCCAGCCGCTATGGGGGAACCCCCAATTCCTGCACCTGAGAACTGTACCAGATCCAAAGGTGTGGGCCCGGTATAGTATTACCACCCTGGGAGACATCCATTCACACAAAGTCCTGTCATCCTTTTCAGAATTGGCAGCCACATTTGGCCTTCCCCTCTGGATGCAGTTTAGGTACTTGCAGCTTAGCCATGCCATGAGGGCTCAATTCCCCCAGCCATTGACTCTGTGGGAGGACCCGATCGAGGTGTTGTTATCATCGGGCGAGCTAAGTAAACCGTTATCGACACTATATAGTACTCTACTGGGTAAAGAATCCCCTAGGCTGACCAAGTTGTGGGAATTATGGAAGGCAGATATACCGACCTTGGACAGGGAGGACTGGGAGGTCTGCTTAGAACTTGGACCCAAGTTAGTCATCTCTTCAGGGGACAAACTAATTCAGGTTAAACTTATCCACAGACTGCACTTTACACCTCAGAAGCTGCATCGTATTTTCCCTGACAGAGATCCTGGGTGCCCGAGATGTACAGCGCAGTTAAGTACCCTGTTACATATGTTGTGGGATTGCCCGGTGATAAAACAGTTCTGGCAGGAGATATTTGAGATAATAAATCTTAGACTGCAGCTCTCCATACCGATGTCGCCAGAGCTTGCCCTACTGGGGGTACATGAGGACGGGCAGCGCTCACATCATTCTAAACTCCTCATTTCATACCTACTATTTTCTGCCAAAAAAAATATTTTGCTGGCATGGACATCTCCTTCTGCACCGAACCTGTCCTCCTGGGAAGCATTGATAACGGCAGCCCTACCTATGTATAGGATAACTTACTTGAACAGAGGATGTGCTTGGAAGTACGACAAGGTCTGGTCTCAGTGGATTGGTTCTTAAAATAAGGGAGGGGAAGGGGGCGGGAAGGAAGTTGTCCCGGGAGGAGTAACAGGTACTGTACTTGTAATGGTGGTGGAATGCTGTGCGAAACTAAGTTAATGTTTTAAATAACGCAATTATATGGGGGAGGGATGTCAAAGGGGTCAGGAACCGCATGTCACCTTCTAGTTGTGTATGTATCCATATAGAATCTGCTGTACTGTCCAGTCTGATTATTGGGTATGCTGTATGTATGTGCAAATCTTTCAATAAAGCACCTCTGATTGTTTAAAAAAAATGTAATGGGGTAATACTGCAGCAAAACATGACTCTCAATAAAAATGAATTTACCCACAAGGATCTACTGTAGTTCTACTGTAGTTCTAGAACACGGTTTCTCCCTTGCCAGTGAGGAGATGACTAACATTGGCATGTGTTGGGGCCCAAAAGTCTGTGTGCAGTGGGCAGGACTTCTCTAGACACAGTGCTCTGCAGCCAATCTGAGACCTCCTAGCACTGTCCTCTTAACACTGTATCTCCCAGCCCGCTGTCCAATCCAGCAGCAGTAGACGGACTGTACTTTTTTTTTTTCAGCTGTACAGCAGCACCTGGCTGCATGTCTTTAAAGTGGTAGTAAACCCTCCTATCATTTTCAGCCAAGGAAGCTGCCATCTTTGCCTCTGTTTAATCTACAACTGCCATGATGCTGCACATGTGATCAGCTATGACTACCGTCGAAGGAACCGACTTTTACTATCCTCCCAAATGATGGTGAAATTTCTGTACGTCGGTCCACGACGACATGTCGACTTTTTTTTTTTCATGTCAGGCAGATGACGACGACCTAACCTGTCGCCCGACCCTCTATGTCACAATTCTCCTGTCACGATCCTCCAGAGTCTAACCGACGTCTCGTGACACAGATCTCTTCAGGACGGGTGACGTGTGTCTGAAAACCCGGGGTTGTGTACGGTTACAATCAGTAGAGGAGTGACCGTTCCCTCTTTGGCACAAGATCTTGATGTCATCTTGATGTCATCT
>BLSH010218016.1:221601-233860 GCA_018402905.1 Glandirana rugosa
TTGTAAGTTTATCTGTGTTAGGATTTGGAACACCTGTCGGAAGGGTCTTGTCAACTTCGACAATAACGACGTTTCCCACCCGGTTGAGTTATAACTTTTATAACTTGGGATGCCTGATTCTGATCCTATGGTAATTTTAACTACACGCACATTTCCGTTCGCAGGGTTATGATAACCATTATTATATCTTATTATTATATGTAGTAAGGGACGGGAGTCATTCGAATTTTAACTTCCAGGGGTTGAACGTAAATATGTATGTGTATGATCCCGGTGTTAATTGGATGGTAGCACAGAATCCTCACACCCTCCTTTGGGTGTGGCTGTGTCCCTCTTGTACTTTTAAGACACGTCCATCACGGTACAAACCCTAAACTTGGTTCCGGGATCCCGACGACCCTCCTTCACGATTGTAGTATATTATATTTATTCCCAGTACTCTGTGAATGCACGGTGGCTAAGTGGTTAGCACTTCCTCCCAGCAGCCCTAGGGCCTTGGTTCAAATCCCAAACATGGCACTACCTGCACAGAATTTTCATGTTCTCCCTGTGTCGGTGTGGGTTTCCTCCCACACTCCTAAGACACGATGGTAGGTTAATTGTGGCCCTAGTATGTGTATGTATAAATGCAAGTTGGGGACCTTCAATTTTAAGCTTACTGAGGGCAGGGAATGATGTATATTATTATTCTATATTATTACCAATAGTATTGGGACGCTTGCCTTTACACGCACATCAATTTTAATGGTATCCTAGTCTTAGTCCGTAGGGTTCAATATTTTCAATATTGAGTTGGCCCACCCTTTGCAGCAATAACAGCTTCAACTGTTCTGGGAAGGCTGTCCACAAGGTTTAGGATTGTGTCTATTTGAATGTTTGACCATTCTTCCAGAAGAGCATTTGTGGGGTCAGGCACTGATGTTTTCAAGAAGTCCTGGCTCACAGCCTCCGCACTAATTCATCCCAAAGGTGTTCCATCGGGTTGAGGTCAAGACTCTGTGCAGGCCAGTCAAGTTCCTCCACTCCAAAATCGCTCATCAATGTCTTTATGGACCTTGCTTTGTTCACTGGTGCACTGTCATGTTGGAACAGGAAGGGGCCATCCCCAAACTGTTCCCACAAAGTTGGGAGCATATAATTGTCCAAAATGGCTTGGTATGCTTAAGAGTAGAGGAGGTGAGTCCGGTCCATAATGGATTCGTGAAGTGGTTTTTGTGCAGCTGGAAAGACGATCCATACATAGCCTGTCATTTTGATCAAGCGTTATTGACCCCCAGACTGAAAAGCTGGGGGTCCACTGATTCTGGTGAGTGGGGTCACCTAAGGGGATTGTCACTGAAAGCACCCTGAATTTAAATATTTCGTTTTCACGATTTTGAGCACGGAGCACCTGTATGGACTATTTAATGATTATTAGCATGGAGCACTTTAATGAATGGACTATATAATATATATTAATTAACAATTCATCTATAATATGTATATGATTTGTACACATGCACTTTAATCTATTGGTTTTTGTTTATTTATATATAAGGTTTACACTGGCCCTTCAAGCCAGTTCACATCTATATAAGGCTTATAGATGAGTTGACCTCATTTAGAGCACATATAATGACATATGATTATTTTAATATTGTGTAGTATTTATTAATATTGGTTTATTTAAAATAATTCAGCACTTATTGTGACACATATGTTTAGGGTGGCGCAGTTGATCCATTATATAAATGCTTAAGAGTTCCCTTCACTGGAACTAAGGGGCCAAGCCCAACCTCTGAAAAACAACCCCACACCATAATCCCTTGTCCACCAAATGATTTGGACAATTTTGGAGTGGAGGAACTTGACTGGCCTGCACAGTCCTGACCTCAACTCGATAGAACACCTTTGGGATGAATTAGAGCGAAGACTGCGAGCCATGCCTTCTAGCCCAACATCAGTGCCTGACCCCACAAATGTGCTTCTGGAAGAGTAGTCATATATATATATATATATATATATATATATATATATATATATATATATATATATATTTATACAGTATATGTAAAGGGCTGCGTAAATTGATGGTGCTATATAGGTACCTGTAATAAATAAATAATGAATGGCGCAGGTGTGGAGCCATGCACAGTAAATCAAATTCAAACAGTGATCAAAACTGCCAGGGAGAAGAATCTTGCCAGGAGTGGTGGTTTGGGGATGGCAGCTTAGCATCATGTTACCATAAATATGGGTGTAACATGTACTATATCAAAAAAGGTGGAGTTGGCCTTTAAGTCACCCGTTGAGTTATTCCCAGCACAGACACATACACCTGAGAGAAGAAAAAAATTAGGACTGGTTTTAACATAGAGGGTAAAATATAACTGCACATTATTATTATTGCATTTCCATATGCACTGTAAATGCAGAAGAAAAAATAATTATTTTCATACATTTTTGCGGTGAACACATACAGTATAATGCAGATTCTGTTAAAGGGTGTTATATATAATCTTACTCAAGAGAAAAAGTCATGCAATGTTAGTACATATAATTTATGCATTATATTGTATACATGCTATGTGTGTGGGATAATCAGAATAACACAGAAGAAGCACCAGTATATAATATAATTATATAGAGCAATTAAGGGTACTCCACAGATAATGAGCAAACGTATATCAAAATTTCCATAATAAACCTTCATATCAAACTTTATTGAACAAACATAATTAAAATGATGTTAAAGACAAATGCCTGATTAGATCCCCGCAGTGCACATGATTCATTATTTATTCTTTACATAAACATAATTATATTTTAGTGAATTCATAAAATACATAACCCTCACAAATACTGGGCTAGGTGTAAATAATTGTAATTGCTTTGGCAGGTAAAACAGCAGACATATACGTATTTTAGCTATATATTTAGCTATTTGCATGGAGTTTAGGAAAAAGCAATTAGGAGATACAAATTCCAATTTTTCCCAATATTAAATAACACACCACAATGTATAAGGATCAATGAAAGCAGAATTTTGAGACAAATATTCACAAGTAAATGATTATTACAAAATAGAGTATATACTGTTGAATTTACATAGCGATGCTCATATGGTCTCCATTTCAACAATCCCCTTTATACTGTATGTTCATATTTAGGATAAAATTCATAAACAACTGCAAAGAAATATGTGTTGCACACTCACGTCCCATTGGCCAGTGCCATTCCTTTATGTCTTATTCTTACATTCACCTTGGACTGGGCACTTTGCCATACGGCACAGACATATGCCATCTGCTGGCAGAATAGGGAACTATAACAAGCATACCAGATTGCAAATATAATCCATACTTAGTATACTGTGTCAGTGCCAGAGCAAAGAGTTTCCTGATGATTTTTGTACTCTAATCCCAATTTTTATTCCCTTTACCACCTAAGCCATCTTTTGCTTACCAAACCTCCTGCCTGAACTTTTCATATCTTGACATGTGCCTTGGACAGAGTAGTCTTATATGGACATGTACATATAAACAGACTTTAACTACTTTAACCACTTCAGTACAGGGCACTTATACCCCCTTCCTGCCCAGACCAATTTTCAGCTTTCAGTGCTCTTACACTTTGAATGCCAATAACTCAGTCATGCAACACTGTACCCAAACAAAATTTTTATCATTTTTGTAGCACAAATAGAGCTTACTTTTGGTGGTATTTAATCACCTCTGGGTTTTTATTTTTTGTGACATAAATGAAAAAAAGAGAGAAAATTTAAAAAAAAAACACTTTTTTTTAGTTTCTATGATAAAATTTTGCAAATAAGTAATTTTTGTTCATAAATTTGGGCCAAAGCTTAAACTGCTACATGTCTTTGGTAAAAATAACCCAAATATGTGTATATTATTTGGCCTGTGTAAAAGTTTGAGTCTACCAGCTATGGTGCCAATCATTGAAAATTGATCACACCTGATGCACTGACGGCCTATCTCATTTCTAATCTTTTCTATTCTAACCTTTTCTATACAAATTCAAATTCATTCTATTTGAAATTCGAATTTTGGAAGATGGTTATATATTGTTTCCTGGCCATACCTCACGTCAGCACACAATGGGTTAATGCCTCTTGCAGGCACTCACATGACCACCTATAACTAGCTGAATAAAAGAGAGCCACACCTCCCACTAAGGTGTTCTTTTTTTCTTGTTCTGCTCCAGGTCCCCTGTGCATTGCTTTTGGTAAGTAGTTTTGTTGCTGGATATCCCCCCTACCGAACCCGCCCCTCCATGTTCAGCCTCTCATGGAGTTGGAAGACCCAGAATGTTGGATGTAACCCTTCCTGAAACTGGGTGTCCCTTGTGCCGAGAGCGGGCAATGTTGCTTGTATAGCACTTCTACAGGTGTGGTGTGGGGAAGCTCTGCAATGTCACCATTGGGATTTTTCCTGTCTTGTATAGGTAGCATGCCACTCTCCTGGCTTTGTCACAGAGGGCAGGGGGACGAGGGCGCGGGGTAGCGCCTAACAATCAGTCTCCAAGCAGCAGCAACAGTCTTAGAGCAAGCAGAGGATCTGATTTCTCTCCATCTCTCTGCAGTCCTGTCAGTTTTCTCTGTGTGGTGAAGACTTGTTGCTGTTTGCTCCTCTGCTGTGCTGTGTTCCCGGGGGATCGACACTCTGACTGGTTTTTGTCTCCTGTCTGCTTCTGGAAGGCTGCCTGGGCTCACCTGCTGCCACTTGTTAAGTAAGTGGATGAATAGATATGCCTTAAAGGGACAGTGTACCTGTTTTTTCTTGGTGCCAGAATCATATCTTTTTGCATGAGCCCACCACGCCTGTCAGTGGCACAGAAGATTAGCAAAGGTACAAGGGGGTGGTGTGGGACATGTCTTCAAAAGAGTGAGGAATGCTCAAGGAATGCAAATAGTAGAGTGTTTTGCATGATTTTAGGAGCCGAAGCCCTAAGCACAAACACATCCCCATGACCAGGTCAACCTGCATTCCCGCACAGGGCAGCTTTCATGCTCCTGATACAACTAACATGGCAATGGCTCACATGCGGTTTAAGCAGCGCAATTGTAAATGCCTTGCCAAGCCCTGTATGCATATTGGCCATTAATTGCCATGGATTGCCTCAAATGCCAATAGATAAGGAAGCGTATGCAGCAACTTTCCATGTCACAGGCAAGACGCAGGCCCAACCATCGCAAACGCATGTAGATCTTTCCAAATGTGAAAAAGGAAGGATTTCTTTTCCCAGAATGATGGAGTTAAAAGCTCATTGATGAAGAATGGGAGAGATGAGATAAGAAGACCAGTTTACAGCAATGGTCTCCAAGCTTTATCCAATGAAGCTGGCTGATGCATGTTTTTAAGCAACGCACTTCCAGGAGTAGATGGGGCCTGCCAGCGTCTGGTGCGCAAGTGTCTTTGCCTTTCAATACCTTTAGGAATCCTACGGATTGGAAAGTGGACCTAAGGCTGGTTCACACCAGATGCAGTCCAATGTGTTTTTATTGGAGTCAAAAATGCATGAACAGTGTTTACCATGGATTCCAATTGCCTACGCCACCCCAGTGCAGTGTGTTCCAGTACAGTCAACTGAAGGAGAACATGTCACATTTTTTCTCTATAAAATGCATCTGTAACATGGCAAACGCATTGAAAAAGCACCTGAACACCTCTGAAAGGTGAAAGCAGAAAGATCTTTTCAACTCAGAAATTGTGGTAAAACTGGCCTGCAGACTTGCAGAAAATCTATACAGCAGCAGGTTTTTTGCCTGTTGACTAGCAACAGCGTTAACTGTGATGTTTAAAGCATTACAAAAAATGGTCTTTAATTCAAGGGGATCCAGCAGGAACGGGCATGGTTCTGGAGGACTTGAACCTGGCTGCTGACTTTTGGTTGAGGCTTCAATAGACCAAGTTCTAAGGCTGGTGCATTGTCACGGCAATGGGAGCCTTGTGGTGGCGTCACTGGAGGGTGGCTAAAGCTTCCACACAAGCCCTTTGTAACATTCTCCATAATGGGAGGTTGTTGTTTGATAAAACATTGGACAAAGTGAGTGACCGAAGAAATGTCCAGAGTGTGGCCACAGTGTAATAAAAGGAAGGAGCAATCCTTTTGCTCAAGTCGGTCGATCTTCAGAAGGGTTCAGGAGGCCAAATCTTATAGGCCAGGCTGCAATTTACGAGATCACAGTGAAGGGCGCTCAAACTTCTTGCTTACATGGAATCAAAACCCAGAGCAAGTTGCTAAGCATGTGAAAAGTCTTTGAAGGTGGGCCCAACCAGTTTTTTCCAGTGGAAGCCAGGATAGCCTCCTTTTTTGGAGGGTTTGGGTGACAAACTAGCTGGGAGTACAATCACCAATTCCTTTCATTCAGGACCACCATATCTTAAGAAGAAAGAATTACTGCAAGATTACGTATAAGAATTATACTGCAACAAGTCCATAGTGCTGTTGCCACCAATGGAACAGATCAGGTGAGTTTTTTCCATTCTTTCTAGTACCCAAGGCATCAGGAGCTTTCCCTACTGTCTGTGTTTGAAGAAATCAGATGGGTACATACACAACAAAGGTTCAAGTCTGTGCAATCAGTCATGGCGATAGTTCAGCATGAGCACCTGTTAGAGTCAATCGACCTTGCTGCCATATACTTGCATAATACGTAGCACCAGAGACATTTGAGATTTGCGGTGACTGGCTGTAATTTACATTTCTGGTGTTTGCCATGTTTAGAATTGGCATAGCACCAAGAAACTTTTTGAACATTTTGTCGGCAGTAGTGGCAGTAATTGGTCTTTGGGAATAAGGCTCTACCACTACTTGGGCACTGTTTTTGATTGTCGTAGGTGTAAGCCAGGAGCTGGAAAAGCATCACAATCTTGTCCTAGAAATCCTTTTTCCAAGTTCAGTCGACTAGTGAACAAAAAGGAAAAACAGTCAAGCCCTTCTTACACTACTCCAAAATCCTTCACAGATTATCATACCTGAATATGTCAAGTGGTTTTCCAAAACTGCAAAATTTGCAAAATGACAATCTGCCTATGAAGAGTCATGGAGGCAGCATTTATATCAACAAGGAATTGCATTGTCCCCATTGGGACATTTTACAATGGACATTCCAGTGCTGCCTGGGGCCAGGTGGCACATGGGGGCTTTTCAATTTGCCTTCCTCAGTCAATGGGATGGGCTGACTATGGATCAGAAGGTCTTTGTGTCTGCACAAGTTGGCAAGAATGGAAGTTTTGGACACCAGTGTGCCTCTTTTTGTGGCGTGCCTCTCAGCCCAGGAGATGGAATGATTCTGACATCGGATGTCAGTCTGCCTCTAGTGTGAGACCAGTGCAAGGACATTGGAGCCTAGTGACTGACTTAAATTAAGGTGGTTTTGTTTTTCTAGCCTTGCAAACCTTTCAGGATCTTTTCTCCAAGAGGCCCGAGTGAAGTTGATGTTTGACACCAAGACAACAGTAGCTTACATTGCCCACCAAGAGGGCACCAAATATCTGTCTTTTCCTGTTACTTTTTGTAACATAAACTTTTCACTGGGCGGAAAGCCGCTTACAGTTAACTGCAGTTTATTTACTGGAAAGGCAGGATCCGCTAACGGATCAGTTAGGCAAATTATTTTACAACAATACGTATCTTAACTAGTATTGGCTCTAGTGATAGAAAGGTGGATTCACAGTATCATGGGGATTTTTTCTATTGGTGTCTGTCTTCCTCCAGTGTCCTTGACTGTGAAGATTCTTCTGAAGATTTGGACAGAACACGTTTATGCCATACAGGTGCTTTCACCTGTCGAGGAGTCCTTGATTTTTATTGCTTCCCCAGATGTCATCAGCACCACCAATCTCATTCCTGGTCAAACAAGATCTTTTATGCGAACGTCAAAGGCGGCACCCCAATCCAGTGAGACTCTTAATAGCCTGGCTATTGAATCAGCCAGACTAGTGGTGCAGGGATTCTCATCCAAGATGGTTCAGACCTTGAAGACCACAAGCCCATGAGCGCTATATAGAAGAGGATATGAAGGAAGTTTGTTCTGTTTGCTTAGCAAAGTTTTCTCTCGGTTGTCCCCAGCTCTAGCCAATATCCTGGACATTTTTTACAACTGGCGCTTGAGGTGGGTCTGACATACAACTCCATTTATAGTACAGGTCTCTGCCTTTATCCTCTTTTTCAGGCTGGTGGAAGAGCCATCAAACAAATGCTTCATGCAGGCCAATCCATATACAAACACCAAGAAAATCCTTGTTCCATTTCATGGGACTTAGGCTTGGCTCTGAAAGCGCTAGTACAGGCATCCCATGCTCCAATAGCTTAATTTCCAGTGTGGTTCCTAGTGGTAAGACTAGTTCCTCTGACAGCGATTGCTTCAGACAGAAGGAGGATGGAGATTGCAGCAAAGATCCCTTTTGTGTCTTTTTACCAGAAATCGTGATACTACGTTCATCTCCAAAGCTCAATTCTAAAGTGATATGCAGTTTTCAGGAAAACTGGGAACAGTCCCTCCAGGCATTCACACGGAGTCACTGAGTACACAGCTGGAGGACTTCAGGTCCTTACACAAGTTGCGAGCAGTGTACATGTAAAGGTCAAAAGACGAGGGAAAGTGGATAATCTTTTCATTTCACCGTCAGGTTCTTGAGTCATCTTCTGTTGGTTTACCAGGGTGAATAGATTGGCATTCAGGAATTAGACCTTTCTGACCAGGAACAGGTGCAAACTCCTTCGACCCGAGGGGTGGCAGCTTTGGGGTAGTTGTGCCAGGATTCAGTGGAAGATGTATGTGAGACAGCTAGCCTTTCACTCCACTTTAAGGGCATGCAGTCAAAGTTCTGCAAGGTTTGGGATGAGACCTATAAATATTGTCTTTGGCAGTTTTTCCTTGATTGTCAATGTTCCTTTTCTTGTGTTCTCTCCCGCTCATTTATTCAGCTAGTTATATCCCATTGTGTGCTGAGGTGAGGTATGGCCAGGAATATGGAAAATTGTTATCAAATACTTACCATAATTTTCCTTTCCTGGCCTATCCTCACATCATCACAGGACTCCCTCCCTAGTGGCCTGTCGCAGGCTAAGTTATCGATCACCTTAGTGGGGGAGGGGCTCTCTTTTGTTCAGCTAGTTATAGGTGGTCATGTGAGCGCCTGAAAGAGGCATTAACCCATTGTGTGCTGACGTGAGGATAGGCCAGGAAAGGAAAATTACGGTAAGTATTTGAAAACAATTTTCCATAATTCTTTCTATTTTATTCTATTATTTTCCGTTATTTTTTCTATTGCATTCTTTTCTATTCTATTCTCTTTTTTCTGGTCTAATCTTTTGTATTCAAATTCAATTTTTTTCAAATTTGGTCGAATTTTTTCGAATGTGGTCGAAATTTTTTGAATTTGATTTGATTAGAATTTCGTCCGAACTCCGAATTTGTTATTTCGGATTCATTTAAATTAGTTACTAATTCGGTAATTAGGATACATCCGAATTCTGAATAACCAAAAATTTGTCCGAATTTTGATTCAGAACGAAACGAACTGCACATGTCTATCTAGGAGCATCAGGCTCCGTTCACATCTGAGGGATGCAAGTTGCGGGCGGAATTAGCTTGATTCTGCCCGCGACTCGCAATAGCAGGCGTGTAATAGGTTGTTAGGAAATTTTATGTGTAATTTAGGCCCCGTTCACATCTGAGTGATGTGAGTTGCGGGCGTAATCGTCTCGATTCTGCCCACGACTCACAATTGCAGGAAATCACAGGACGCCCAGGCATTTCCGGAACGTTGCCCATTGATTCAAATATCACCTTTTATGTGGCACGCTTTTCCCATGATCTGTCGGGCGACAATCTCAGTAAAACCGCCTGGCCAGAATCGCGGGATGCCCGTTGCCCAAAAATAAGTACCTGAGCTTCTTTTTGGGTGACAGACGTCCCGAAATTCTGGTCGGGATTTTTACAGCGATTGTCGCCCGATGGATCGCGGGAAAAGCGCGCCACGTATGGGGTGCTATTTGAATAAACAGGCAACGCTCCAGGAACACCCAGGCATCCCACGATTTCCTGCTATTGCGAGTCATGGGCAGAATCGAGCCGATTCTGCCCGCAACTCACATCGCGCAGATGTGAACGGAGCCTAAATTACACATAACATTTCCTAACAACCTATTACATTTTTGGAGGCCCTGGAGCATCAGGACAATGAAATTACCCATTTTGGAAAGCAAACACCCCAAAGTATATTCTATAAGGCATAATGAGTCATTTTTTTCCACCAGTCTTTGGAAAAAGTGTAAAGAAAATGAAAATTATTTTTTTTTTTAAACAAAATTGTCAATTTATAAGATTTTTCTAACACATAGCATGTACATAGCAAATATACCCCCCAAAATAAATTCTGCTACTGCTCCTGAGTATGGCAATACCACATGTCTGAGACTTTTACACAGCCTGGCCACATACAGAGGCCCAACATTGAAGTAGTACCTTCAGGCATCCCAGGAGCATAAATTACACATCTAATTTCATTCCTACCTATCACACTTTTGAAGGTCCTGAGGCACCAGGACAATGGAATTACCCACAAAATTACCCCATTTTGGAAAGCAAACACCCCAATGTATATTTTATGAGGCATGGGCTGGTGACAGGTACTGAGGTACTCTGATGGGCTGCAGATAGGTACTCAGGTACTCTGATGGGTTGGAGACAGACACTCGGGTAATCTGATGGGCTGGTGACAGGTACTCAGATATTCTGATGGGCTGGTGACAGGTACTTGGGTTCCCAGATGGGCTGGTGACAGGTACTCGGGTACTCTGATGGGATGGTGACGGTACTCAGGTACTCTGAGGGGTTGTGACAGGTACTCGGGTACACTGATGGGCTGGTGATAGGTACTCGGGTACTCTGATGGGCTGGTGACAATTACTCGGGTACTCAGATGGGCTGCTGACAGGTACTTGGATACTCTGATGGGCTGGTGACAGGTACTCGGGTACTCTGTTGGGCTGGTGATCGGTACTCGGGTACTCAGATGGGCTGGTGACAGGAACTCTGGCTCTCTGATGGGTTGGTGACAGGTACTCAGATGGGCTTGTGACGGGTACTTTGATGGGCTGGTGACCGGCACTTTTATGGGCTGGTGATAGACACTCTTTATTACTTGGGGGGCAATCAGTGTGATTGGTGAGCACTGTAAGCAGTAACAAGCTGTTACCGCAATCTACTCCTCACACACGATTAGTGTGTGAGAAGGAGAACCCGGTAACAGCTCGTTATCATGGTTTGTTTACATTCTGTGACTGGTTGAAAATTGGTAAAGAGCCAATTTTCATTTCATTGGCGGACATCATATGACATTATATATACAGTATCTCACAAAAGTGAGTACACCCCTCACATTTTTGTAAATATTTTATTCTATCTTTTCATGTGACAACACTGAAGAAATGACACTTTGCTACAATGTAAAGTAGTGAGTGTACAGCTTGTATAACGGTGTCAATTTGCTGTCCCCTCAAAATAACCCAACACACAGCCATTAATGTCTAAACTACTGGCAACAAAAGTGAGTACACCCCTAAGTGAAAATGTCCAAATTGGGCCCAAAGTGTCAATATTTTGTGTGGCCACCATTATTTTCCAGCACTGTCTTAAAGCGGAGTTCCACCCATTTTTTTGACTTTGTCTGTGCTGCATGCTCTTAGGGTATACATCTCACAATGGCAATTTTTTTTTTTTTTTTATGCTTCTAAACACTTCTATTTTTAATATCTTTCTGGCTTCCGCCCCTTCCTCGCCTAGGCGATTACATCACTAGGCGATTCACAAGTGTTCCTGGGATATCAGCGTCATGTATCCCAGGAGTACTTGCGAATCGCCTACAGCCGAAATCGCGCGATCCTTCCAGGCAGGAAATGACCGAAAGAGGAGGAGTTAGGCGCCATCTTCAAAGGGCGAGAGGAAGTGAGAGAAGACAGCTTGTAATGTAAGTATGATGCTCTGCAATCTGTCCACAACCACAGACCCAGCCACCACCTCTCTACATCGCGGCGGCGGGCCGCATGACAGCCGCACAGGAGAACCAGCGGGCAGTATAGGAGGACCGGAGAGCGGGCAGGGAAGAGAGCAGAGAGATATCATCTCTCCCTGCCAGTCCTGGTTCACTGCCGTTCCGCTGTCCCTATGCAGCTGCGGCCAGCAGAGAGATTACATCATCTCTCTGCTGGCCGCCCTCTCTCAGGGGGCCCTCATGTGGGGGGAGGGGAG
>BLSH010218016.1:246043-263328 GCA_018402905.1 Glandirana rugosa
GGGGGTGTTACAGGCAGGGTGGGGGTGTTACAGGCAGGGGGGGTGGGTGTCACAGGCAAGGGGGGTGGGTGTCACAGGCAAGGGGGGTGGGTGTCACAGGCAGGGTGGGGGTGTCACAGGCAGGGGGGTGGGTGTCAGGGTGTCACGGGTGGGCGAAGCGGGTACAGATCACCACTTATCTGCATTGTATGTTAGTACCATGGGAGACTGCAGGTGCAGGACATCGGGCTGAAGCTGGAGAGGACATATTCTGCTGCCTCAGGCAGGTCGTCTGCCCGCAGGATTAGATATCCGTCATTACCTTCCTCTTCTCTACTACTTTCCGGCGCTTTGATTGACAGGTTTCTATAGCAATGGGGCGGGAACTTCCGCCGACGCCTACATTGCTATAGCAACCAGTCAGGAAGAAAGACGGCCTCCCAGAGGCATTAGTGAGCATGTGCGAGATCAGAGGTGCATGCTGGGAATAGGAATCCAGGAAATGAATACAGAGGGAATTCAGCTGCCCACAGCTAAAATGGAACCTGCCTGCTTCCGAGATCAGTGAGTAACTAACTATTTAAAAAAAAAAATAAAAGCAGAAAATATATGAGATCTTATAATTGTTGATATACATGTTATGACAATTACAAAGCAGTCTTTAAAAAAAAAAGGTTCAGGGGACTGGAACTCCGCTTTAACTCTCTTGGGCATAAGTTCACCAGAGCTTCACAGGTTGCCATTGGAGTCCTCTTCACAGAGCTAGTGGATGTTAGAGACCTTGCACTCCTCCACCTTCCATTTGAGGATGCCCCACAAATGCTCAATAGGGTTTAGGTCTGGAGACATGCTTGGCCAGTCCATCACCTTTAACCTCAGCTTCTTTAGTAAGGCAGTGGTCATCTTGGAGATGTGTTTGGGGTCGTTGTCAAGTTGGAATACTGCCCTGCGGCCCAGGCTCCAAAGGGAGGGGATCATGCTTTGCTTCAGTATGTCGCAGTACATGTTGGCATTCATGGTTCCCTCAATGAACTGTAGCTCCACCGGGTGCCGGCAGCACTCATGCAGCCCCAGACCATGACACTCCCACCACCATGCTTGACTGTAGGCAAGACACACTTGTCTTTGTACTCCTCACCTGGTTGCCACCACACGCGCTTGACACCATCTGAATCAAATACATTTATCGTGGTCTCATCAGACCACAGGGCATGGTTCCAGTAATCCATGTCCTTAGTCTGCTTGTCTTCAACAAACTGTTTGTGGGTTTTATTGAGCATCATCTTTACAAAAGGCTTCCTTCTGGGATGACAGCCATGCAGACCAATTTGATGCAGTGTGAGGCGTATGGTCTGAGCACTGACAGGCTGACCCCCCATCCCTTCAGCCTTTGCAGCAATGCTGGCAGCACTGATACGTCTATTTCCCAAAGACAACCTCTGGATATGATGCTGAGTACGTGCACTCAGCTTCTTTGGTCGACCATGGCGAGGCCTGTTATGACTTGAACCTGTCCTGTTAAACCGCTGTATGGTCTTGGCCCCCGTGCTGCAGCTCAGTTTCAGGGTCTTGGGAATCTTCTTATAGCCTAGGCCATCTTTATGTAGAGCAACAATTCTTTTTTTCAGATCCTCAAAGAGTTCTTTTCCATGAGGTGCCATGTTGAACTCCCAGTGACCAGTATGAGAGAGTGAGAGTGATAACACCAAATTTAACACACCTGCTCCCCATTTACACCTTGTAACACTAATGAGTCACATGACACCGGGGAGGGAAAATGGCTTATTGGGCCCAATTTGGACATTTTCACTTAGGGGTGTACTCACTTTTTTTGCCAGAGGTTTAGACGTTAATGGCTGTGTGTTTAGTTATTTTGAGGGGACAGCAAATTTACACTGTTATACAAGCTATACACTCACTACTTTACATTGTAGCAAAGTGTCATTTCTTCATTGTTGTCACATAAAAAGATAGAATAAAATATTTACAAAAATGTCAGGGGTGTACTCACTTTTGTGAGATACTGTATATATAAAGGAAAAGAAATGGAAATTTTGAAGAAAAAAAAACTTTTTTTATTAGTTTCTGTTATAAAATTTTGCAAATATTTTTTTTTCATAAATATAGGTCAAAATGTATACTGCTACATTTCTTTGGTAAATCATTGTATTTTATTTAGTCCATCTGAAAGCTATAGAATCTACAAACTATGATATACAGTATATAGTTGAAAATTTCTCATTCCTTCTGTACTGACGGCCTATCTCAATTCTTGAGACCCTAAAATGCCAGGGCAGTACAGATACCCCCAACATGACCCTGTATTGGAAAGTAGACAGTCCAAGGTATTAATTAAGAGGCAAGATGATTTTTGTCACAAAGTTGTCATTTTAAGTTATTTCTCATACACAACATAGGCATACTTGCATTCACACCCCAAAAACATTCTGCTACTTCTCCCAAGTACAGGGATACTATATGTGTGAGACTTTTTCACAGCATAACCGCATAGAGAGACCCAAAATCCAAGGAGCAGGTAACAACCATGTATCTAATTTCCTGACTATCTATCATATTTTTGGAGGCCCTAAAACACCAGGACAGTTGAAACACCCACAAAATTAGTACATTTTGGAAAGCAAACAACTCAAGGTATTTTCCAAGAGGCATAGTGAGTATTTTGAAGATGTGATTTTTTTGTTACACGTTTTTGGAAAATGCGGAAAGAAAATGAAAATGTATTATTTTAAACAAAGTTATCAATTAATAAGATATTTCTAAAACACAGTATGAACATTCTTAGAATTACACTCCATTAAACATTCTACTACTCCTCCCGACTATGGTGATATCACATTTATGAGACTTTTTCACAGCCTACCCACATAAAGGTGCCCAAGTTCCAAGGACCCCCTTAAGGCTTTCTAGGTGTATAAAATATGCATCTAATTTCCTGACTACATATAACATTTTTTGGAGGCCAGGAAAAAAATAGAGTCAGGATGAGCACTGCTCAGACATTCACGGTAAGTTTTGTATTCTATGCATAATACAAAGCTTCCTATGATGATTGCCAGAGGTGGAGTGGCTGGCAGAGGTCACAATCTCCACCTCATCCAGTCAGAGAAAGCTTTGTATTTGTTCATAGACTACCAAGCTTTCCATGAATGGCTAAGCAGTGCTCAGCATACCACATTTTGGAAAAAAAGACACCCTAAGGTATATGGGGATTCCACATGTTTAAGGCGTTTTCAATGTTTCAACTAATTATGTACCTGACATTACAGCTTGAATATTACAAAAATGTATTCCTTTCATTGCCACAGCAATTTCTGCATTTTTGTTTTTTTTTTTGTTTGCATGTTTAAAAAATTATTTTTAGGCCTGAAGATTACATAAAAACCTCATTATATATCCCCTGAAAGCAGACACACTAAGGAATAAAATAGTGGTAGTTCCAATGTTTTATGTCACACAATGTTAGAGCAATTGTTAAGGAAATGCAGAAAAGTCCAGTAAAATGTACATTTATGTTAATTTAAGGGCACACAAACACAACAAATTACCATTTTTTTGTAAAATACAAAAGATGAGTTTATAGTGAGTAAATAGATACCCAACATGTCAGACCTTAAATTTGTGTGCACCCCTGAAATGGCGACAAACCTCGAAACCCTATATTTTTCATAGGTGATGATTTAAAAGCCCATGTATGTCATATAAAGCATGTCTGTGTGCAAAAGAAGGTATGCACGCATAATTGCCACACATTATGAACTAATTCCAGGCCTTTAATTTACATAAAATAAAAATTGAAGATATCATAATCACTTAAAACAATACATAAAGGAAAATCCCTTTTCTTCCAGGAATAAGAAGGGATGAACACTGTCAGCATCAGCAACTTCTCTTCAATTGGCAGGATTGGGATAATTGCACTGAATAATGTAGAAAGACAAAAAAAAAGAAAACGAAGCACCACCTACTAAGTGCAGCATTTTATTAATAAGAATAAAGCAAAAGACAATTATATACTCACAATGTTTGGTCTTGAAAACAGCATGTAGTTCAGTTTCCTATCTCCTACAGATAGGCTGTAATCAGCAGCCAGCAGGGTGTGTGTGTATGAGTGTATTTTAATTGGTTGAACTAGATGGATTAATGTATTTTTTTAACTTAACTATCCAACAGAATTAGAAGCCTCAGGCACCAGGAAATGCATAATGACATCATGGGGTGTGGCAATGCGTTTTGGGACAGTACTACGCCTTTGTTGAGCCTGCCATATATGCTGCCATACATGCTGTTTCATGTGTATAAATAGACTCCTGGTGCCATTTTGGGAGATTTAAAAAAAAACAGCGCTGCCATCATGGTGAAGGGAGATTTCTAGCATCCTCTTAGAGCAGCCCAAGGAGAAGATGGGGGTGGGAGACAATAAGGTGGACTCATATATGGAGTTAAATGACAGTGTGGATTTCTATTTCCTCATTTAGTCCATAATAGAAATCCACACTGTCATTTAACTCCATATATAAGTTCACTTTCGTCTCTCTTTTTTCAGATAAACATATAGGGCTGTTGTCATATATACACTATATCTACTATCAGGCATTATGTTGTTATTTATTATCTGATTATGTTTCTTCCATATGTTTCCCACTCTTCCCAGTAATTTGTATTTTTGTTCATATTTTTTAGTCTTATTTATATTTTTAAATCTTCCAGCTTTTATTAATCAATCATATAGCATACACCAGTTTTTATTTTTATTTTGTATTGATCACACAACATACTCTACATATTTACTATGTTTTTAATTCTTGTGCTTTTAATGATTTTTAATATTTCTGTTGTCATCATAGGTATGTTAATTCATATATGTTTGCATATGTTTTATCATATTTTCAGTGTTATATAGCTCTTATAAAAATATCTAGTGTCCCAGAGCTCTATTAATATGGCGCTGATAAACACATTCAATTTGTCCTCTACCAATATGGCGGTGCCTTTTTGGGCTTGTTCAAAATGGCACCCACAGTCTTTCTCCATCCTTTGCTTTTACTAATATGGTGGGGCTGGTTTTTAGCTGTTCCAAAATGGTGCCTGGAGCTCTCATTCTTTGGCCTTTACCAATATGGCGGCCCCTCCCTTCTTGTCTTTTGGCTGCTCTAAGATGGTGCTAGAAGTCTCCCTTTTGCTCTTTGGTGTTGACTTGTGAGCTCTCCCAAAATAGCATCTGGAGTCTATTTATTCACATGAAGCAGCATGTATGGAAGGCTTGACAAAGGGGTAGGACTACCCTGAAATGTGTTTCTACATCCCTATGGTGTCATCATGCTTTCCCTGCTGCCCAGCTTCTGCCCTGATGTATCCTATTCTGTTCACAGGGAACTGGCTGGCTGATGATTACAGGCTATTTGTATGAGACAGGAGAATTAACTGTTCATGCTAGTTACTGACTACTTTATACTGTATGCAATATGTAAATTTTAATTTTGCCCATAGTTCGATTGTAAACATCTCAGTTGATAGATACCACCCTTGCAGCTGATGACACACTACTTTGTAACTGAAGCTTTTTATGTACCTGTGCCATGTATCATCAGAGTTTGTTATATAGATGATATTTTGAATCTTTGGACTGGCTAGTCTTTTTTGCCACTAATCCAAATTACATTGTAGTCAATTTAAAAAAATAAACTATGTTCTGCTGTTTGCTACTTTTTTGATATAAGAAATTACATTAATGGCAGTAGCAATCTTGTTCTTCTCTTACAATAAAAACTCAAAACAGCATGAGAAATATTACTTCCAACTGAAGGAATAGTAGGCTAATTTAGGCATCAAAAGGTTTTGCTCCTCCAAAAGTGTGAGAGAGAGGCTATAGACTTTCAAATCCATTAAGATAAACAAATTTTTTATTTTTTTTTATCTAGAGTATGTTATTGAACAAAATTGTGTTGCACCTTCAGCAACGTAAAGATACATATTTTTTTTTTATCGAGAGTATATCATAGAACAAAATTGTGTTGCAATTAATTGTTTAATATAATATTGATATCAGAGGAATACTCCGCTTAGGGACATCAAACAAGGGACAAGACTGTTTGATGTGTCTCTTGTCTGTCAAATCATACCTCACAGTCTTGGACACAACATAATTGCCTGGCACCCTGCAAGCAAAATCATTAAAATGCAGGTAATTTAAATACATTTCAAACAGCAACATGTCAAAAGCATATATATCATGTTTGATTTATGTCACTGTAAATAGCAATTTAGAGAGACACATTTAGTACAATTAAAAATAACAAGATGACAGCACGATTAAAAAGAACAAGCTGATTGCACAATTAAAAGGAACAAGCCAACTTTAGCAGTGTCGATACCATGGTGGTCACTTTTTTAGAAACAAATATACGAAAGAGATGATTGCAATTGTCATTTCTATGCATAATACATTTCCTCGTTTTTATACTGGATTCATACATGAAATTATATTAAATTATTCCTTATGATGTTCAAAAGACAGTACACTTCTGAATGACAGTCTCCCTGTATTTATGGTTAACCTGAAACTGAAGTCATTAAGTTGTCACACAGAATGACACGTAAAAGGAAAATCATCATTAAAGGTGCTGAATCCACTTTAAAGAGATAATGTAATCTATAAATTTAAAATTGAAGAATAGATAGAACAACTATAAGATTATTATGATTCACCACAGAGTACAGGAGCGTGCCCTTGTCCATTTGTGAAGGTTGCTGAACTGCAAGGCAAATCCAAATATCCTAAAATAAGATCAAAACCCAGTTGCCCTAACTGCTTATAAGCTTAAAGGGATACTAACGTCTTATAAAGTCTTATTTTTTTTAGTTAAAGTTAACAAATATGTCTATACTTACCTGTGCAGTGGTTTTGCACAGAGCAGCCCCATCCTCCTCTTCTTGGGTTCCTCTTCTGTGCTCCTGGCCCCTCCCTCCTGTTGAGTGCCCCCACAGCAAACAGCTTGCTATGGGGGCACCTGAGCCAAGCTGCAGCTCCATGTGTACATTCAGACACGGAGACGTGGCCTGACCCTGCCCCTTTCTCTCCTCATTGGCTGACTGACTTTGATTGACAGCAGCGGGAGCCAATGGCGCTGCGCTGCTGTCTCAGGCAATGAGGAGGGGAGTCCCGGACAGCCAAGTCTCTCGTGCAACATCGCTGGATCTAGATGGGGCTCAGGCAAGTATCAGGGGGCTGAGGGGGGCTGCTGCATAGAATGCATTAAGATAAAAAACCTTCTGCCTTTACAACCACTTTAAGGCGAAACTCCAAGCAGATACAAGAGAAACAAACGAATGCGGTTAATTATAAATACATCAGTAAATGTGTTTTTAAATACAAACAGTATAAGTACCCATATTTTTCTGAATTTGAATGCTGATAGGAGGAGAGAGCAGATGATGAACTCATTAATCTTCTTCTTCACCTTTCACAGTCCAATCACAGCCTGTGGGAGAGGCAAGAACTGTAAGCATGCCTCTTCCACATGCCCAACTGTATCTAAGCATCACAAACCAAAAACTCTATTTAACCACTTGACCTCCAGAGGGTTTAACCCCTTCATGCCCAGGCCATTTTTTGCTATTCAGCACTGCGCTACTTTGACAATTGCTCAGTCATGCAACACTGTACACAAATTAAATTTATATAATTTTTTTCACACAAATAGAGCTTTCTTTTGGTGGTATTTGATCACCACTGGGTTTTTTATTTTTTATTATATAAATAAAAAAAGACTGAAAGTTTTGGAAAAAAACGATATGTTCTACTTTCTGTTATAAAACATATCCAATAAAAAAATCAAAGAATCAAATTTCTTCAATTTAGGCCAACGGGTAATGGCGGTGTTTAGCATCTTATAGTGTGACTGTGATAGTGTGGTGGGCAATCTGGCACTAAAAGACCCTCACTGGGAAGTACACTAACTGACTTATACTGACATCAATATGACACTAATACAGCGATCTGTGATAATACTGTACACTGTCACTGACACTGGTTGGGAAGGGGTTAACATCTAGGGGCAATCAAAGGGTTAACTGTGTGCCTAACAAATGTAATGTACCACACTAGATCAGCTATACTCCCGGAAAGTTTAGAATTGCAATTGTTTGCTAAATCCAACCGTCTCTTCCCCACATATACTATAGGCTAATGCACACAATCTGGGGTAAGTCAAACAGCTGCAAGGGGTAACTGGGTTTACAAAATTTAGACCTATTTGGAATAATACCACAAACCCAGAACTGGCAAAACCAGTGGCAACCTGTGCATTGAGGGTGCACTGGCACCACCCCCCTATCCCTGCCGCAGCCCCTCTATCCATGTGCCCGGCCCCTTTCAGGACACCGGGTGCATGGTTTCCTATGGCGGGAATGTTTTTTTTTTATTGAAGCACCTGATTAGAGCCAGAGGCTCTAATAGGCTTCCAAAAAAAGGGTGGGCATGGGGTGCAGAGAGTGTGCCCCTGATCCAACCCAATTGTTTGACAAAAGTGAATGAATTTTTGCTATTTTCACACTACAGTGCCTCCCCGCCAATCAGTAGGCAGGTCGGTGAGACCTGTTTCCCGATTGGCCAAAGCCCCAGCGATCCTATTGGATGCCTAATGGCGCTTTGGCAAGCGGAGGAAGCACGAGGTGTGGACACCTGCACCGCCGCTGCTGCCCACACTGGAGGAGAGTAGAGAGACATGAGGATCCTCTCCACAGCCTGGTAAGTGCTGGACCTCCCGTGGGGGTTGGTGGGGGTGCTGTCAGTGCTGCGAGCCCATGCTGGGGGGGATTGGGGGTGCTGTCAGTGCTGCAATCCCCACGGCAGGGGGGTGCTCTATACCCTATCTGTAATGCTGGGCTGTATACCATATCTGTAATGCCGGGCTGTATAGCCTATCGGTAATGCTGGGCTGTATACCCCCTCTGTGATGCTGGGCTGTATACCCTATCTGTAGTGCTGGGCTGTAAACCCTATCTGTAATGCTGGGCTGTATACCATATCTGTGATGCTGGGCTGTATATCCTATCTGTGATACTGGGCTGTATACCCTATCTGTGATGCTGACCTATATACCCTATCTGTAATGCTGACCTATAGACCCTATCTGTAATGCTGACCTATATACCCTATCTGTAATGCTGGGCTATATACTCTATCTGTGATGCTGAGCTGTATACCCTATGTGTGATGCTGGGCTGTATACCCTATCTGTGATGCTGGGCTGTATACCCTATCTGTGATGCTGGACTGTATACCCTATCTGTGATGCTGTTATATATATACACCCTATCTGTAATGCTGACCTATATACCCTATCTGTAATGCTGGGCTATATAACCTATCTGTAATGCTGGGCTGTATACCCTATCTGTGATACTGGGCTGTATACCCTGTCCTGTGATGCTGGGCTGTATGCCCTGTCCTGTGATGCTGGGCTGTATACCCTGTCCTGTGATGCTGGGCTGTATACCATGTCCTGTGATGCTGGGCTGTATGCTCCTGACACTATGGGTGGAATACAGGTGACGGAGTGGGTGAATTCTATAAGAGGTGGGACTTATGAGAAGCGGGAGGGGTCAAAACCTCACTAGCCACCACTTGGCAAAACTTACTTATGCTCCTAAGTGGGGTGCTTATGGTATTACAAACATTATTATTATTATTACTATTATTATACAGGATTTATATAGCGCCAACCGTTTACGCAGCGCTTTACAATGTAAAAGGGAGACAATACAGTTACAATACAATAAAATAAAGAGGATTAAGATGGCCCTTCTCAGAAGATGGATGGAAGGGGTAAAAGATTAGTTGGAGGTGTGATAGGCTTCCCTGAAGAGATCAGTTTTGAGGGATTGCCTGAAGGTAGAAAGAGAAGGAAATAGACGGACAGGTTGAGGTATAGAGTTCCAGAGGATGAGAGAGGCTCTGAAATCCCGGAGATGAGCATGGGAGGAGGAGACAAGGGAGCTTGAGAGTAGGAGGTCTTGGGAGGAACGGAGAGGGCGGTTTGGGTGATATTTGGAAACAAGATTGGTGATGTAGCTTGGGGCAGAGTTGTGAATGGCTTTGTAAATTGTGGTTAGGATTTTCAATTTAATTCACTGAGCGATTGGGAGCCAGTGTAGGGATTGGAGGAGAGGGGTAGAAGACACTGAGCGGTTGGTAAGGTGGATAAGTCTGGCAGCAGCATTCATGATACAGGAGGTAATTGTAGAGCAAAGGAAGTTGACAGCACACAGGTTAAGCTGAATACAATAACTGATTTATTATAAATCCATCCAGTGATGAAAAATATTTACAGAAAAAGTGCAGACATCAAACAGCGGACCGGCGAAGATTGACGCGTTTCACGAACTACATGTTTGCTTAGTCATAACAGGTTATGGGCGTATTTTAGAGATATTACAGAGGTGAAGTCTACAAACTTTTGACAACAATTGGATTTGAGGCTGAAAGGACAGGTCAGAGTCTAGGATTGGGTGGGCAGTGGGCATGAGAGATTTAGTTTAAGGAAGTGGTGTGATATGTCAGTTAGTAAGTTAGTAATGCGAGAGGTGACTGAAGGAGTGAGGTGAGGGGTAGACAGATAGATTTGGGTGTCATCGGCATATAAATGGTATTGGAAACCATGAGTGGCTATCAAGTGACCAAGGGAGGAGGGGTAGATAGAGAAGAGAAGGGGTCCAAGAACAGAGCCTTGGGGCAATGGAGAGGAGAAGACACAGTTGTAGGTAACACTGAAGGAGCGCTGTGATAGATAGGAGGAGAACCAAGATAGAGCAGAATCTCGGGTGGTCGACAGTATCAAAGGTCGCAGAGAGGTCAAGCAGTAGGAGTATGGAGTAGTGGCCATTGGTTTTAGCAGTTAGTAAATCGTTAGAGAGTTTTAGTAAGGCAGTTTCTGTGGAATGTTGCGAGTGAAAGCCAGACTGTAAGGGGTCAAGAAGGTTATTTTCACTGAGGTAAGAGCTAAGACGGTTGTAGACTAAGCATTCTAGAAGTTTAGAGGTGAATGGGAGCAATGAGATGGGCCTTAAGTTGTTCAGGTTAGTGGTGTCCAGTGAGGGCTTTTTAAATATGGGAGTGATCTGCGCATGTTTTAGAGAGGAGAGGAAGGTGCCACTAGAGAGGGAGAGATTGAAGATGTGAGTGAGGGAGCATAGGATAGAATAAGGGGGTGACTGTAGTAGTTGTGAGGGAACAGGATATAGGGGACAGTTGGTTAGGTGGACATTTGAAAAATTTCCGTAATCAGTAGTAGCCAGTTCAAAAGAGGAGAGTATAACACAAAGCACAAAGATGCACACTGCGTTCTCACGTCAGGATGGCCAACAGATATAATGAAAAGGCAAAATTGCCCTAGAATGATATTTAAATTAAAGTTAAAATTGAGATGTCAACCAGTTCAAGAGCCATAAAAAATGGTAAACCAAGTCCCATAAAGTCCAATTATGATGAAGGGATGCAGGATTGCTTTCAGAGGCTGCAAGCTGTAGAGAGCAGGAAGGACTCTGTGGCAAAAGAGAAAAAACAACAGCAGCGCCTCTAAGTGCAGTATATCCCAGTTTATTATAATAAAAGCAAGTAAAACATATGCACTCACATGGTGGGCTGTTTAAAAACACAAGGACGGAGGCTGGGCCATCTGCTCGGATCCTGAGGAGGTGCGCTGGTGGCTTCCAGCGTGTCCCCGTGGCCGGCTCCAGTCTCCTGGATATGCTGGAAGTCACCAGCGTACCTGGCCCTGGACTCCACAGCGGATGCTATCACTGGTCTCCCTCCCCGGGATCCGAGTGGATGACCCAGCCTCCATCCTTGTGTTTTTAAACAGTCCACCATGTGAGTGCATATTTTTTACTTGCTTTTATTATAATAAACTGGCATATACTGCACTTAGAGGCGCGGCTGTCGCTTATTCTCGAAAGAAGAGAGTGTTGACTGTGCTGTTAGGCAAAGTATGTTGGATGGGGAAGATGTATGCACAGTGGCAGTGCCCTTGCATCAATCTTGTCTTTGAAGTGATTGGCAATCTCTTGGGCAGTGAGTGAGTTAATGGGTAGAGGGGGTGGGGGACTAAGCAGAGAGTTAAAGGTTGAGAAGAGCCGTGAACTGGATGACAAGGTATTAATAAGAGAGAAAAAGTAGGCTTCTTTGGCAGCGTGGAGGCAGAAATTGTATTTTAGAAGGTTTATATAGGGTGAAGTCCTGCAGGCATTTGGTTTTACGCCACAGTCGCTCAAGAGCGTGGCAATGTCTATTGAGATTTCTAGGGCTGTCAGTTTGCCATGGTTGTAATGGTCGGGGCCTGATTCTGCGCGTAATTAGAGGAGCAAGTGCATCCAGTGATGATGAGAGTGAACTGTTGTAGACAGAGGTGGCCAGGTCAGGACAGGGGAGAGATTTTATCATACAGGTGGTCAGTAGCAGAATGGAGAAGGGAAGGGCTAAAGTAGTGGAGGCTCCTACATGTGATCGTTTGCTGCTTGGAGGGATGGGTGGTTGGAGGCACGTATACAGTGAAACTGATGAAGTTGTGATCAGAGAGAGGAAAGGGGGTGTTGGTGAGGTTGCCAGGAGTGCAGAGATGGGAGAATACAAGGTCAAGGGTATTACCACTGGAGTGGGTGGAAGTGTGTGTCCATTTGATTAGGTCAAAAGATGAGGTTAAGTTGAGAAGTTGAGCTGTAACTGGGCTGTCAACATTGATAGGAATGTTGAAGTCACCATGAATGATTGTGGGTATTTCAGAGGAGAGAAAGTAGGGTAGGCAGGCAGTGAAGTCATCCAAAAAGCGCAATACTGGTCAAGGGGGCAGATAGATTGCTGCAATCCTCAGAGAAATGGGAGAAAACAGACTAATACAGTGCATCTCGAAAGAAGAGAGGGATAGAGAGGGAGGGAGGGAGGGAGTGGAAGGACTTGGAAAGTGCATTGTGGGGATAGAAGGAATCCACCTCCTTTCCATCTACTGGGTCTGGGGGAGTGAGTCCAGTGAAGGTCACCATGGGAGAAGGCAGCAGGAGAGGCTGTGTCAAAAATTTTGAAGTCAGGTTTCAGTTACGGTGAGTATGTTAAATCCATGAGAGATGAAAAGGCCACGCACAGATGTGAGCTTATTACAGATGGAAAAGGGCACATGAGAAGGGGGCTGGTTTGAGGAAGCAGAGGGATAGAAATTAAATTGAGCAGATTGCGTTTGTAGTCAGAGGAGGAGGGGTGCCAGATATGTGGTTTGCAATTAGAAAATGGAGGGCCAGGATTTGGAGAAATGTCACCTGAAACAAGGAGAAGGAGGAGGGTGAGGAAGGTAAGATGGGAGTGGGATGTATATGAGCGCACATGTCTAACTGTCCTGGTGTTTAGGTCAGCATGCTGGTTCAGCAATTGCAGAAGGTGATGGGTGGAGTAGTTGGGAGAGGGTAAAAGTGAGGGTGATGTGTGCATGCTGTGGGTTAGTGACGAGGGGTAGAGCAAGAATAATTTAAGGATAGAAGACACTGATGTGAGAAGGAAGAGTAGAAGGAGCATGTTAGTGGATAGAGAGTGGGAGTCTGACCTCAAATAAATTCAATGTAAAATGCTGGTTTGCTTGCCGTCTTTCCAGAATGGGGCAGAGTGTTGTATCTTCATCCAGTTTGAAGAATATCTTTAGAGCTGGTAAATTGCTATCCTTTCCATTGTTGCAGACTTTGTACGGTCTACCACAATCCATGTATTTTTACTATTTGCAGCTGTCCTACGCAGTACAGGCACAAAATCTGCCCTCTGACTCTTCTCTTTCTCCAACACCCCCCAACTTTTGGGCTGTTACAGCTTAGTGAAATACAAAAGGGCTTTATCTCTAATAGTTCTGCACCCCTACTGAATATCAATTTGGAGGCCCTCTCCTGTAAGGCCATGCATCTGTGGGAGTCAGATGTGGGAGACTTGTCCAGTGAACAGTGGGAAAATGCGCTGGAAGCAGTGCAAGCTAGTTCTTTTAATACTTCTCAGCGTTTATCGCAATTGTACCTTTTATTGTGAGTCCATTACACCCCGGTGAAATTATTTAAAATGGGTTTTTTTGTCAGAACCAGTTTGTCCAACCTGTAGCAGGGATCATGGAGATCTCATCCACATGCTGTGGAGATGTCCCAAGTTACAAAGATACCGGACATCTGTTTTTGTAATAGATCAGAGTCAATAGAGTATGCCAAAAGACATCCCTTCTGACCCCAGGTGCTGTTTGCTGGGAGTTTTTGATGATATTATACTAGATGCCTTTACTAAGGAAGCTGTTTCCAGAGCCTCATTTCAGGCTCATAAAATGATTCTCCTCCACTGGAAAAGCACTTCCCCTCCATCCCTTTAGCAATGGCTAGACCATATGGGTACTACATTAACTACTTCAGCCAGGGAAGGATTTGCCCACTTCCTGACCAGAGCACTTTTTGCGATACAGCACTGTGTTGCTTTAACTGACAATTGTGCTGTCGTGCAATGTTGTACCCAAACAAAATTGACATCCTTTTTTCCCACAAATAGAGCTTTCTTTTGGTGGTATTTGATCACCTCTGCGTTTTTTATTTTTTTCGCTATAAACAAAAAAAGGGCGACAATTTAAAAAAAAAACACTATTTTTTACTTTTTGCTATAATAAATATCCCAAAAAATGTAAAAAAATGAATTGCTTCCTCAGTTTAGGCCATTATGTATTCTTCTAGATATTTTGTGGTAAAAAAAATTGCAATAGGCGTATATTGATCGCGTCTACAAACTATGGGAATATATTTATGCCATTTTTATTATTATTTATTTATTTGTTTTTTACTAGTAATGGCGGCGATCTGCGATTTTTATCGGGGCGATGTTGCGGCGGACAGATCTGACACTTTTGACACTTTTTTGGGACCAAAGACATTTATACAGCGATCAGAGCTAAAAATAGCCACTCATTACTGTGTAAATGTCATTGGCAAGGAAGGGGTTAAATTGTGGGGGGAGATCAAGGGGTTAAGTGTGTTCCCTCACTGTGTTCTAACTGTGTGGGGGCTGGGCTGGCAGGGGCATGACAGATCTAACTGTTCCCAATCACTGGTAACATTAGATCTGTCATGTGTCCCCTCACAGAACGGAGATCTGCCATGTTTCACTGGCAGATCTCTGTTCTGCCTCTGTAACAGGCAATCGCGATCGCCGTGCGGTGGGCGTGAGAGCGTGCTGCCGGCAGTGCGCTCCCACTCGCAGCTGCGCCTGTGCGAACCGCCGTAAATGTACGGCGATTCGAGCAAGTCTGCCAACCTGAGCTGGTCGGTAAGTGGTTAAGATATGAAAAGGTTATTGTATGACATAATTTTGGCCTAGGCCAGAAACCAGGAAGCAACTGAAGAGAAGAAAAAAGTTTTTAAACAAATAATATATTATACCTTCCTACCTATTTGCTATTAATTAAAAAGTTGAACTGTAGCAGAACAAGTCAGGTCGCCTCCCCTGCCAGGCAAACAGCTCCCATACATGATTTTTTTTCTGGGCATTTAACCTTGCCTGGAGTTGAGCTTTAACTAAATTAGTTCAAAGTTTATTTCTTTTCAACTGTGCGGTTGTTAGTAAAAGAATACTTGATGCTACCACAAAGTTCATTGAGCATGCACTTATTATTTTCTCCCAGTTGTGCCTTGCATTTTCACTCTGCCACATGCACCCCTGGTAAAGAATTGTGAGAAAGTGCATGCGGATATGACACGATTAAAAGAGGCTGGGGGAGATCAGCAACTCTGAGCAGTGGCATAACTAAAACCTTCAGGGCCCCAGTGCAAGAAACCATGAAGGGCCCCCTGAACCCCAGCCGGGGGCCTTCCCTCCGAGTGGAACTCCAGGGCCCGATCGCAAGTACGACCTTTTTTTAATTATTTTTTACTATTTTTTAGAAGCTCTGTTGGGGGGCTTTGGTAAAACATCAGGGTTCTGAACAGACCTATGATGTTCCACCTTTGAGACAGAGAAGAAGACTGAGGACACCCCCCAATCTCCTTCTCAGCAGCCTAAGTTACACAGAATGAATGGACAGGAATAGCTCTTCCTGTCCATTCATAAACCGAAGAATTGTAAACACAATTTACAGTATGCCACAGTTATGAATGGACAGAATCAGTGATCGGTTTCAGAAAAAGAAGGAGCTGGTAAATGACACATATACCAGCCCCTTCCCCACTCTCCGTCCTGACAGATCCCCCGCAGCAGCCAGTGGGAGAGGGGAGGGGGGTATCAGGAAAGAGCACACAGGGGCTGGAGAGCACACCATGCTGGTACCCACCCCAATCTCCAGTGACCCCACGCTGGTACTGCTGTACCCCCCCATCCTCCAGCCACCCCACACTGGTACTGCTAGACCCCAGTCTGTCCTCCAGCCTCCCCACGCTGGTACTGCTGTACCCCCGGGATCCAGTGACCCCCGCTGGTATACCCCCAAATCCCCAAGTGGCTGGGAATACAGATTTTACTGCCCCTCCCCCATCCTGGCACCCTAGGGTGGCTGATGCCAGCCCTGCCAGCCAGCATGGTCTGGAGATGGGGTTCCTGTCCCTAAGGAAAATGTGGTTCCTGTCCTTAGGGGAGATGGGGTTCTGTTCCCCAGGGAAGATGGGATCCCTAGGTGAGATGGGGTCCCTGTTGCCAGGGGAGATGGGGTCCCCGTCCCTAGGCAAGGTGGGGTCTCCATCCCCAGGTGACATGGGGTCCCTGTCCCAAGGGTGCACTTTTTCATCAGGCATTCTCGTCTTCTCCTCAGATGACTTCCACCTGGTCCTTACCATGCGGTAGCAGTCCCCGGTGGTCCAGCGCTGACATCCTGGCCTTCCCTCTCATGATCAGCCTGTTTTTTTTTAACCTAATGTCAGTTGCCCATTGTTACCTATTTTACCAATAAACCCTCCATATTGTCCACACTTAGAGGCGCTTTCTTCTCTTTTTTGCCTGTTTACATAGAGCCTGCTTCTGCTCCTGTGATAAGCTTGCCCTAGTGCCTGGACACCTACCCATAGGATCTCCTTATAGACTGAGTTGATGTTTCTGTAAAGTGTAACATAAAACTAACCCAGAGTACATTTATGAAATTCAACTTTTTCAGCACCAGCCTTTATACCAGTTAATTGCAGGGCAAAGTAGAATCTCTTGCTATTACCATTGTCGATTTGTCTATGCAGTTCTTTCCAAGGAGCTAAGTCTCTACCTCCAGACTTGGGGGGGGGGGGGGGCTGTAGCATACTGCAGTAGTTAA
>BLSH010218016.1:290286-304224 GCA_018402905.1 Glandirana rugosa
TTTTTTTTTTTTTTACGTATATGTATATATATATATGTGTATATGTGTATGTATATATGTATGTGTGTTGGTTTATTAGGGTATATGTTAGGAAGTGGGTGTCAACTAGGTCTCCTTCCGTTTTTTTGGGTCGTTTCGTACCTAGGTTAAACGATATTACCCCCTTTTTTAAGGAAGGACTAAGGGGCTCTCCGTTAGCCTAAGTGGGACCTAGTTGAAATGGATTTCTCCAATCATGGGTCAATATAATAAATGTAATTCCTTTCTTAGGTCCGGAAAAAATTTCGTTAGTTGGCACGACCGGTTTTGGTGGAGACCCCCCTCAGATAAGGTGTAAAAGTGTCGAGAAATTTTTTCCCCCATTATAGCAAATTGGATCCATGCTTTGCTGGGTTTTTTTGCCTTCCTCTGGATCAACTGTGGGTGAAGGATTGTATATGGGATTATTTGGTTGTGTGTATGTATATATGTATGTGTATATGTGTATATATATATATGTATATGCATTTTTTTTTTTTTTTGGTTGAACTGGATGGACTTGTGTCTTTTTTCAACCTGACTAACTATGTAACTATGTAACAGTCATAAAGCCTGTTGCCCAGGCAATATTGTATTATATTGGGAACTGGATATTTCAGGAGAAACAGATTCTATTTAGATGAGACACAACTAGTTCCACTGATAAGGAAGAGTTATAAATATAAGAAAATTCAAATTTGCATCCATTCAGATCTTCTTGTTTTCAAATATGCTTTATTCAGGATTTTGCAGAACATTACAATCAGACTGATATCTTTTGACATCTCAGGTACAAACAAGAGAAACATAACTGACAGCATACACATAAGGCAAGTCAGATCGGGAAAATACAGAGTATGAACTCTAAGTTAGCATAGCTCTGGAGAGCATTCAGGTCACAGCAAGGGATTTACCTTCGTTGGTTAACGAGAAAATGTTCCATTGGAACCATGTCTTGGAATATTTTACCCATTTTTGCTGAGCTGTTAGGATCAAGTCTTCCATTCTATTAATTTCTTCCACTTTGCTTATCCATAGCGCTATTGTTGGGGGGTCAATATGTTTCCATCTTAGGGGAATGCAGGCTTTAGCCGCATTCACCAAATGTCGCACCAGGGACTTTTTATAGCTCTTAGGAGATATTTGGAGACATGTAGAAGGAAGAAGGCTGGATCTGCAGGGATTTCGTAATCAGCAAGTTTTGGTATGGTAGAGCGAATGTCTTGCCAGTATGTGGGCAATTTAGGGCAGGACCAGAATATATGTAAGAGTGTCCCCCTCTCTCTCCTGCAACGCCAGCATAGGTCTGAGGTGTTTGGGTAGCATTTGTGTAGGCATGTGGGAGTCAGGTACCATCTGGTCAAAATTTTGTAATTACATTCCTGCAGTCTGGTACAGATGGAAGATTTAAGTGAGAAGGTAATTATATTTTGTATCTGAGTCTTGGTAAAGGTACAGTCTAGGTCTTGCTCCCACTTTCGGATACAGGCTAGGGACGGTTAGTCAGGAGGGTTAATCAGTAGGGTATAAGATTTGGATAGTACATGTGGTAGAGGCCCTACCTCTGAGCAGTATCCCTCGAAAGTCGTCATTTGTCTACCAAAGTTCTGTGGGTTTGGTAACGAGTGTAGGAAATGATGAATTTTGATTGCGCTCCAAAAGGGGAGAGCATAGGGTCCCGAGTTCTCCATCAGAATCTCAATTGAAGGCCATTTCCCCACTCTTAGGAAAGAGGAGGCCCTTTCACCATTATGTTGGTGCAATATGTGGATTTCTGTCCCACTGAGGCGAGGTACAAATAGTGGGTTGCCTAAAACTGGAAAAAGGGAAGAGGCTCTGGTCGTGAGCAAGTGCTTGCGGGCCGCCCGGTCACTTATGTTTAACATGTTACCGATCAGAGGGTGTTTTTTCATGCTTACAGGGAGGGATCCAAAACACCAGAGTGCGCTTTTCAAAGGAATGTGTACTTGGGCTTGTTCTATTTGGATCCATAGTTTGGACTCATGATGGCGATTCCAGTCAATTATTCTACTCAGATGTGCTGCCTGATAATATCTCCCGACATCAGGGATGTTTGGGGAGGATCAATTGCGCCCTAGGCACTTGGGGTTTCCTATGCGCCCAGACAAAGTTTTGGAAGAGAGCATGTACTTGCTTGAAGTAGGAGGCCCGGTTCTTAATTGGTAAAGCTTGGAGCAAATATAAAAATTTGGGTAGTATACACATTTTCAGGTGATTATTCCTGCCAAACCATGAGTGTAGGCCTGTGTTCCATTTTTCTAACAGTTGTCGCGTCCTAGTCAGCAAAGGTGGGAAGTTATAATCAAACGTTTTAGAGATATCATTAGGGATGTATGTGCCCAAATATTTATGTTTTACGTCGGCCCATTTAAAGCTAAAATTCATTTTAAGGTGCTGCAAAGCATGTCGGGGGATTTCAATACCCATGGCCTCTGATTTTGAAAAGTTAATTTTCAGATTTGCGAGTGAATTCTTTTAGAAGATTCGGAAGGGATATCTCAGGGTTTACTAAGGAAAAGAGTAGTTCATTGGCAAAGGCCGAGATATTGTGTTGCATATTTCCTATCTGAAGGCCCTGGATGTTCTGGTTCATTCGGATGTGGCACAAGAAAGGCTCCAGGGAGAGAGCAAACAGTAGGGGAGAGAGGGGACACCCCTGTCTCATGCCATTACCAATCGTGAAGGGTTCAGAGAGAACGCCGTTCACATTTACTTGCGCCGATGGGGTGGAGTATATGTTAGTAATCCAATTATACATGGCTATGGTAATGCCCAAATGTTTAAGCACAAAGAAAATGAAGTTTCAGTTTACCCGGTCGAATGCCTTCTCAGCATCGGTTCCGAGCAAGACACAAGGTGTATGAGTAGTTTTTGCAAAATGTAGGAGGTTAAGTACTTTTGTTGTGTTATCCCTAGCCTCACGGGTGGGGATGAAGCCCACTTGGTCCAGATGTATCAAGTCTCCCAAATGTTGCGCAAGCCTCTTGGCCAGAATTTTGGTAAATAGTTTCAGGTCAACATTTATGAGAGAGATAGGTCTGTAGTTGGAGCAGGAGGCAGGGTCTTTCCCCTCTTTATGGATTACTGAGATATGTGCCAATAGGGATTCCCATGGGAAGGCTGTCTCTGAACCCACCGCATTTAAATATTTGGTCAAGTAGGGGGCCAAGGATTGGTAAAAAGGACTTGTAATACTGTAAGGTATAACCGTCTAGCCCCGGGGCTTTACCAGGTTTCATTTCCCCTACTGCACATTGTAGTTCAACTAGAGAGATGGTGGCGTTTAATTCCTCTATTATGTCTAGTGAAAGAGTGGGGAGGAGAGAGGATGATATGTACTCTGCCATCTCCGGGGTAGGGGGTGAATTGTCTGTCAGGTTGTATAGGGTCGAGTAATAATTCCTGAAGCTCTGGGTGATCTGGTCAGGCAAGACGACTGATTGGCCCTGCAGTGTGATAATCTTAGGGATGTAGGATGTCAGTCTCTGCTCCCTAACCTCTCTCACTAGTTGTTTCCCACATTTGTTTCCCGACTCATATTGTATTTTCCGACAGTGTTGCAGCGCCGCTTTGGCCTTATAGAGCAATAGGTCCGTTATTTGTTTGCGTGTCACCTGTAGGTCAGATTCTAGGGCCGGGGATGGTGCGTGTTTGTGTTTAGATTCCAGGGCGTGTAGCTTATTGAGAAGTTGGGAAAGTTGTTGATTACGCTCTCTTTTAATTTGGGCGCCGTGCTTTATGAGTATCCCGTGGATCACCGATTTGTGGGCTTCCCAAAGGATGCCCGGGCTGCACTCAGATTGATCATTGGCTTGGAAGTATAGTCTTAGCTCTTTTGTCACGTCTGAGAGAATGTCGGGGATCTGAAAAAGACTTTCATTCAATCGCCAAAAGCGAGATCGAGTACGTGAGGAATCAGAAAGTTTGTAGAATAAGGTAACTGGTGCATGGTGCATGTCTCCTATGGAGGTGTGGGATACCGCCTGTAACTGACTATGTGGGATCAGGAAGAAATCTATCCTGGAGTAGACTTTGTGTGGGGGGGAGTAGATGGAATAGTCGCGTTCGCCTGGGTGTTGAAGTCTCCAGATATCGATTAACTGGGCCTTGTGTATCGCCTGAGCTCTACCCTTATGAGCAGAAGGAGTGACAGAGGAGGAACCTGTGGAGGTATCCTCAGATGGTATTAGTGGCAAATTAAAGTCACCCCTTAGGATCAAGTGGCCTTCAGCAAATTCAGTCAGTTTCTCCAGGGCGTTCTTCAGGAATGTATCTTGGTGCTCATTCGAGGAATATAAGGTAGCCAGGGTCACCTCCGTCTCCCCTATCAACCCCTTCACAAAAATATACCAGCCTTCGCGATCACTTATGGAGGATTGGCAAGTCCAAGGGATATGGGACGATATTAAAATGGAGACTCCCTTTGATTTAGCTTTTGAGTTTGTGGAATGGTAGACCTGAGGGTACAATCTGCTCTTGAGTGTGGGGAGACGATTATCTTTAAAATGGGTCTCCTGGATAAAGGCAACTTTTACCCGAGACCTTTTCATATCAGTTAATGGCATGCGTCTTTTTTCTGGCACGTTCAGGCCTTTAACATTCAGAGTGATCACTTTGTTCTCGTCCATCTTCAGAGAGGAAAGAAAAAATGGGGGGTTAGGTGAAAATAGGGGGAGGGGGGAAGTAGAGAAAGTAGATAGAAAAGGTCAAGGAGAAGTTTTCAGAGGGCACCAAGCCTCTGTGTACTAAAGTTTAGCTAAAATATAGCTAGAGCGCTCACCAGTTAATGACACTGGGGAGTGAGCGCAGGGCCTATAAGGGAGAGTGGTTGGAGATAGCCAAGAAGGGAGAGCTCGGCAACCCCACCCACTCTGGCAATCGTGGACAGACAATCACAGTAGGCATGTGTGCAATCAACAATAAACACAGGGAGAGAAAGAAAACTAACAGCAAACTCACAATATAACAGTTGTTAAACAGTTTAGGAAACTCCTAACATATCGGATCTATAGCTCAAGTGTTCTCCCTTAAGGACTGCGGGCATGCACCGACTCCCCGGCTCCTCCTTCGTCTGCACTCCAGGGGGACGAGAGGGAGGAGAACAGAGGGGGCTGCGGAGCACGCCCAAGACCGGGAATGTCTCACAGAGAGGATCAGTCTATGAGGATAAAGAGAAAAAAGAAAAAAAAAAGAACCACTTACATTACGATTCGCGTGCCCGCTTCATAGATGGAGAGCAGGATCGTCTCCTTGCTCTCTGCGGGCGAGATTGTGTCCAGTTAGGGGCGGAAGGAGGACCCGATCGGTTGGTGGGACCCGGCAGAGGCACGAGCCAATTGTGAACTGAAATCGGCTCCACTCCTAGGAAGGCAAAGAGGTCTGGCAGCTCCGCTGGTGTACGTAGTGTGAAGGATGAAGTGGTCCTCTGGAATGTAACTGCTAGGGGGTATCCCCAGCGGTAGGTGCAGCCTTGCTGTCTGGCTAGATCCAGAACTGGGCGTAAGTGAGCCCTGTGTTGCAGAGTCGCACGGGAGGTGGTTTTGGCCAGCACGGTTGATTGCTTTAAAAAAGGCCTGGATTCTTTCCTTAATGTAAATCATATAACTGGGTACTAACATCTTTAGGTAAAGTTGATCCAGGGTGAATCCGATTGCCTCTCGGGGAATCAGGAAGGAATTTTTTCCCCCGTTATAGCAAATTGGATCCATGCTTTGCTGGGGTTTTTTGCCTTCCTCCGGATCAACTGTGGGTGAAGGATTGTATATGGGATTATTTGGTTGTATGTGTATATGTGTATATATATATATATGTATATACATTTTTTTTTTTTTTGGTTGAACTGGATGGACTTGTGTCTTTTTTCAACCTGACTAACTATGTAAGACTATGTAAGATGTCGGGGAGAATCTTCACCGCAGCACCATCAAACTCCACCTCTCCATGCTCCCACACTCTGCGGAGAATAGCTATCTTCTGTACATAACGGTGTAGTCTGCAAGGAACATCCTGTGGTCTGTTAGGATCAGGAGACCGTGGGCCCTGTCAAACTCCGTTGATGGCTGCGGGGAGTCCAAGATGCTATTGAAGATTGCAGTGAGCGTCTCTGCCAGATTTTCTGTGCAGGTAGCCTCCAGGAGTCCGCGGATCCGCAAGTTATTGTGGCGGCTCCTGTCCTCCATTTCCTCTAGGTGCAGCTGCACCTGTAAAACCGTGTCCGCTTGGGTCTCCTGGGAGCGCTCCAGAGCCACCACTCTGCTCTCTAACATGGATAGAGAAGCTTCCCCTGAGGACACTTTGGTGGAGAGCGACTGTATGTCCTCCCTAACCTCCTGCATGTCCTGTCGGTGCGCCTCCTCCAGCCGGAGGATGAGAGTCTCGATATCCGACTTTGTCGGCAGGGCTTGAAGCATCGCACGGATATCTTGGTCATGGCTGGGAGGAACGCCTCCGGGGTATCTTGTAAAGAGTCCAGGCTGCGGGAGGGAGATGGAGGCAGTGGTTGAGTGCGGGCGGACCAGGCCGCCAGTGCAGGACCACGTGGCGCCGCCACTAAAGCTCCTGGAGAGGCTTTCTGTAATGTGGGGAAATAGCGATGAAGTTCCCCCTGCGGAGTACCAGAGCGGGCTAGCCATGTGAAGGAGCGAGTCCTGTGTCGTTTAGCAGAGAGCATGCCTAGGAAGGGCGAACGAGACAGCCGGGCAGGGCATGGGGAAGCAGGAGCTCTCCGAAAGTGCTTCTTCACGCCGCCATGCCCAAGCCACGCCCTCCCATTCAGATCTTCTAGAGAGGTCTCTGTCCAGTTCCAGAACAAGCATACACAATTTAGCAGTCAGCTAATCCACAGCATAGTACTTAAAGCAGAAGAATTGTGAAGACCTACTACATTTTAGAAATGTCACATTTTCTTTAATTTGTGTTAAGATAGATGTGCTAGCCGCTACTTTAACCGCCTGATGATGTAGCTTACTGTTCCTCAGCATGATGCCTCACAACACTGCTGGATCCTATTTCAGAGAGCGCACTGTCACTAACACTGCTGGTTTCATATTAGCAATCAAGAACTGTGCTCATCGGTTGCCAATCATGTGAAAACAATGGCAGTCATGGTGACCACAGCTATCATTATGCTTCCAAGGTGAAAGACAAACTGACAGCTGCAGCTGGAAGACTGGTGCTGCTAAAGTGAAATAAATCATTTAAAAGTTAGAAAAAAACGTTTAAATTTTATTCAAATTTTTAAAACGTATTTGTCTATTTGTCGCGTAGTAATAAAATCAGATACTTTTTAACTTACGTATTAAAACAATGTACCAAGGTGCCTTCTTACATTTTTAAAACTCCAACCGAGGGGTCTCCCGCTGATCACCTCAATTGACTGTGAAGTCAAGGCTACACTCCCACAGACATGCTCTTTTTGCCTTATATAACTTTCTCTTGAACTGATCCGAAGAGTTTTCTCACCCCCTTCTTTTAAAAATAGGAAAATGGTCCTAAGCAAATATCCACACAAGGCAGTTTATTGCATTTTGCACACAAAGCACCCATCTCAAGCAGGCTCCTGGGTACAAACTCTTGGTATAGGGTTTCCACTGACTTAAACTATTCTCCACAGTGTCACTGATGTGTTGGAGCTAGAAACAGGAAAGACCAACCTACCCTCTTTTGCAAAACTATAGGACAGTGAATTAACCAATTAGAAAATTCACGTGTATTAAAGTGAGCAAAAAACTTGCAACATTTCTTCTCCATCTTAGTCCACTCTTTAGAAAACAATACAAAAACTCTCATTATCCATCTCCTAAATGTGCCAAAACCTGCTTACCGACTGAGTGGAAGGATACTAATCCAACTTTTGTTGGTCCAAATGTTTCCACTGTCAATGAGATCAAGAGAATTGGGAATCTTACCTCCTCCATACAAGAAAGATTCAGAAAAACACGGTTCTATTGCCATGAGTTCCATTTTATACCAGAATACAGAAATATCATCTCTGACTGAGATCATGATAGAATCATGTTATATGTATATATGTGCAGTGGAATACTTAGGGGGGCAGAGAGTGTGAGGTCCGCATCGGTTACCGGCATTTTGGAGTTGCTAGATGGCCACCCTACTTATTTTATTTTGCACAGTACTATCAAACAGGCAGAAGTAGCAATGTAGTAATAGCATTATAGGGCACTTCTGCCTGTATGACAGCGGCTGTTCAGAGCCAAGGGAAGGCTCCTCCTTGGATCCAGTCACATAACACAGCAAATGGGGAGGACTTCCCTCACTCTGAATTAGCTGCATTTGTAGATCAGCACAAAAAGGGGGACAGTACTAAGGGTGTCTGTAAGGGGGGGGGGGGTCTGTACTGGGGATGTCTTCACTGAGGAGGTTTTATACTGGGTGAGGTCTGCACTGGGGGGTGTCTGTATTCAGGGGGGTTTGTACTCAGAGGGTACCTGTGCCGGAGGTGTTATATTTCTAATATCTAAATTTTAATTCGGTTTTAAATACTCACATATAATAAGTCCTAGGCTATAAAGAAATTCCCTAAATTATGTATGACTGAGAAGTTTTGAGCTAATTGTTCAAAGATGTCGAAAGTCTGGAACCAGGCTTTCAATTTCAGAAAAATGTCAAGATAATGATTGATGGTTTCAAGTTTATATTTTCTTTAATGTAATGTATACTTTATTTTGATTTATGTGAGGCTGTATATTTCACCTTTCATCCCACATCTTGTCTGTAATCAATTACGTTCAGGCTGTGAGTTGGTCTCATGTTCCACTCCTAACCCCCCCTTTGGTGGGAGGTAGTGGGCGGTAACATGGGAGGTAATGTGGGTGTGTAATGGGAGTGGGCAGTTTGCCCGCGTTTTTGAAGCAAAGAAATAGATTCTTATTTAAAGGGAAGACACATGTGGATTAGGCAGCTCTGTTTCTGCTTTACACACTCCTTACAGCTATTCACAGAAACACATGGAGAGCCATACTCTCTGAACAAAGGACTGATATACATGGTTTGTTGTCTCTATCCATTTTAAGGAACCATTTCTTATTTAATCATTTTTATTTTATTTGAAGATACATATATTTTTTGTATGTGATGTTACAACTTTTGTACCTATTTTTGTAACCTTTGTGTGGTAAATAAAATCACACTTATTTTCACCTTTGCTGGCATTTAAAGAAATTCGTCTCACATTCACCCAAAGATTGATGTCTTTACATAGTTAAAAGACTTTCTTACAGGGGATGGGGTCTATACTCAGGTAGTCAGTACTGAGAGGTGTCTGTACTGAGAGATCTGTACTGGAGACCAGTGGAGAACTTGCAGCTGAGGAGCCACCTGGATAAACAGGAACCTTCATGCAGAAATCTTTCAGAGAAGTTAGCTGACCTGTGAGTTTTAGCCCTATGGGCTTTGTGGGATTCAGGCTCAGAGGGCCTGAGGGCACCTACTGAAGAAATAGACTTCCTACATTGGGGCAGGAGCACACTCTTGCCTCCCGTGGCATTACTAATCAATGATTGGAATTTGGTAGTAAATAAAGCACACAGACACCATTAAAAAGTCCTTTATTAAAATAAATAAATGAATAAATCACGTAATTCAGTGAAATAGACCCATCCTCAATCATAATGTCAATGTGCAACGACCAGCCAACACAACGAATCCCGCCAAGGTGATGGTCTCAGGCTGTTACTCCTGTCACAAATGATAGCTCCATGGGCAGTAGCTTAATGTCAACAAAATGGCCAGGGATGCTGGTCATAACCATATGTGATCAATAATATCACCTGGTATGCCCACCTGTTTGTTTACATTTCCAAATAAGCTGGTAAAACTTCAAAAAAACAAAAAATGCTCACAGCTTTATTCCATTTTCCTACAGCAGACCTCCTCAAACAAAGCTTGCGAACCAAGCACCAGCAGTAAAACTAATTTCTGATGGGGGGCGTGGCCTGGCCGTCATGGAGTGAAGACGCACGAACGGCGAGCTCCGACAGCCACGGGCTAATAATCTCTGACACATCGCTCCAGCCGACCCGCTTTCATCTCTAAATGCCCACCAGACGCCGTACATCATCTCAACCCCCGAGCGGAGGACGCATTGCGACCGGAGGGCTTCATTCCTTCTTTTGCCCCCGGACCCCTGCCACGCGGTCCACATCCAAGATGGCGGCGGACCAGGCCGCATCCTCACAGCCGGCGAGACGGTCCCGGACCTCGGGTGACGTGTCCCCTAGCCTTTCCGCGACACCGCAGGTGAGGGGTTCCAGCCCTTCCTCATCCCCCCGCTCCTCAGGGCAGGCCTCACATCAGTCGGATGTAGAAGGCCTTGAGAGTGACTGGGACCTCCGGGCTCACATTAAAGCCCTCCCAACTAAAGACGACATACAGAGACTAATAGCGGCGGTCGAGCTCTCCTGCAAGAAAGCAGTAGATGAGCTGAGAGAGGAGACGGTAGCTATTGGACATCGGGTGGAGGCTGTGGAAAGTGGCCAAGAAGATATCATGCAGACACTATCATCTCTTAAGGACACTGCCCAGCACCATAGCTCAGCCATTAACAGTCTCCTTGACCAGCTAGATGACCAGGAGAACAGGAGCAGACGCCAGAATATCCGCATCCGCGGACTCCCTGAAGCCACCCGTTCTACAGATCTGCTCCCCTCAGTCACTGGTCTCTTTCGTCAGGTTCTAGGGGCAGGAGCTCCCGTGGACATTGAGATAGAGAGGGTCCATCGCGCCCTCTTACCTCCCCCTCAAGATATAGATAACCCGCGGGACGTTATCTGCAAGTTACTCAGGTACCCACTGAAGGAGGCCATTATGAGGGCCGCTCGGAACTCCCCCTGCATTGACTTTGACGGAGCACAGATATCCCTGTTCCCTGATCTTTCAAGGCGCACCCTGATGCAACGCAGGGCTGTGAGACCCCTGCTGGAGGCTTTGCGAACTGCGGGGGCAATGTATCGTTGGGGATTTCCATTCCGGCTCACAGCAACGAGGGATGGGAAAACTGCGTCCTTACACAACAAAGACGACCTGCAACACTGCCTGGATTCTCTGGATCTCCCCCATGTGGACTTCCCGGACTGGAGGCTTCATGATACCATTCCTATGCCCCAGCGCCCGGATAGATGGTCCTCGGTCCGGACACCGTCCCGCCGGAGGAAGAGACAAAGGAGACGTGACCAAAGTGAGACGGTGGCCTAGTGCTACTGTCGGTGGAAACTTTTGGTCGGTTTCTGGTTGACCATGCTATTTCTTGGGACCCCTGGTTCTTCTCTAGTTGGAAGATGGGCTTGACACCCGCGAACTGCTCTTTATCCACCGCGGTATGCCCTGACATAAAAGCTGGAGATGTGACTCCATGCCCAGTTACTTCCGTTCCGCTACCGTGGGAGGCTTGTCAGCAGGACAGTGAAAGTGTCATGGGGCGACCTTTCCCCCTCAGCCCAACGGGTCTATCCTTGGTCCCATTTTGAAAGTTCACTAACCTTTTCTTTCTTTTCACAGGCCGTGATGTTAATGTGTTCAGATTTCATGGGGTTATTACCCCCTTTTTCTTTTGCTTCAATGCCCAAGTGGCCGTTTGTCGGTCGCTCCCGGGCGGTCAGTCACTTATTCCCCCCAGTAGGTACCCCCACTCTGTGGGGAATGTGTAACCGTGTTTTTGCGGTTCACTGGGGGATTGCTCGGAGGGGGGCTTTTTTCCCCCCATCGATCAATCTCCGGGTGACTAGAAATACTCGAACTAGTTTCGGGAATAATGGTTTGCAAGTTTTCCTGTTGTTATTTTCACCCTGTTTATTACCTACTTGTGAACCACACAGTTGTACTTATGTTTTCTTGTTTTTATTTTTTTTATTTCTCCATTTTTTTAGGCGCCCTGCTCTCTCCAAAAGGGTGGAAGACAATTACGCAGGTGGAGGAGGAGACAACTACTGGGGAGGAGGATCCCCCGGCAGGTACAAGCTTGTGTGGGTTGGGGTCACACCAGGGGGCTCAGGTTCTGTTAGCTCAGCTATGACTGTCCTTGCTCAATTGCCACCATGCCTGGGTCCTTGAGTCTTATGTCCTATAACGTCAGGGGCTTGTGCAGCCCTGCTAAGAGAGGTAGGCTGTGGCAGGAATTGCGGCATAGGTCACCCGACATTCTCTTTTTACAAGAGACCCATTTTACCACTAAATCCACCCCACGCATGCCCCTATCCATATTCAACCAATGGTATCATAGCCCCTCCCCTGTTCCTAAGGCTAGAGGTGTCTCCATAGCGATCAGGAAGTCATGCCCGTTTTCTCTGGTTTCCTGCCTTGCAGACCCAGAGGGTCGCTATTTGGTAGTCAAAGGCAATATTGAAGGTCAGAATTATACGTTTTTCAATGTCTATGCCCCGAACATACGAACCACTCGGTTCATCTCTCTCATCTGCGGCAAGAGGGAGGAGGTGAGGGAGGGATTTCTAGTAGTGGGTGGGGACTTTAATCTCCCCCTGAACCCCGATCTTGATACCTCCTCAGGGAGGTCAGCGTTCTCCTTTAAAGCTCTTCGTTATATTAAGCGATCCCTTCGTTCCCTTCATCTGGTCGACGCATGGCGCGTTAAACATCCGTCGGCCCGGGATTATAGCTACTACTCTAAGACGCACGATGTTTACTCTCGGTTAGATCTGTTCCTACTGGACCAATACCATCTTGGTTCAGTATCGAATGCCTCCATAGGCAGTATCACTATCTCGGACCACGCGCCAGTCTACATAACATTGAGTGGATCCTTTGCCCACCAGAGGGCTCGCTCCTGGAGATTGAACGAGACTTTGCTGGACGACTCTGGGGTCAGGGAGGCTGTTGATAGATCCTTGAACAATTACTTCGAACTCAATCAACCGGGGGAGGTATCCCATCGTGCAGTTTGGGAAGGTCACAAGGCAGTGATCCGGGGGGAGCTGATCTCCCATGGATCTCGCCTTAAAAAGGTTAGGCAGGGGGAATTAATGAGGCTTCTCGACCGCATTCACGACCTTGAGACCAACCACAAGGCGACTCGTTCTCCTGGGGTTGCGGATCAACTGTCGTGTCTGCGATCGGAACTCGCCCTTTGCTTGGACCGGAGGGCGAAAAATAAAATGCGATTCTATGCACATCGCTTCTACGAGCAAGGCAATAAATGTGGGAGATTGTTGGCGAGACAACTGAAACGTCAGCAGGCTCAACGACATGTCCATACTTCATCTGCTAGAGGGGTGTCCTTGGTAGACTCCAAGGACATCGCATCTGAGTTCAGGCGCTATTATGAATCTTTATACAATCTACCCCATCCTCGGCCATCATCCGACCCGGGGGAGGAGTCACAGACCTTGCGGTCCTATGTAGAGGGATCGGGATTCCCCTCTCTCACACCCGAGGTGCTTGATGAGTTAGAGGCCCCCTTCACGGTGGAGGAGTTAAGGGCTGCGGTTTCTGCTCTCCCGGCTGGGAAGAGCCCGGGCCCTGATGGCTTCCCTAACGCGTATTATAAAATGTTTCTCCCGGTGCTTGAAACCCCACTATGTGATTACTTCAACTCCCTTGGCCCCTCCTCACCCCTTCCACCGGAGGCCTTAATGGCACACATTGTGGTCCTGCCCAAGCCCGGTAGAGACCCCCAGCTGTGCTCCAATTACCGCCCCATCTCACTGTTGAATGCGGACACTAAACTCTTGGCCAAGCTTTTAGCCCTTCGCCTGCAGACTCATGTGACGGACCTGATACACCCGGACCAAACTGGTTTTATGTTGGGCCGAGAGGCCAGGGACAATACTATCAGGGCCCTCCATATTCTGCATTGGGCAAAAAATGGTCCTACTCGAAGTCCCTGTGTGGTCATCTCGATGGATGCCGAGAAGGCCTTTGATAGGGTCT
>BLSH010218016.1:308365-341987 GCA_018402905.1 Glandirana rugosa
GAAAAACTGGGGTCTAGAGTATAAAACCTCCAGGACCGTACGAAAAAAGATAATGTTTGTAATAGAAAAAAGCATGCCAGGACCTCCAAAATATGAGATCTGGGGTCAAAAAGACCTCAGATCTCATTTTTAGACTAAAATGCAATAAAAAAATAAAAAAAAAATTTTGAAAAAAGTGGCAGGGGAAAAAAAAAAATGTCCCGTTTAAGAGCATTGGGCGGAAGCTACTTGTGACGTAGCTTCCGCCCAGCATTGTTATGGAGCCGGGTGAGCGGCTTCAGCCGCTCACTCGGCACACGGACACCAGAGGGAAAGGATGCGATCATCTCCGCCGCTGCCGGCGGGTCCGGTAAGCGGCGGAGATGACAGGAAAGCGGCGGGAGGGGGGGCACCTCTCCCGCCGCTGATAAAAGTGATCTCGCGGCGAATCCGCCGCGGAGATCACTTTTATCTTACGCAGAATCGCCTGCAGAAAAAAATGATACCGGGGTTATGGTAGCTATCTGCTACCATAACAACGGTATTCCACTTCAAAGTACCGCCGTCAAACGACGTACGGTGGTCCGGAAGTGGTTAACATGTATTGCAAAAGTGACATAGAAAAAATGTAGTAATCCAAGTTTCCCTGAAGGCTTTCATTAATTCATAAATAATGCAATGGGGAGTCTCCAAAATCCATATCAGACTTCCATCCTCCATGATGAAGTACTGGTGTATATTTTGGGGTCCCCATTCCATTATTTACTAAACAAAGGAAGCTTGGAGGAAAAGGGCTCTTTCACACATATGGTCCGTTTGGGTCCGCCTGTCAGTTTTTCAGGCGGACCCAAACGCATGCTCCATGTACTTCTATGGAGCGGCGGATGTCAGCGGTGACATGTCCTGACACCCGATCCGCTCCGATCCGCCAGAAACAGACGGATGGAAGCCCTATTTTCCATCCGTCTGGCGGATCGGATGAGCACAGACAGACGGTCCGTGCTCATCCGATTCTCCATAAAGGAGAATGGAGCTCTGACAGGTCAGTCTCTACACGAAGTGCAGAGACTGTCCATTCATCCGTTGGCTCAGCGGGGATAAACGGTGTTTATCACAGCAGATTTAGGGGACTCCCAAGCATGTATTTTAAAGGACTAGTGCATTTTTAATGTTGCACTTTCAGCATTATTAAATTCACGAAATCCCTGAAAAATGGTCTTTTTTAAAAATTGTTTTTACATTGGTACATGTCTCCTGGGGCAATGTCCAGCCCCTCATGCATTTTGCCAATGCCTGGGCTGTTAGCCTAAAAATTCAGAAAATTGATTTGCCAGCTTCAGTTGCCATTGACTGGGGTTCAAATTCGGCATCTGAACTTTTCATATGTTCAGCTGAACCTCCGCAAACCGGTGTATTTGGCTCATCCCTACTTATATGTAAAACTAGCAAAATTCACTATAAACGTGTAAGCAGGTTGGCATTAGCCAGTTACAGTAGGTGCTGGCCCGGATGGGAGGGTAAGAGTTAACACTTTCCGGTTCTTTGGTTTTGGGCGGGTTTTCCTTGGGGTCCGACCCACTGATCCTGTGATATAAAAGAGGGACAGTGGTCCCGAACAAGTCTTTTTTCCCCCTAACAGAGAATCCTGTGCAGAGAGGTCCAGGGCCCATATTGGAAAGGGATGGAGAACAGCACCCGTGAGAAGCAGAAGAATGCCGCTTACCACTGCCGTGATGTAAAGATCATCAGAACTTGGGGTTTGCTCTGAAGACCAGCAGCTGGAGTATGCTACTGATGGACTCTGTATTTTACATAGATGCTACCTTTACAGGTATGCCGGGCAGCACAAATCCTGAGTTAGGGTTAGAGATTTAGGAAAGAATAATGTCTCCGCATGTTGGACTTTGTAATGCATTTTGCACTTTTTCAAGTAAAGTCTTGAAACCTTGTTTTTGCCCGGTCTGTAAAACTAAACGAAAGGGGGTGTAATATAAGTAAATTACACCATCCCATGGTTCGTGGCACTGAGGTTCTTTGGGGTATGGAGATGTCTATAAAAAGGAGTTGATTCAGTGTGGAGACACAGGTGGTTACTTAGGGTAATGGAAGTCTACCAAGCAGCCTGTCAGTGGTGCATGCCTGTTGCAGGTGGGGTGGCTTCTAGCAGCAAGGTGGATGTTGTTGGCACTCCTTCTGCCAGCGGTCTGTCTCCCACAGCAACAGGAGCGGATTTGTGCTGCAGAGGTTCCCATCCTGTACAGAGATATGGAGTTAAGTGCATGTGTGGAGCCTACACAAGGTGCACAGTGGGGCCCACTCTGCTACTGGGAAAAGGTAGTAGAAAACACTAGACAGGTAAATGTGGACAAGGCTCAGCATGTCCCTGAATGCATATTACAGTGAAGGTGTACATTATCATTGGGACCCGTGAGTTAACTGGAGAACATTTATGGTGCAAATGTACACGGTATATGTTCATCTCTAAAAGAAGAGGCTCACCTTAAGGTTGAGTATTCCCCCATGACAGCCTCAGCCTTGTCCTAGGGCACTGAAGGGAATGGCACAAGAATAAAGGCACACCATGTGTAGTAAAGTGATCCTGTGACAGGTGCCTAGCCTAGCCCAAAAGAACCCACCTGGGAGTAGGTCTCTCATGTGACCTTTGCTTGGTGCCCAATTAGGAGGGAAATATGGAGGACATGACTTCCACCACATGACCCCTACCCTACACATGTCTTTGTTAAATAAAAAATAACAATCATTTCTACAGTTAATTATAGTAAATACTAATACAGTGTCTGGAGATGGTCATTGCTGGCCTTTTTTAAAGATGTACATCACCCAAATGCATTCAAAATGACTAATAAGAAAATGCAGCTACATTAACATAATCATTTTTTAACTGATAAGAAAGGATCATTAGCAATACATACAATTGGTCTGTCTGGGCATCCTGATTTGTCATAGCTTTGCTCCCAAGAAGCACCTTAAGGCTACTTTCACACTGGAGTGGTACCTGCGGTCGCGGTAAAACCCCGCTAGTTTTAGCGGAGTTTTACCAGCGATAGGGCTCCGCTATGCGGGCGGGAGCGCCGCGCTTTTAACCCCCCACAAGGGGTTAAAAAGGGGTTAAAAGTGCCGGCGCTCAGCGCTACCGAGGCGGTGGGCAGCCGCTTCAGCAGTGCTTGCCATGCATTTCAATGGCAGGGGCGATAGAGGAGCGGTATATTGCCGTTCCCCTCACTGCCCCAAAGATGCTGCTTGCAGGACTTTTTGTAACGTCCTGCTAGCGCACCGCCCCAGTGTGAAAGCACTCAGGGCTTTCACATTGGGAGTTGGATTGGGGGGGACTTTTGAGGCGCTTTACAGGTGCTATTTTTAGCTAAATAGCATCTGTAAAACGCTCCAGTGTGAAAGCAGCCTAAAGGAATTCTATAGTCACAGCTTACCCTTGCATTTTATAAGATCATAGTTATAAAAGCAATATAAATTATTGTTATTTTGACAGTCCATTATTAGCTTAAGATTTTCATTTTGTTGCGATTCCTTCCTATCTGTTAGGCATCTCTTTCAACAACAATCTCCAGCATTTTTTGCAGCTCATATCCCATAGTACCTTGTGGCCTGCAAGCAGATATGAGGTGGAGTGTTTCAAGGAGTAAATGTGTGGGAGTCTTCATAAAGTAAGTTTACACAGTACAAGATTGTTTAGATTAATAGCAGTAGGCTAGAAATGATTAAAATTCAATCTGGTGTCATAGGGGGGCCCAAGATCACCAGCAGCCATTTGTAAAAACAAACAGTTCTTTATTAATTCCTCCAAATTAGGTAAACTTATAGATTCCTAGCAAAAAGTTTGCAACATTTCTAGAATACAAGGAACCACACAACTGGATCACTGCCAATCTCTTGGTCTCTCACTGGGGTAGAGTTCCTCCTTGTTTCAGGGTACCATACAGGCCGCAGAGGTTCAGCAACTAGTGTCTCAGTTCCCAGAGCATTCAGGCTTGCTCACAACTTGTGAACTACTCTACTCTGCATCATTGACATTGGTGCTGATTTCATCCTGCTATTTTCCAAGTCTCCTGTAGAACTGTAGTAAGGGTTTGAAAGTTCTCCCCACCCAAAATTATTTCAACCTCTTTAATTTTAGGCCCCTAATACAGAGTTGTCAATGCAGGGAGTACTGGAAATCAGTCCTCTGTAGCCAACCCCCCCCCCCCCCCCCAGAACACCTCCCCTTGCATGGACGAGAACCCCTGAGTACTCAGTAATGTCTACAACACTTTCTCCCTTAAAGGGTCCACAACTCAAATACTGGGGAAGTATACCTGTCATCCAGGACACATTCCCAGAGTCCTGTACACTGGAAACTAATATACAATTTATAATTTTGTCCATAGATGCATGGAGCACAGGAAAAATTCCCTCACTGCCCACACTTTTTATATCTATCTGCCAACAATTGATTGGATCAATTGATGTAATATTCATTTTTATTTCTTTTTCAGAAGGCATTTGTAAATTTTCATTTTATTTATACAGAGAAGGATGCAAACATTGAACTGAAAACATGAAATATACTTTATGTAACAGTAGGTGTACGCAATAATTAGGTTCACACAAACCAATCTATCCTACTCTAATGTCCTATATTTTTTTGTATTTGTATAATGAATTTCCACCACCATACTATTGAACGGTATCTTTGTGCTGTGAAATAGGGATACATTTCAGGCTCAGGTCGAGCAGTATGTATTGGAGTCGATAGGGCTGATAGGAGAAATAGTTGAGCTATGCAGTGCTGGCCGGGTGAAGTCGGCTCCTTTCCACACAACAATCATAGGTACCCAGCAGCCATTTTTTCCCTGGAAGGCTATTCCTAGCCTTCACCAGCATGTGGAAGGTAATATGTCTGTGCCATTGAACCATGCTGTCAGCAACAGGGTCTGCATGATCATAGAATCAGCATCCAGCATGCATGGACAGTGATGTTTTATCTCCTTCAAGGCCCATTGGATACATTTGCTTGCAGCAGGAAAGGACACAGGCAGAGTCACAGCGAGTGTTCACCTGGCTGAAAAGCTGTCTGCCAGCTGATATGGAATATGCTGGAACTTAACATTGGGCCATACAAGATGGGGGCGCGTTGTCAGTGGCTCCTGACTCAGGACACGTGAAATATTTTGTCACCATTATAGTATCATATGTGATGCAATAGATTTGGCATTGGAGGCACACAGCCAGAAGGAAAAAGAGGGCTTGAGAAGAAATCGTATTGTAGAAGATGGGCTTTTAAATAGTAACCCCCATGGTTGAGATAAGTCATATATATACATCAATCATTATTATAAAGATAAAAAAGTTTATTTATTAATACATATAGTGTTCATAAAAAAGAGGGGGAAAGGGCAACTAAAGCCCAATACATGTAAGAAGCAGATCACAAAAATATCAAATAGAATATCACATGAATTGTACAGATTGATCCTCCATATGTGAGTCACAAAACATTTAGTATGTATACAAACAAGACATAGTTAGTCATTTCATATTAACATACAATGTGTTTAGATGTACCTTATCCTCGGATGTGTTTTTGCTAGGTCTCACTTAGCTTTGGTGTATATGTCCATTTGGATTTTATTTTCTAGATAAGGATTTTTGTGGTCTGCCTAATGTTGGAGACCGCGATGGATGATTGGTTGGTGTGGACGGTTGCTTTGTTCCCTTGTTTCCCCCCTTCTGTGTGCCTGTCCCTGTGTGTTGTGTGTCAGTATATTGTGTGCCATGGTCATTGGCATTGCATTTGCTCTGGATGAGGATTGATGCTGGCACACTGGAGGCTATGCCGTTGTGCTGTATCATGGTCCGTTTGTGTGTGCCATTACCCCACTGACCACGGGGAGGCATGCTTTGTTACATCTAGACGTGGTGTTAGACTTGGCTAGCAGTTGGCTAGCCCTTAGAGGCCTTTCCCATCCGCCAAGTTCTGGCATCACTTCCGTTTGGCACACCTTGACGTCACTTTTGCTTTTCGGGCAGAAGTGAAGGCAAATATGGCGCTGGGCTGGACCAATTGGTGTGGTTCAGGTAAGCACCTATGCAGGTGTATTTTGGCACCTTCATTATGTACTTGTTTTTCTTCAGCCAATTGAGAGAGAGCCCACCCATTTCCCCAGTGACCATTCCCCTTCTGGATTCCTTAAGGGTAAGTCTGTGTGGGGGTTGCTTTGCTGGACTAGTGGGCTCTCAAGAGACCCAGACACACACCTCCTGTCAAGCTCTTTTGATGCCTTGGGTGCTAGTGCAGATTTCTCTACACATGTTGGACCGGACATCCAATTGAATATTCCTTCTTTTGGGGTGAGATGTGCATTGCTTATTTCGCTCAATGTCGAGTTTTTGTTTTTTGTATGGTTTACTTAGTAAGGGTATATTTCCTTGCATCTCTCTCTTTGATGCGGTTTGTAGGTGCATCAATTCCGATTGATGATGTACCTAGACGTGAGCTTCTAGCTTGAATTTCATCTACTAGAGTTTGAACTAATGGGTTGCTGTCACCACTCTATGTAGGTTAGTGCGGTAGTATGTATGTATCCTGGCCATTTCATGTGTTGTTGTCAACACAGCTATATGGCTAGTGAAATGGGAACCTTGCTCTATTATTCATGTGTGTTTTAGGACTATTCCCATTAGGTGTTCTTTATTATAACTCACACCATATATTGTGACCAAGTTTCATATATACTCTATATCAGGGAGGTGGAGTGTCTTCTCCCTTTTATGGTCTCCCCTTAGCCTGAACACATCCAATGTTTTAGGTATGTTTCTGTGGTATGATGTCTTATATGTGCTCTGGGTGGGCGGGGGTTTTGCTTTTGTGTTTTTTGTTTTGTTTTTGTTTTTTTCTTTCTCTTTTTTTCTTTTCTTTCCACTTCCATTTGGGGACAGTTCACTGTATGTAAATATATATGTTTGATTGTATGTTAATATGAAATAACTAACTATGTCTTGTTTGTATATATACTAGATGTTTTGTGATTTACATATGGAGGATTAAGCCCTGAAGAAGCGGTAAGAACCGCAAAACATGTTGGCAGATCCCGTACAATTCATGTGATATTGTATTTGATATTTGCGTGATGTGCTTCTTACATGTATTTGGGCTTTAGTTGTCTTTTTCGCCTCTTTTTTATGAACACTATATGTATTAATAAACTTTTTTATCTTTATAATAATGACTGATGTACATATATGATTTATCTCAACCATGGGGATTACCATTTAAAGTGGTTGTAAAGTCTGGCCCCCACCCCCCCATAAAAAAAACCCTGCAAAGCAAAGGCATAATGAGCTAGTATGCAGCGCATACTAGCTCATTATGAAACACTTACCTTGGAACTAAGCTGTTGCAGCGATCTCAGCACACCGCTGTGACGGGCGACATCATTCTTCCGGGTCTGTGGCTGTGTCCAATCACAGCGCGGGCTCCATCGCTGTGATTTGCGGAGCCGCGCTGATGTCACTCCCGCGCATGCGCACGGGAGCCGTCATTTACGGCACGAATAAAGAAGATACGGCACCCTGGGCTATCCCGGGTGCCGATTCTTCAGTGCGCATGTGTCGATGACGTTGGCACATGCAAATACAGGGAATATCTCCTAAACCCTACAGGTTTAGGAGATGTTTTCTGGACCTACAGGTAAGCCTTATTGTAGGCTTACCTGTAGTTTAAAGCGGTTGTCATGACTTTACAACCACTTTAAAAGCCCATCTTCTACAATACGTCTTCTCGTCAATATATATCGGACTGGTGTCCCCCAGGTGTGTAGTGTGTGAAACATTGTTTTCCCTATCTATTAGGCCCTCAGGTTAATAAACCTTTACTGAAAAAGAGGACTTCCTGCTGTTTCAAAGCCAGCGGGATCATTTACCTACTGCCTTCATCCATGTGAGGCAGAGGTAGCAGGAGGTAGAGGAGAAGTGCAAAGGGGAGCATAAGGTTTGGGGGTACTGGCCATGAGGGGGAGGAAGAAATGGGACAGGCCTCCAGGGTGGTGCTCTGTCACTTCCAATCTCTGGGAATTGTACATGGGTGGGGTAAGTTCATCCAGAGAAACACCAAGGACTATGGGCCCTCTGCAGAAGGCAATTTGTGACAAATTAGTTCATTCATGCTGAAATGCCTGCATGAGGATCCCGGGATTAGGGTCATGAAGTATTGGGACCATTGTCGGATGACCATACTTTTGGAACCTTAATACAAGGAAAATGGCAGATCTCATGCTACTATGCTAGAGGGAGTAAAAATGTGTTGTGGAAGAACTTGACCACATTTCTAGATAGTGTCAGGATCCCCTCTCTTGTCCAACATGCCTCTCATCCTCAGATCACTGAAAGGAGGAGGAGCAGCAGTGGTGGTGGCTGGCTCAAAGGTGTGTGTAAAACCCAGATGAAAAACCTGGCTGAAATCTCCTTTTTGTCAGGACACTGCATTCATTGGCCCTCTTGGCCCTAGCATCACAGGAGTGAGCAGCATTACTCATTCAAATTGCCCATCATCCCAGGTGACATCAGAGGTCTGGCCTCGGCTTGCTGTCATGATGTATAATATGCATAAACTGGGATTTGAATGGGGATGCCACTTGCTCCTGTAATGCTGGGGGTGAGTGGCCAATTGCTGCAGAGTTCTGCAAATAAGGCAGGACAAGCGATGGTGGCTATGGGAGTTTTTCAGTCAGCCTTTTGATGGGGGGGGGGGGGGGCAATGGCCTACAGCTATGTCATTTATATTAAACAACATTTTTCCAAATTATACAGTGTATTTTAACCTACTGGGGACACTTGTCTGCATAACCCATTTTCCTAAAAAGGTGAACCTAGCCTTTAGGTTGCTTTTTCAACAACAGCAGGAAGGCCCAGCTACAGGCAACAGTCACGGGCAGCTGACTTGCCTTGTGGCCAGTGTACCGTCTGTGAGGGTTTTCAAAGCAGCATAATCCACCTGTCCCCTGAAGACTGGCTCACTATCATAAAAATGAATGAATCCTGGATCAACAATGATTACAAACACTTGAAGCTGATGGTACCAACTAAATATTCCCTTGTAATCATAACAAAAAAGGTAACTAACACTCCTGTCACCACTGATGGCCTGCCACCATTAACAGCATCTGACACCTCTTCTGGACTGCCAACTTCTGGAATACCAGCTTTGCCACCTCCGATGCCTGCCACCTTTGCTTGCTTGCCTCAACCTCTGCTGGCCTGCTACCATTATAAGCTCCTGATATCTCTCTTGTCATGCCACCATTATCAGCCCCTTCCCTAATCTGGTGCTCTGGTACTGTAATAATGCCACACAATGTTTCTGTAGTTTAGCCTCAGGTGCAAAATTGGTAATGTTTGCAGCAGGATAATCCTGCAATGCATCTCAAAGTTTGCAGTCTATTCTGGTACGCAGGCACTGGAAATGTGTCACAGCTAATGTTTCTGCAGCTGGGCCTCGTCCTGCAATGGTTCAAGAAAGGAAGGGTGGCCCCTGGAAGTCGCACATCTATAGTGTCCTACTGCAATGAAGGGTGTAGCAACCTCAGCCAGGACTCCAACCAAGCCATGCCCCCAACACTTTTCATTCTGCACCCAAAGGGGTTAGTCATGGGGATGACTAAGCTCAGAGGGACGAGGTGAAACACGTTGGGGGCATGGCCTGGTCAGAGTCCGGGCTGAGGTTGCCACTCCATTCAGTGCAGTAGGACACCATAGATTTGCGACTTCCAGGGGGTCACCCTTCCTTTCTTGCAGAATATCTAATGTTTTCTGCAGGCTGAATCGTGTTCTCTGTCTCTTAGTTTGCTACCTATTCCAGTGTTGCAGCTATCAAAAATATGTGCGACTGCTGTCTCTCTAAAATAATAAACTCTAATGTTTATTTCAAGAGAAAATCTGACTATTTTATCTTTCTTACATTTGTGGATATTGTCTCTGAAATAATGCACTCTAGTTTTTATTTCATGAAAATAACTGCCTCATCTCTTCCATTTACATTGTGGCCCAAACAAGCTGCATACACACTCTCCAAAAAATGTACAATATTTGATGGCCCTTGTTTCTGAAAAAAAATACACTCTATTTTTTATTTCATGATAAACCTGCCTTGTTTTTCCCTTTTACATTGCAGCTTTATCAAGGAGCTTATATACTGTACAGCATATATATAATATTTTTAGCTATGGTCTCTAAAATAATACAACTACATTTTTATTTCATGATAAAATTGCCTTTCTTTTACACTGGGGTCTAATTAAGCTGCTTGCATACTCTGCAGTGACTGTATGATATTTGTGTTTTTTTCTTCTGATAAAAAACTGTTTTATCTCTGGAATGCAAGATTTTGGTTTTGAAGTGTTTTTGTGCACTCTGGTTTGACATTTTATTAAACCAGAGCTCTGAACTCCAGCTCTGCCTCTTCTCCGCCCCTTCAGTTCAGAGCTCTAGATTTTCATGTCAATCAAAGCACATGGGAGGTGGAGCTACAGCGTCCTCGGTGCCCGGGAACACAGTGAGTGCGGGTGCAGCCAGCGTTCCTATGCAGAGATGTAGTCACATAGGTGTGAGCGCGCTCGCACAGGTGGCACTGAGATTGGCAATGCACGGGTCACCCAGCAAATTTCCGGAGAAACCGGAAATGAGAAAAATGGAGCCTGAATAAAACAACTTAGAAGCGAAAATGACAAAAAAGATTAGACTTCTCATGTAGTGCTATTATTTAGAAATAGATATAGGCGAAAAAATTGTGAGGGTTTAGTATCTCTTAAAGTTCACAATTTTTCAACTTCACTGTGTTTTCGACAAACTTCATGCAAGTTGATCACACATTTACTTATCCCTACCATGAAGGTTTAGAAGTATATTGTATAAGTAATGGATATAAATTGCAAGCCAGCAGCAAAATACCCTTACAAAATGCATTCAGTTGTTAGCAGCTATGCTATATTCGCACAGACAAAAACACTGAGCTAGCTATTTTATCACTCTATAACTAAAACTGTAGACATGTGTATGTACTGTAACTAATTATAAGTTACTTGGCATCAAACTTTCTAACACAAAATGGGCACTAGGGCAGTAAATTTACAGTGTCTTGTGTCAGATTATGATACTCGGCTGATATAAAAGATTCTCCATAGTCTTGTTATCATAGATGAGACATTTTCAGTCTCACTGAAGACATATTATCATAACTAAACACCCTGTGTGAAGCTAAATCCAGGGCAGTGTGCATGCATGCATATATAATCTTAACAGCCTCAGAATCTCACTTATAAATGATGCTCAGAGATATTTCAAAATATTCCTTCAGTCTGTCCTAAAAATGCAATACTATGCAGATGCTGAACATGGAGTGCTGCAAGATTTTTAATCCCTTTTGATCAGATTAAGGTACAGTGTATATAATCCATAATCCTTAGTAATTTGGGATATAAAGAGAAGTGTTAATTCTTAACAGTACAGGATCACAAATAATAGTCTACACCGGGGGTCAGCAACCAGTAGATCTCAGACAGGTAACTGGTATATCACGGTCTGGGATTGCTGATCCACCATCTCAGAGAATCAAACTGAGTGTAATGCAGAGGGACTACTTGTAAACTTGGGGCTGTAGTAGAGAGCAAGAGCCGTATGAGCCTATGCCTCCTCTGTAGTGCTGGCTCCTGTCCCATGCGGAGTGTTGCCTACTGCACTTCACCTATTATCCCAGCTAGTGGTATCCAGAGTGGTGCCAGCAGCAGGAAAGAAGAGATCTTCAGGTCAGTGTGAAGCAATACACTGGGCATAATAGTATAGGGCTGCTTTCACACTGATGTGCTGTGGTCCACCCACACCGCGGGTGCAGTGCAGTGTACCTGCAGCTTTCCTGCAGGTGTGCTGCACTTAGCCATAGACTTCTTTAATATCCTGCAGGTTTGGTGCACTTTCTAAATGCAGGAGATTTGGTGCACTTTCAGAAGGTGTATCACACCTATAAAATATAATAGAAGTCTATGGCACAGCACAGCCAACCCACTAAAGTCACAGATGCACTGTGTTGCACATATGGGTAAACCACAGCACATCAATGTGAAAGCAGCCTTATAACGGGGTCAGAACAGTAACATTTGCAGTTTGGGGGGGGGTGATAAAACCTCATAGCTAAGACATGTTTTTATCACCCCTGCCCCAACCGCACCCCCTTTAGCTGCAGTGGCCAGGGGTGTACACATGTCACAGCCACAGAAGGAGTTATACGCCCTGTCATGGTTGGTGGGTATAGCACCTGCCATGCATGACCCATTCAAGTGAATGAGGCCACTCTGCAAGTGCCCTGCAACCTTGTGCAGTACAGCAAACAAAGGGTTAAAGAGGGCAGCATTGTGTTGCTTTCTCACCACCTGCTTTAACCCCTTGGACCCGCAGAAGCATGCAGTAGTGGGGCACTTGCAGAGTTGCCCCATTTACTTGAATGGGTCGCGATTGGCAAGCGGTAGCACCCACCAAAAACAACATGGGGTTTAATTCCAGTTGCGGCATGTGTACACCTTTGACTGCTGCCTCAGTAACTAAAGGGGGTGGGGGCAGCAAAACCATGACTCAACCGCAGGATTTTACCACCCCCCCCCCCCCCCCAAAAAATTTACTTGTGAACGAGCATTAAAGGGCTCATTCACAAGTGCAGCAGGCACTGCTGCTCCCCTGAAAAGCGATTTGAGTATGTTTGACAGGTGGTAAGGAGGAGATATGCTGCCTCCTAACCACCTGATTTAAACCGATGATTGCCGTGCAATGTAAACGATTGTGATGCGGTAGTACAGCAATTAGAGGTTTATATCAGGTGTGAGGAGGTGACACTGGGCGACACTGTGCATGGTGATCTTTGACTTCTCCCATGTTGTTCAGGTAGATCTCCACCTCTTTAAGGTTGCCTACCCCTGGTCTACACTATACTATATTTACAATGATAGCCCTACAGCTCAGCGTACTGACAAGGGATGGTGCAACATCACAGTGTAATAAGCACATCGACTATGAGAATAGTAGAAGCACATTTCTATGCTTTTTGGAGCCAAAAAAAGGATTTTGTGTGAAACATGCATATACTCCTTATATGCACTTAACAACAGTTCACTATAATGCCCCATGCACACGGGCGTATTAAATAAATAAGCTGCAACGTCAGGCCCGACATCAGGGAAAAATCTGCGTCAAAGATGCGATTTTGTCGACGTTTTGCATTGGCGTTAATGAGCGTCAGCGCTACATTGCGGTTTGTTAAAAAAAACATTCCTCTGCTATTTTTTAACCTGAAAACGCTGGCGCTAAGAACGTTGATTAACGTCGCTACGGCATTAATGCACTTTAGTCAGCTTTAATGAGCGTTTTGCCGGCTCAGCGTCAAAAACGTTCTAACGCTGCAGCTTCAGAACGCGCTGGCCGTGGGTTCTGCTTTCAGCTCACGCTATCTACAGCTCAAAAATGTCAGCGTTTTTATGGGGCCATTGAATAACATGGAGAGCTGAAAAAAATGCTTAAAAACGCGGCGGTAAAAAACGTCCGTGTGTATGAGGCCTTAATGTCCAAGGTGGGAATACTTGGAGTTCCCAGTTGTCCGTGTTAATTTTTTCCAGTCTAAGGCTGAGTGAGATATTTAGGTTTCCTACATAATGTTTGGTTATTTCCTGAACTGTGTGCTGCCTATCTTGCTTTAAACCAAATAGCAATAATCCAAGCGAGTGTGGGCAGGGCAAGTTTAAGATAAATTGGGGCCCTGGACAAAATCAAACTGGTCAAAAGTCCTGGTCAAAATCAAAAGTCCTAAAGTAAAAACACAAACAAAAGGGTGCATCGGCCTAGAGCATTATCCTCAATCAATAATTTATTATAAAAAGAGAATCATACTCACAAACAAAACTTTTGGTTACAGCATATCAAGACAAAAACAGCTTCACATCCATGGTATCACATGCCAAAAGAACACTGTCCTGAGTGCACTCCCTGATGCGTTTCGAGGTCGTACCTCTTCCTCAGAGCCAAAAGATTTTGTTTGTGAGTATGATTCTCTTTTTATAAAAAAATTATTGATTGAGGATAATGCACTAGGCTGATGCGCCCTTTTGTTTGTGTTTTTAATTCAGTGGTTCGGGGAGTCCCCAGTCCTCTGAGGGTATTATCCTAATACATCAAGCCAAGTGTTTAGACCCGTAATCATGTAAGGCCTGATCTTCGAGCACAGGATATAAGTTTTGATGTTGTCAAAAGTCCCCCTGACTGGAATACTGCTGGCCCACTGACCTCACCCACTTAATAGGGTACAAAATACTCTGATTTTGTATTCTGATTTTAATTGTTTAAAGGCTAAGTTTGCCTTTTTTTTTTTCCTAAAATTCAGCTCTGATATGTACCAATATACCAGTAATGTACCTCTGTTGCACAAAAATACATGTTTTCTTTGGTTTTGAAGACCAGGACTTGCCTCCATCCATGGATGTAGTTTGCAGATCATTTCAGAATCTTCCTGGTATACAGAGGACACAGACACAGGACGGATAAACCAGTAAGACACAGGAAGGAGTTTACCAGCTGAACTCATTAGCACACCTTTACCTATCAACTAAGTTTTCTTAGCACCCCCGGCATTCCTCCATGTGTGAATTTGCCTGACTTCCCCAGTGTCCCTTCAGACGGGTTCAGGATGCATGCTAAATTCCCTGGGGCAGCATCCAGCCCATGGGACACCCCTGATGTAGTGCAAGAGCCTTCCTGATTGGATAGAGAGGGATTAGATAGATGGTGTATCCTCCTATTATATAGTTTTAGTAAATCTAAGGGAGATTGTACAGAGATTGTGCAATCAGATTGTATAGTGTATGGCCCTATTTATACACATAAAATTACCTAGTTGCGCTTTCAGTGTCATTAATTGTTAACGGTACACCAAACACAGAAGCAAACACACATTTTGAAAAAAACAGGTGACAAATGCAATAAAAAATTTACAAAAATGTCCCATGAGCTACTTTGCCACACGTAGCGCAGCCCACTGAAATCAAAGGGCTGCCCTATGTGTGTCACTGGTAAAACGAGCCAAAAAACATGCTCACCCCCGCTCTAGGTGTGAATGGGGCATGAAAGTGAAATTTGGGCGTTTACACAAGAACAATGAGGTTCCGTTCACATCGGTGTGTTTCCAAAAGCATGGCAAACTGCACAGAAAATGCGCATTTTACCATGCGTTTCAGAAATGCTGCAAATGTGCACCGTGTTTGTGTTGCCATTACATGTTAAAGGTACGCCAAGTGCGGCAAACACACTGAAAATTGCGGTAATGCACCACGCTACACTCCAAAAATAGTTCAGGAGCTTCTGTGGGTTCGGATTGTATATGAAATGGGTGGACGGTAGTATTGTAATGAGTGAGGTGTGGGGTCGGATTGTATAGGAAGTGGGTGGACAGTAGTATTGTAATGAGTGAGGTATGGGGTCGGATTCTATAGGAAGTGGGTGGACGGTAGTATTGTAATGAGTGAGGTGTGGTCCAGAGTGGTGAACACGCCCTATCACACCCTCTTCTGTGATGCAACAAGGAAGTGAAGGCTTCTGGGAGATGACCTAAGAGGAAGTGAATGCTGATACAAGCTACAGGAAGTGATGTAATCTGAAAATCCATTTAAAGATACAACAAGACTGACAAGATTATAAATATCATGTGGATAGGGTAAGTGAAAGAAAAGCATATTAGGATAGCTGGGCCAGTAATGGCATTGGAAAATGCTTCTACATGAAGTCCCCGGGTTACAAACAAGATAGGGACTGTAGGTTTGTTCTTAAGTTGCATTTGTTTGTAAGACGGAACAGGGACATTTTTAAGTGTTACTCCAGCCAAAAAAACTATTTTTCAGCTTTTTGGATAGCATAGGTAAGGGTTAACACCCCTATAATGTTTGTTTTGCTGTCTATGGTTCTGTTCAGAAGATTTCACCTCACTTCCTGTCTCAATAATAATTGGATTTTGAAAATTTTGGGTTGTTGTGGAAACAAGGATTGGTGATAAAGCATCAGTGGAGAGACCTTTTACCCATAATAACTCTTACAGGAGTGAATTTCCCTTTCTAGGGGGAGATTTCCTCTCACTTCCTGTTGTCTCCCTCCATTTGTAAGTAGGAGTCGTGTGTAAGTCGGATGTTTGTAACTAGAGGGCCGCCTGTATTTATAATGAAAAGTGAAATTCTGCCCGAAAAGGTGAACTTGTCCTTTAATAGAAGATAATTAGTCACCTAATAGATGGTACCTTCTGAGTTAAAAATACATACTTGCATAGAATGTTTAAACCAGAGTTTAGTGTTACTTTAAACAGACATTTTGTAAAAATTAATTGAGAGCTGTTAAGGAGCAGAGACAGTTTTACCATTCCTAATTACAAAGTGTTGTTACTACTTATGTTAAGATATTTTGGCAAATAATTAGTGTAAGATAAAGGGTTCTATGGAGAGGGAAGGCAGAAGAGAACAGCAACACCATGGAATTGGAAAGTGAAAGAGAGCAACGAAAGAGAGCAGTGACACTATGGAGAGGGGAGGTGGAGGAGAGGAACAATAGTAGGGAGAGGAGAGATAGAGGAGAGCAATGACACTATGAAGAGGGGAGGAGCGAGACAATAGAGTGGGAAGGAAGGGGGAATGAATAACGCTATGAAAAGGGGAGGATGGTGGGGAGGAGATGAGTGTCAGTATGGTAGACAGTAGATAATGCAGATAAGCACCACTATGGAGAGAGGAGGTGGAAGAAATAACCACCACTATTAAAATAGGGAGCTAAAGAAAGGCACTATGGAGAGGGGAGCAAAGGAATGGCATTTTTGAGAGGGGAGACAAAGGAACTAAGGCAGGCCATACACAGTGCAAATTTCTTCGCACAATTCCTCCTTCAACACAAGCAGTGCTGACAGGGCAAACAGCAATTGTCTTCTCCCAGTGGGGGGCAAACGAGGGAAGCTGTCCCTGCCGTGAGACAACAGTGATTATTGCTAGCAGATATTGCAGGCAGCAGGCAGGCTGGTTGTACCCAAATTGATCCTGCTGAACCAGCCAAGATTCGAACCGTGTATAGCTGGCCTAAGTGTTGATACTGAGAGGGAAGGAGGAGAAGATGAATGGCACTATGTAGTTTGGAGTATACTTTCAAAGAAGCCTACTGAGCATCTACCAAGGTTCCATCGTCCCTACGTATTAACAAATCATCATGAAAAATATTAGAATTTCAAAGGTACCAATCCAATCCATTAAAATATGTACAATTTTATTTGATACATAAAATTCAGTTATATGGTTAAAAACATAGTAAACAAACCAAATAGACTTGTATTACTGGAGGCAACCACTAGGAAGTGTCCAATAGAGCACAGATAGGCTCCAAAGAAATACTATTTTCCAGGGAAACCAAATTCTATTTGGAGAAGTGTAAAGTTTGGGCCTCACATTTGAACCCTGGCAATTATATATTATTTTGTATATAACTTGCATTGACAAGTTTAGATGTAAAGTGTGAGTCAACATGTCTTACTGGAATGCACAGCATCGCAAAAGTGTTTTATGTCCTTTATTTATTTATTTGGCACACCAAAGATTGAATTGTCAATTTTGTGTATTATATAATGTCCAACATTTTATACATAAACAAACATCAATTTGCACCATACACACAAACATTCACCTAGCCCTACATTAAAATCACAAGCTAGAGCATAGATCCCATAAAAGGTCTATTTACTTATTACAAAAATTACATTTATATACCATTTTACATTAAAACACTCGCCCAAAGAGCTCATATCTGTAATATACAGTATATTAATTGTCAACATAAGCAAATATTGTGTGTCATAAATGGGCGCCATTAAAAGAGGTGGTACCCCAACAGCTGTCCTCCTTTCATTTACAAGGTCATTTGCATACATTAATACAATAGGAATCAGAGGGCCCTGCTTATTAGAGCTTACAATGTAATGGCCCGTACACACGGTACAATTAAAAACCATCGTATGACAGCCTGTCGTACAAAAATCCAACCGTTAGTACACTGCATTTGACAGCCGATTTTGAATTATTGTCCAACAGAAGTTGTATAAGCAAACTAGAAAACTTTTGTCTGCCGACAAGGCGCTTGTGTGTACAAACAATAGTTGTAAGTACAAACACGCATACTCGGAATCCAGGAAGTGTTCAGTCGTGTAAACCTGCATCCGTAATTCACAATTCACATTCACCTGAACTTCCTCTTTAACCACTTGCCAACCGCCCACCACAGCATGATGGCGGCAAAGTGACTTGTTATCGCGAACCGCCGTCACCTGTCGGTGGCCTCGATAACTAGTATTGTGATTGCGCGTGCACCACCAAAGACACGCTCACTGTGTTCCAGGGGGCCAGGGAGCGGGTAGGGCGGACTCGATCTCCGCTGGCTACTCGCGATGGTCCCCCGCAGTGAGAGAACGGAGATCCGTGTTCTGACAGAGGGGGGAGGGCTGTGATCACAGGCTTCCTGTATATGGAAGCCGTGATCACTCCCCTCCTCCAGCCAGCCCAGCCCCCATGCAGTTAGAACACACTGAGGGAACACAGTTAACCCTTAGAGCGCCCCCTCCAGGTTAACCCCTTCACTGACAATGGAATTTACACAGTAATCAGTGCATTTTTATAGCACTGATCGCTGTATAAATGCCAATGGTCCTAAAAAAGTGTCAAAATGGTCCGACATGTCCGCTGCAATATCGCAGTACCACTAAAAATCACAGATCGCTGCCATTACTAGTAAAAAATAAAAAAAAATAAAAACCCCAGAAATTAATTCTCATCATTCGTAAACGCGGCAACTTTTGCGCAAACCAATCAATAAACGTTGATTGCAATTTTTTTTTACCAAAAATATGAGGAAGAATATAAATCGGCCAGAACCGATGAAAAAATGTTTTTTTATATATTTTTTTTTATTTGTATTTTTTTTTTTTTTTATACCCACACAGTTAACTTTCATTCTCCCATTTTATATGGGAGATCAGTTTCAGGATTTTCTCTTAATGGAAGATCCCTCTTTAGTCACATCATAGTGGTGTTTCCTGCATTTTATATTATATTTACGCCTTTATTTAAATTTTTAATTCTATACATAATTATGCGTGATAAAAAAAAAGAAAAAGAGATTACGGGAGATCCCAACCAAATCCTAGGGTAGACTTTATTATTATCCCAGCCTCCCTCCCTTCCTCACCCCCCCTCCCCGCATGCTGGACCCCCACTTTCACATCAACACACTCACACTTCTGTAGTAAAGAACCAATTCTACCCCCTTACTCTCATTCTTCATTTTTTCTAGATATAACCTCTTTACTCAACTTTTGGGACCATCTCTCGGGCTGTGTTTTATCTCATGGGGGGCACCCCCTGCTAGCTAACCAGGGCCCCCATTTTCTTTTAAAGTTAGCAAAATTGCCTCTCTTAATATATATTCCCCTTTCCTTCCATAGTGTTTCATCCATAGATCTATTCCATTCTTCAAGCGAGTGTGGAGCCTTCGCTTGCCATTTTAGGGCTATCAATCTCCTTGCCTGGAAAAGACAGCTCTGTATTATGGGCAGCGCAGGTCCCCCTGCACCAGTCAGAATGCATTGTCTAACCTTCAGTTCTATGTTAGTTCCGAAAGTTGAGTTGATAGCATTTACTATCCCCTCCCAGTATCTGTACAGTTTTGGGCATTTCCACATCATATGCAGAAGGTCCCCCGTATTTCTACACCTGGGACACTTATCATCTTGTCTTTTTCCAAAGTTATAGAGTCTTAAAGGAGTGTAATACACCCTGTGCAGTAAAAATAGTTGTGAGGCCCTCTGAGATGGAGCCATCGATGCTTGTAGACACGACCCCAGAACATCACTCCATTGCTCTTCGGTCATAGAACCTATGTCTCTCTCCCACCTTGCTTTCAGGGCAAAGATTTCCCTATTCTTTCCCATTCCCTTTCCTAGGTGCACGTAAATCTTGGATATTAGACCCTTGCTTCCACTGGCTTCTGATAATATTTGTAGAATGGGCATAACGCCCACTTCTACTGTATTTACGAACTGTTTGGTCATGGCATGCCTAATTTGCAAGTATCTATAGTAGGAGTACTTTGGTATCTTAAATTCCTCCCTCAACTGCCCAAATGTTTTCATATGACCCTCTGTATATAATTGGACAACATAGGTAATTCCCCGGTTTTTCCATTCCCTTATCGTGCCGATTTCTCTAATTTCCTGTAGCTGATTATTATCCCAGAGCAGAGTATTATCCAGGAGACCTTTATATCCCATTTGTTTCTTAACCTGAGACCATGCCTTCATGGCTAGTTTAAGGGTTGGAACTCCAGGGTCAAAAGACGGTGCCTCCAATGCCTCCACAATCCTCTCATGTGGCTTGCATTCCAGCATCAGTCGGCTATTCCCCTCTGGCTCTCCATTCCTCCCACATCCCGCCAGGTGCTGTAATTGAGCCGCCATAAAATAATTCCCGGGATGTGGGAGGGCCAGTCCGCCCTCCTTTAGCTGTAATTGAAGGGTACTCAAGCGCAACCTGGGTATTCGTCCTTTCCAGATCAATGTTCTGAACAGAGCATCTATTCTCTGAAACCAGTGCTTATAGATCCAGATTGGAGAATTATGGAGGACATATAGAAGCTGAGGTAGCCATATCATTCTGATCAGGTTGCACCTCCCCCCCAATGAAAGGGGTAGATGTTTCCAGATCTCTCCTTTTTGCTTAAACTTATTTAACAGGGGGATCATATTGTCCTCCATAAAATCCCTTGGATCCTTCGTAAATACTATACCTAGGTATTTTAGTTTATCTGCTATCAATATTTTTGCAGCGCTGCTTGGAAGCGTGGCACTTAAAGGGTCAACCGGCATTATTACCGACTTCTCCCAATTTATCCGCAACCCAGAAAAAGGACCCAAAGTCCTCAATCAGTTGAATTGCTGATGTAAGTGAGGTCTGAGAGTCCCCCAAGAACAATAGCACATTGTCCGCATACAATGCGACTCTCTCTTCTCCAAAGGATCTCTGAAATCCCCTTATATCCCTAGATGCTCTTATTGCTGCAGTCAGGGGTTCGACCGCAAGAGCGAAGAGCAGGTGCGACAATGGGCATCCCTGTCTCGTCCCCCTGGCAAGCCGAAATCATCCAGAGCGCACCCCATTGACCTGGACGTTAGCACCGGGGTCGTTATATAGTGCTCTGATCCATCCTATGAAAACAGGACCAAACTTAAATTCCTCCAGGACTCTCCCCAGGTATCTCCAATCCAAGCTATCAAAAGCCTTGATGGCATCTAGGGAGATAATGGCCCTGGAACCCATGTTTTTTGCTTTAACCTGCATTTGATTTGTATTTTAGCAAAAAGTAAGAAAAATTGTTTTTTTTGCAAAATTGTCACTCTTTTTTTGTTTATAGCAGCGATCAGAAGTGACACAGAGGGGATCAAATACCACCAAAAGAAAGCTCTATTTGTGGGGAAAAAAAGGACGCAAATTTTGTTTGGGTACAACGTCGCACGACCGCGCGATTGTCAGTTAAAGCAACGCAGTGCCGAATCGCAAAAAGTGCTCTGGTCCTAAAGGATGAAAGCCTTCAGGGGCTGAAGTGGTTAAACGCTCATAACACGTCACTACATTCGGCTTTGTCAAACAATGATTTGACTACCGTCAGTAATGTTGGATGTGCAGTCGTACAACAATCGCATCGTGTGTACGAGGCTTAAGAGTGTACATGTTTGTGTCCTTATGTAGTTTGGTATGACCTTTGTTGAAGGATGTATAATGAACAGGAAAATGATCCACAGGAGCAAACCCACAAAATAAACTGTTCATAGTATGTGTTCCTTGTGGAAAAGTGTTGGATGGTGATTTACAGATTTAAAAATGTACTTTTTATACTTATTTTTCACTGAAACTCTGTCATTCAAAAGGTCATATTGATATATTTTTTGTTCTCTAACAGCACTGCAGAAAGTTTTATCCACAATTATGCACAGTCATTTATCACACAGGAGCTGATGTACAGCATTGCACCAAAATGTTTTGATTGTTAGAAGCATTAACAGTGAAACTTGAAGTGTTTGTTATCATCTTGATAAAATATTTAATCAGAGTCCTGAGGAAAAAAGGTATTCAGGTCGATATAACACCAAGGATGGATCAATACATAGGAGTTGACTAGCCTTTTGTAAACATCCAAGGGGGTTATTACTGGACAGGTTTGCTTTTCTTTGACACATCATATATTGACAGTTCTTATATTTTAGAACTAAATGACTGTATCCTCTTTCAGTTACTGTCATGTGCGTTTTTAACCACTTCAGCCCCAGAAGGATTTACCCCCTTAATGACCAGGACATTTTTTGCGATACAGCACTGCGTCACTTTAACTGACAATTGCGCGGTCGTGCGTGTACCCAAACAAAATTGACGTCCTTTTTTTTCCCACAAATATAGCTTTCTTTTGGTGGTATTTGATCATTTCTGCATTTTTTATTTTTTGCGCTATAAACAAAGAGCGACAATTTTGAAAAAAAATATTTTTTTTTACTTTTTGCTATAATACATATCCAAAAAAATATATAAAAAAGCAAAATTATTCGTTCATTTTTTTTTTTTAAAGTTGAGTTTATTAACCTTTTTTTTTTTTTTTTTTTTCCATATACACATAACAAAGGGGATGATAATACACAGCTATATCTGACATTAAGACTGTATTCATTATTACAATATCAATCAGCACATAGTTACATCAGATACGTAAAAATATCACCACACTCCAACCTCCCTCCCCTTTAACAACCCCTCAATTTTAGAAAATTGAAAACAACCCAGAAACCTTGAACCAACCCTCTGTGGTGACTGTGTTTGTGGTGTGTATCAGGACATCACTAGCATATTAAGTCAGGCGGGGAGTACTCTTCTTGTAAAGGTGTGTAGGCGTCTAGACAGTCCAATCGTCTACATGGTCTTACCCATTTTGTATTTCCAAACACTCCAGAGACACCTATTAGATATATCATGTATACCTCAATATCACCAGACACCACTTTCATCCACCCGGCCCAAAGTTTATCAAATTTTTTGGGACAACCCCTGGCCAGGTATGTTAGTTTGTACATCGGGAGAGCATTATTAACTAGTGTAATCCAGGTCTCCACCCTAGGGGGGTCTGGGCTTTTCCACTGAATTGTTATCGTTTTTTTGCATAAAAAAATAAAATTCGGAGGAGTGATTTTTGTGACGCCCTGAGTTCCTCAGCCTCCAAATCACCTAGTAGACATCTAGTGGGATTACATATATTGGGGAGGGCCAACTTCTCCTCAATAAATGTGCATACTCCGCCCCAAAAGTTTTGTATCCTTGGGCAGTTCCATACCATATGAAAGAAATCACCAATGGACCCCCCACATCTCTGGCATGTTGGAGATTGAAGTTTACCCATCTTAAATAGTCTAGATGGTGTATAATATGTCCTATGTAGATATTTTAGCTGAATCAATTTATCACCTGCCGCAATAACTCCCGTCAGTTGTGATCCCACCACCTCCCCCCAGGCCTCATCATCTATTTCCAAACCATCAGCTCTCCATTGCATTTTAATCTGCTCCATTCTTGCGTTGGACCCCTTTAGCAGAAGAGAATAGTACCTAGAAATCAATTTAGTATGGTCATCATCCATCATTTCCTTCTCTAGCAGTGACGGATTCAACCTCACTCCCTTCAGACCATATTGCGCTGCCACCACATGCCTGAGCTGAAAATAGGAAAAGAAGTGTGTGGATGAGATTCCCAATTCCAGCTAAAAAGTGCGGAGAGTTTTAAAATCGCCTTCAATAAACAGCTGGTGTGCATATTTAAGGTTGAACTTTGCCCATTTCTGATATTTGGATAGCTTGTTCAACTCACCCAGGTTAGGGTTGTACCAGAGGGGAGTGTTAGGGGAGTAATTTAGAGATGTACCCTTCAATTTGGCATTGCATATATGAAAGATTTTATAAGAGAGTTTTAAAATCCCCGCTCCCCCCACCGGATATGGCCCCTGCCTATAAAGCGAATTCAATAGAGCCTCGTAAGACCCCATTAGGGCTGCCTGAGCAGCAACCGCTACGTTCGGTAAATCTGGGAAAAACCATGCATGAATGTGTGTCAGCTGGGCAGCTAAATAATAATCCAGTAAATTAGGCAGCGCCAGTCCTCCTCCCTGTGTGGGTAACTTGAGGGTATCCAGAGATATTCTGACAGGTCCGGGCCCCCAGAGAAATGATGAAAACAGCTTATCAATTTCGGAGAACAGCTTTTTGGGTAAATATACCGGGGCCTGCCAGAACAGATACAAAAATCTAGGCAAATACACCATTTTGAGAATATTAACCCTCCCCAGTAAGTTAAGAGGTAGCTTGGACCACGACCCCAGAGTATGTTTAAGCCTTTGCACTAATGGAGAGATGTTATTCTTTACATATTCTCCCACCGGTTGCTGCACCTCCACCCCCAAATATCTAAATCTGTCCACCACCTTCAGCGTGATAGAAGGATCCAGATCTGGTCGATACTTTGGATCATATGGGAAGATAACGGATTTGCTCCAATTAACCTTAAAACCTGAGAAACCTCCAAAATGGTTGCTAAGTTCTAATGCCTTTTTTAACGAGGCGTCTGCATCCGCTACATACAAGAGCATATCATCCGCATAGAGGGATGTTTTCTCCTCCAGCGTACCCAGTCTGCAACCCCGGACCGCCCCCTCCTGGCGGAGTATTTCCGCCATGGGCTCTATCGCTAGAGCAAACAACAGGGGCGACAGTGGGCACCCCTGCCGCGTGCCCCGATGGATCGCAAAGGGCTCCGTTATATGGTTATTAATCCTTAGGCGGGCCATGGGTTGAGCATATAACAACTTAACCCATTTGATAAAAGTCGGGCCAAAACCAAATCGCTCCAGGACCTTAAATAAATAGGGCCATTCGACCGAATCGAAGGCCTTATGTGTATCAAGCGAAACTATTAATCGCGTGTCCGGGGGGTCTGTTGCCACCTGCAAGTTGACAAACAGTCTTCGCAAATTAATGGCCATGGAGCGACCCGGTATGAAGCCAGTCTGATCAGGGTGGATTATCCTAGCTATTACTGTGTTCAACCGTCTAGCCAATACTTTGGCCAAGACTTTGGCATCTACGTTGATCAATGATATGGGTCTATAAGATTCACAAAATCTTAGATCCTTGTTTGGCTTCGGTATCAGAACTATTAACGCCTCCCTTAAGGAAGTCGGTAAGAGACCCTGCTCCAGAGCTTCCGAGTACATTTCTAACAGTTTAGGTGATAAGTATTTTGCATATGTGCGATACCACTCAATGGGGAACCCATCCAGTCCTGGCGTCTTATTGGCTGCAAACGTTGATATAGCCTTATCTATTTCCTCCACCGTGATGGGCGAGTCTAGAAAGCGAGCCTCCTCCTCAGAAAGGCCCATCTCTGCTAGGTATTGGGATATTTCCTCTTCAGTACACGTGATGCCAGGAGGAATAGAGTTCAGCATAAAACTTGCTAAAAGTATCAATTATGTCTTCTCTTTCAGTATAGTATTCCAAATTAGCACCACATATACCAGAGATCGATGTAGGAGTATACTCCGCCCGAGAAAGATAAGCCAGGATTTTACTGTTTTTATCCCCATAGTCAAAGAGACGCTGTTTCTGGTAGAGCATTTTTTTGGGGTTTTCTCAATTAGGGCCAAGTCTAATTGTTTAGCATTTTCCCTCCAAAGTTTATAATTTTCCGAAGATGGGTTTCTAATATATGCCAGCTCTGCTGCTGTGGCTGCCTGTTCCTGCATATTTATTTTCCACCCCCTATCCTCTCTTAACCTTTTGATCACCCCTGCTACTGAACCCCTCATCGTGGCCTTAAAGGCTTCCCATGCCACCGCTTTATCTACCCCCTCCACATTAACGGACCAATAGTGGCCAATCTCCTTGGCTGTCATAAGGAAGAAGGTTTCCTCTGTTAGCCACAGCGGACTCAACCTCCAAGTGCGATACCCCACCCAGGATGAGAACCCGAATTTTAAGAGTATCGGTGAGTGATCAGAAATGGCTCTGGGAAGATATTTGACCTCCAGCACTCTAGGGAGCAACTCTGGGGAAACCATGCACACATCTATTCTAGAGAGCGTCTGGTAAGTCGCGGAGTAGCAGGAGTATTCCCGAATATTCGGGTGTTTCCACCTCCGACTATCCACCAAATTATATTTATCCATACAAGAAGCTAAAGGAGATGAAGTGGAGTTCTCCGTCTTAAACCTGTCCAACTCGGGTGACAATACCGAATTAAGATCCCCTGCTAGAATGATTGGGCCCTCTGCCATTGCGAGCAGATGGGACATAACCACCTCCCAGAAAGCAATCGTGAATGGAGGCGGTACATAGAGGGCCAGGAAGGTGTACATTGTGCCGTTAATCTGCAAAACCACAATAACATACCTGCCTAAGGGATCAGTACAAATAGATCTAACATTACAACAGAGTGATTTGGCAATCAGAATTGAAACTCCTCTGGAATAATTGGAATATGTAGCATGAAATGAGTGAGCAACAAACGCCCTTTTGAGCGCCATTACTCTGGCTCCTATCAGATGCGTTTCTTGCAAAAACATTAATTGCGGCCGATACTTCTTCATATAATTAAATATTAGTGAACGTTTAACCTTATTATTAAGACCCCTCACATTCCAAGAGAGCACCGTCAACGTTTCCATAGACATTACACACCCTTATTAGTTATATAAGAAAGTAACCCCGGCCACACATGGCCGTACACTCCAAACTTCCCCTCCTCCCTTCCCCCCCGCCAGTCCAAGTCCACAGTCACCATCCAAGAAAGGACACCACAGAACCCCCCAACTTTTGACCTTTGTCCATATTGATAATGATATTTCAAATCCCAGTTGTATCGGTCAACAGTCCCAATAAACTTCATATCAACAAACCCCTCCCACCCGGCTCGTAAACCCAACTCTCACAAGCTTAGACCCAAAACCAAGAACTGTTAGGAAAACTGGGGGATAGAAAGTTACTGCTTTCCACAGGATGTATGTTACATCAGAGTAGAAATAATGGTCAGTTTATGAAAATGTCCTATGAGTCCTTCACGTGAACATATGGCCTCCGGGGCCGCATAACCATATCAACGTAGTCTTCCTATGGTAAGGATGGAACAAAATAAGGGAAGTATCTGTAGTAGCTCCAACTTATAACAGGCTCGGTGAGGAATCCTTTCAAAGTAAATTAACCGCCATATCCAGGTCAAAAACAAAAGGGGTCATGAAATGAATTTTCTTACCGCCTGTGTGATTGTCATCAATCTTTCCCCAGGGAGTCCAGCCAGTGATCCGCCTCTCCCGGGCCCAGAAAAAAATGCGTGCGACCCTTATACACCACCCGCAGTTTAGCCGGGTATAACATGCTGTATGGGAGCTGTTTCTCCCTCAGACGTTTCTTTATTCCAAAGAATGCTGCTCTCTGCCTCTGCGTAAAGGCAGAAAAGTCTGGAAAGATAGTAATCACATTATTGTGGAATTAATGTCAGCCATCTCCCTTGCCTTCCTCAGAGCAGCGTCTCAATCCCGGAAATGCAGAATTCGTGCCAGAATGGGTCTAGGTGCGCCACCCGGCGGTGGGGCTCTGAATGGGACTCTATGAGCCCTCTCTATAGCAAACAGGGAGGAAAATATGGTTGCACCCAAATTGGATTTCATCCACTCAGTGATAAATTCTTCTGGGTTTCTACCTTCCACACCCTCCGAGAAGCCCATGAAACAGAGATTGTTTCGTCGGAGGCGGTCCTCCATGTCACCGATCTTAGCTGCCTGTGCTTTTTGTTCCGCCTGTATGTCTCTAATGGCTGCCGGAATGGGGAATAAATCATCTTCCAGTGTACTGATATGCTGTTCAGCAGATATCACTCTCTGCCTTAATTTGCCCACATCATCTTTCAAGAGTGAGAAATCAGCTCTAATAGTGTCAATCTGCAGAGTTAGCGATTAGTGGCTTGATTTAATAGCTTCCAAAATTTGTGTCAAAGAAGGTTCTGCTACCTGCTGTGTTTCTGCCACCGGTTCCTCCTGGATCTCAGGCGACACAAACAGAGGCTGTGAGGTCGCAGAACAGTCCATCCCCTCTACATCTCTTCCCCATTCCTCGCCACGCACCTCATGTGCAGAGCCGTGTCCCTTTGCAGCGTTGCGGGCGCCATCTTGGATCCTCCGAGTGGATTGTTCCGGGGCGATTACCGGCGACGGCGGGTGATCTTTGCCGTATTTCACCATACTGTATTGTGGCCGAGATCGTGAGGAGTCTGGGGAGCCCACTTACAGGTCTCTCTGTGGAAGATTACCGTCAGGTTGGACTATAGGATGATCGTGCGGCAGCGGAGCTCAGTGAAAAAGCTCCTCACATCCCGGAAGTCGGACACGCCCCCATTCATTCATTTTTAGTCTGATATATATTCTTCTATATATTTCTGGTAAATAAAACCGCAATAGGCGTATATTGATTGGGTTGCGCAAAAGTTATTGTGTCTACAAAATAGGGGATGTATTTATGGCATTTTTATTATTATTCTTTTTTTTTTTACTAGTAATGGCAGCGATCTGCGATTTTTATTGTGACTGAGACATTGCGGCAGACAGGTCGGACACTTTTGACACTTTTTTGGGACCAATGACATTATTATATTGATTAGTGCTATAAAAATGCTGTGATCAATGTAAAAATGACACTGGCAGGGAAGGGGTTAAACTCTAGGGGGCGATCAAAGGGCTAACTGTGTCCCTGTGTGTGTGTTCTAACTGTAGGGGGGATGGGCTAGCAGGGATATGACAGAGCTCATTGTTCACGATGACTGGGAACAGTAGATCACTGTCATGTCCCCAGTCAGAACGAGGATCTGCCTTGTTTACATTGGCAGATCCCCATTCGGCCTCTGCAGAAGACCTTCGCGGGTCTCCGGCGGATATCGAGTCCTCCCGACCCGTGGGCATGCTAATGCAGTGTGCGCCCGCCCCCAACTGCGCCTGCGTGAGCCGCTGTACAGCTACGACGATTTGCGCAGGGGAGCTGACCTGCCGCCGCATAACAACAGCGGCTGGTCGGCAAACGATTAAAGAAGAATTTCAGGCATGGATATTTTATATATAATTACATTGATCCAGCTTGGACCAATGTAACTGCATTTACCATACCTGGCCAATGCCCCTGGAAATCAGTGAAGTAAACACCATGGTCCAGTGATCTCTACTTACTTCCAAACCCCACGCCAAGTGACTAAACTGCTGCTTTCTGAACATAGATTAGCCACTCAACAGGCACTATTCAGGGAATGGTTTGTATTTTCCAAATTAATGCAAATCATTCTCTATATAAACGAGGTAGAGCCTATAAAGTCAGTGATGTCACCCAGAACCCCGGCCTGGGATCTGTCATTTTGTGGCAGCAGTGCTACCAACCTAGAAGGACAGGCTTCCATCTCATGTCTGTTTACAGACACCAACTGAGGGTTCTGGCAGGTGAACTGACCAGATATGGCCAGTTTGTTGATCCATTCAGTGAACTGAAAACAGTCTGGATTTGGGTCAAACTTGTGTTAAACCTGAACCCAAAGCTCATCTTTATTGCATATAAACACACAAGATGTTGGTTAACCTGATATTGGGCAAGGAACAGGGCAAGGGAAGAGGCTAAAAGGAGCTGAATTGGAAGTACTGGTTTAATAGTGGTGCACATCATGAGCTGCAGCCAAACATGGGCAACTGTTATAAAAAGTGGGTGAAAAAATAGGCAATCTTAATAATACATGTGAAACAAACAGATTATTGGTATACTACATATTCACAAAAAAAGTACATTGAAAAAGAAAACACCTGTGAATCCTCCCAGAAAGCTAAATGTGGTTTTCAGTTATTAATGGAGTCCCACAAATGCTTGGTGCAGATCAAAGGTTTCCTCATTTTGTGTTGAGCGGGGACTTGCTTTATCAAGTGGCTGAAAGCCAAAGGGAAACTGTAGAGAAATTGCTGGTTCCCTAGCCGTATAGGCGAATGCTCCTTGATCTAGCCCACAATGACGCACTGGGAGGACACCTAGGGGCTAAAAAAACAAAGGCCAGGATAACCAACCAGTTTTACTGGCCAGGGGTGAAGGCCGAGATTAAAAGGTACTGTGCATCTTGTCACACTTGCCAGTTTACTGCCCCAATGTCCACTACAGAAAACCCCCACGTGAATTGTTTCACATGTTTTCAAGAACTGGGTTCCCCAAAGAGATACTGACAGACCAGAGCACCCCTTTTATGTCGAAGGTAATGGCGGACTTGTGCAAACTGTTTCAGATCAAGCAGTTGCGGATGTCCATCTATCTCCCACAGACAGATGGCCTTGTTGAGAGGTTTAATAATACCCTGAAGTCAATGTTAAAAACAGTGGTCCAGAAGAACGGGAAGGATTGAGACATGTTGCTCCCTGCCCTATTATTTGCTATGGTAGAACATATCACCCAAATACAAGAGAGGGTGGCTAGGGTGATGCTGTTAGTGAGGGAGGATCTCCAGAAGGCTCAGGGTGCCCAAAGGAGGGTGTACAACTGGTCAGCTAAAGTCAGACAGTTTCAAGTGGGAGACTGGTGGCTGTTCTAATCCCCAAGGTAGGGAGCAAATTTTTTGCCAAGTGGCAGGTGATGTGAACTACAGGGTACATCAGCCTGGGAAGAGGAAACCATACCAAATTTATTATGTAAACTTGTTAAAACCCTGGAGAGACAGAGAACAGGTATCTATGGTGGTATGTGTCAGTTCACGGGACCCTGCAGGAGTTGACCTGGTACAGGTTTCTGCTATCCTGTCTAAGCCACAAACCCAACAAGCGAAAGAGTTTCTGCAGAAAAATAGAGAAATGTTTTCAGGACTGCCTGGTCTTATCAACGTCATCAAGCATGACATTGTAACAGAGCCCAATGTTAAGATCCAGTTAAAGCCATATCGCATCCCAGAAACACATAGGAGGGCAGTATCCGAAGAAGTCAAAAGAATGCTTGAACTTGATGTCATTGAAGAATCGCAGAGTGAGTGGCTATTCATTTTGGTACGAAAACCCAATGACAGCCTGCGCTTTTGCAATGACTTTAGGAAACACAAAAGGTTACTAGCAGATTCCTCTTACCAAGGAAGCCTGGAAGAAAACAGCTTTTTCCATTCTGGAAGGCCACTTTCAGTATAAATGGATGCCATTCGGCTTACACTCTGCCTTGGCCACGTTCCAAAGGTCAATGGACAAATCATTATGCTCCCATCGACAATACACTCCGGTCTACCCGAGTGACATTGTCATTTTCAGTACCGATTGGGTGTCCCATCTCTTTGAAGAAAGCAGGATCCTCAATCAATCCTGAGAAGTGTGCAGCTGGGCTGAAGGAGGCCAAGTACCTAGGGTACATTGTGGATAGGGGACTATTGAAACCTCAAATGAATGAGGTGGAAGCCATACAGAACTGGCCGTTCCCTAACCAACAAACAGGTCAGACCATTTTTGGGCATAGTTGGCTATTACCAGAGGTTTGTCCCCAACTTTGCCACCATTGGCGCACCAATGACTGACTTAACAAAAGGCAGGAAGTCGGTAATGATAAAGTGAAATGCAGATGCAGAAGAAGCTTTTCAGAAGCTTAAGACGGCATTATGCCAACATCCGGTGCTCGTGGCTCCTGATTCTTCTAAGGAGTTTGTGGTACAGACAGATGCCTCAAGTAAGGACTTTTCTCAATTGGTCAATGGGGAAGAGCACCCCATAGGTTTTCTCAGTAGGAAACTGACGGCGGCAGAGAAAAACTATGCTGTGTCGGAGTGGGCGTGTCTTGGCATCAAATTGGCTTTAGACTCTCTGTGGTAGGTAGGAGGTTTTGCCTGGTGTCAGACCATGCCCCATTGACCTGGATGAGACAAAACAAGTAGACCAATGCCAGGGTGAGAAGATGGTTCCTTTCTCTCCAGGAGATCAATTTTGTAGTAGAGCACAGGCCCGGGAGACAATATCAAAATAAAGATGCCCTACCAGGGGCATTGTATGATGTCAAATGGTGCCTCAAACACCTCCACGTTGAGGCGGGGGGATATGTACAGGAATCCAAGGGTGGGTCCTGGACGAGTGCTATGTGGCACCAATATTCAGGTTGTGGTCCCTTTAAGGGGGATTGGTTGGTGTATTCATGGGTCTCACCCGTACAGGGTGAGGGATTCCAGCACAGTGTGTACAGAAGAGAGGACTAATTTGCAGTCCTCTTGGCATTAATAGTGGCTTACTTGGAAATTGGAATTTTAGAGGCCCTGAGTGACATTCAGGTGGGAAAAGGGCCTCCACTCCTGACTATGGGGACTCTGGTCCCTACAGGGTTAAGCAGCCTCAAGGAAGAAGCACATAAGGAAGGAAGCTCCCAATGTTGGTGGGTGGAGTAGGAGTTGAGAGGAGACCTGGCTCTGTGCTGCATGTGTGCTACAAACGGCTGAAGCTGGACGCTGCTGACCCTGGGGTAAAAAACCTTATTTGGCTTTTGCTTATTTAATAAGTTTGATTTGTGCTGAAGATAAGCAGACTTTTTGTGTTGCATTCTCTGAAGTTTGTTTTGCTGCGGGAAGCTCTTTTGTGTTTGACTAAAGGAAAATAAAGTTTTTATATTTAAGTTCCGGCTGCTGCACATGCAACCCCAAACTTCACAATATATATATATATATATATATATATATATATATATATATATATATATATATACAGTGGGGAAAATAATTATTTGATCCCATGCAGATTTGTAAGTTTGCCCACTCACAAAGAAATGAAGGGTCTATAATTGTTCTCATAGGTGTATTTCAAATTATAGAGACAGAATGTCAACCAAAAATACAGAAAACACATAAAACAAATGTTATAAACCGAGTTGCAGTTCAGTGAGTAAAATAAGTATTTGATCCCCTACCAACCAACAATAATTCTGGCTCCCACAGAATGGCTACAGTATGTGCTCACGTGGTACACAGATTAGTCCTGTCAATTTAAGAATGTGCTCCTAATATGACAACTCGTTATTAGAGTTGAGCGAACCTCTGGAAGTTCGGGTTCTGCTGGTCCATCCGAACTTCGGGACAAAGTCCGGGTCCGGGTCCGGACGGAACCCGAACGATCGCACGGACAACGAACCCCATTGAAATCAATGGGGACCCGAACTTTTAGGCACAAAAATGGCTGTAACAAAGTCCTGGAAAGCCCTAGAGGGCTGCAAAAGGAAGTAAAATGGGGGTAAGGGTAGGGCAAGTGCCCTACAAAAAAATGGGGACAGGGAAATAACTTTAAATATTTAAAAAAAAATAAAAACATAAAAAATGCAAAAATGGAGGTGAATGTGGATCATCTTCAAACTGTGTCTGAAAAGTATTAATTAACGGTAGAAGCCATATAACTGTTCTAAAATCATCTTCAAACTAGGGCAAGTGCCCTA